>ML796018.1:122503-133495 GCA_009831015.1 Picea engelmannii | reverse complement strand
GGATTAGAAAGCAAACAGAGAAAAGATCCAATCCAAGAAAGCTGGGAGATCAGAAAAAGCGGGAATGAATTTGCAAAATGGAAAAGTAATATTAAAACGCCTATCCTTTTCTTTGATGGGGCCTCGAAAGGAAACCCAGGCCATGCTGGAGGAGGGGGCATCATCGAAAATCCCAAAGCGGACATAATAACGCAATTTGCTATTGGACTTGGTATAGAGTCCAATAACAGAGCTGAGGCATTGGCTCTCTGGCAGGGTCTGCACCAGGCAATTAAACTCAGAACCCAGGACTTGACAATCATAGGCGATTCCAGAATAATAATACAGGCCATGATCAAACACTCCACAACTCAAAGCACTAAGCTCAACAATATCCTTGATAAAATTCGCCTCCTCTTAAGGAATTTGAACTCCTATCAATTCTTTCACGTGTTAAGGGACCTCAACCGAATGGCTGATAAGGAAGCCAACAAAGGTGTGTTATTGGAGGCTAGGGTGCTGTCAGTAAATGGAATCATGAAAAATGTGGAGATCCCTTGAACCCACGCTGTCCTCTTGCACTCTTCCAATTGCTATATCTTGTACCAATCCCTTAGAGTTTGGGGAGAAGGAAACGCCCGAAGAGCTCCTGTCAGAAATTGCAAATGTCTGAAATTTGCTAGAAAGGATTCCAAAGTGCAGGAGAGAAGTAACATATGCTGAAACAATGTTGTATCAGGCTGAAACACAGGGCTGTAACTCACGCTGAAACACAGTGCTGGAACAGAAGCTGAAACACAGTGCTGGTACAGTTGCCGAAACTCAGTGCTGGAACAGATGCTGAAACACAGTGCTGTAACAGAGCTGGAACACAGATGCTGAAACACAGATGCTGGAACAAAGGTGCTGGAACACAAATGCTGGAACACAGATGCTGGAACACAGCTGCTGGAACACAGATGCTGGAACACAGATGCTGAATCACAGTGCTGAAACAGAGCTGGAACAGAAGCTGAAACACAGTGCTGTAACAGAGCTGGAACACAGTGCTGAAACAGAGCTAAAACACAGATGCTGGAACACAGATGCTGGAACACAGATGCTGAAACACAGTGCTGAAACAGAGCTGGAACTTATGCTGAAACACAGTGCTGTAACAGCTGAAACACAGTGCTGTTACATATGCTGAAACACAATGCTGGAACAGTTGCTGAAACACAGTGTTGTTACATATGTTGAAACACAGCGCTGGAACAGATGCTGAAACACAGTGCTGGAAATTATGCTGAAACGGAGTTGGCTATTATGCTGAAACAGTGTTGCATCATATTTTGTATTTTGATCTGTAGGCCCGAAGAAACTCGGGGCAATTTGTAACTGAATCTGTGGCTTTGCCACCCCTCTAATATAAACTATAACCGTTTTCGTCAAAAAAAAAAAGGATGAGAAGGTGAGAATCCAACATTTTCTTAGTGGGTTACCACAGTCCTACCAGGATCGAATTGAGTTTGACAAACCCAAGATGTTGGAAGACACCATTTGGAAGGCCAAATGTTGTTATGATGAGTCTAAGCACAAACATGAGTCTTTAAAGAATTGGAAAAGAAAGGACAAGAGTGGATTCTAGAAGAAGGGATTCAAGTCTTTTCCCTGTAAGAATTCTGGGAAAGATGCACAGACGAGTCAACCAAGCAGGAGTGTGCATCAACAAAATTTTCCGTCTCAAAGTAGGAATAAACCAGCAGAGCAAGCAAGAGAAAGAGCAAAGGATCCCAAGAAAGGACCTTTCCAATGTTGGGGATGTGGAGAGCCACATCTATTGAGGGACTATCCCCAAAAGCAGCATGACAACAAAAGAGTGTATAATGTGCAGAAGGAAACTACAATCAATAATGTCGCCAGGAGTGTACCAAGAATCTATGCAGCAATAGAAAATCTACAAGCGGACCACCAAGCCCCTGTGGTGGAATTAGAAGGTATTATTACTAAACGACCTGTTTCTATTTTAATTGACCCAGGATATAATATTAGTTATGTTTCACCTTGAGTGGTTGATGCACATTCATTGCAAAGAAAGAAGCACGCCAAAGCGTGGTTAGTTCAGTTACCCACTGGAACAAAGAGGAAAGTGTTGGAAGTAGTTGAAGCTTGTCTAATTAGGATGGAGGGATTTCAAACCCAAGTGGTTCTGAATGTTCTACCTGTTGGTTCTTATGATGTGTTGTTGGGAATGGATTGGTTAGATTCCCATAAGGAAAAAATAAATTGTTATGAGAAAATTATAGAATGTGAAGATGAAAAAGGCAATACCATAATTTTGCAAGGCATTCAGAAGCCAACCTCTGTGAGAAAAATATCAACGTTACAACTCAAGAAATTTAGCAGAAAAGGGTGTCCCCTGTATGTTATACAAGTACTAAACTCAACAGAAGGTAGGGAGCTGAAGGATGAAGATCACCCAGTGCTGTGGGAATTTAGAGACATGTTTCCTGAGGAGGTGCATGGTTTACCTCTAAAAATAGACTTTGACTTTTCAATCGTGTGCCTAGAGAAGTGGCAACATCAAGAGTGCCTTACAGGATGAGTATGCATGAGTTGGTGGAACTAAAGATGTTATTGAAAGAGATGATTGACAAGGGTTACATCAGACCGAGTGTGTCCCCATGGGGAGTACCTGCCCTGTTTGTAAGGAAGAAAGATGGTACCTTGAGACTATGCATTGATTATAGGAAGCTAAACAATATGACCATTAAGAACAAATACCCTTTGCCTAGAATAAATGATCTCTTTGATCAACTCAGAGGGGCTACAATTTTCTCAAAAATAGATTTGAGGTTGGGATATCATCAGGTCAAAATTAAAGATGAGGACATCCACAAGACAACTTTTAAGATAAGGTATGGGCATTATGATTTTGTTGTGGTGTCATTTGGACTTACAACTGCACCAACTACATTCATGTGCTTGATGAATAGTGTGCTCAACAAGTAATTAGACATGTTTGTCTTAGTATTTGTGGATGACATTTTGGATTATTCCAAGAATCGAGAGGAGCATGAAGAACACCTCATAATGGTGTTATAGGTGTTAAGAGATGTTATAACCCTAAATTGCTCCATACATGCATACCTGGCACTTGGCTCTCTTACTTGCTATTTTTGCCAAGCCATCATTGAGTTGCTCTTCTTAAAAACTCATTTTTTGAATATGTACGCGCCCTGCACCATTACTTCCCACGTACACATGTCTGTTGCACCACTACAACCCATGTATGTACGCTAGTTGCACCATTACATCCCGCGTATACTTGCAAAATTTGCAAAAATTAAAAAGTTGCAAGGAATTCGTTGAGATTACGGGCTATTTGGTAGTTTCCCAACTAATCCACTGCCTATAGCTCGTCACCCAACCAAATAACCATCCTTTTGTCATATAAAAGGAGGTGTTGGGGTCTCATTCTTAAGCCAAACATAAGAATAGTGAAACTCTGCCCATTTCACATCCCCTCCTTGCCCCAAGCATTTGCAGCCTTGTTGTGAGAATTGCCTCAAAATTCCCCATTTTGCCCATTTTTCCTCCATTATAATCCCATTCCATGTCCCAAGAAGAAGGTTGAGAGGAGAAAGATACATGGAGGTGCACTTGGAGCTTGGTGAAGAGGAGCCCGGACCAGGTTCGTGGAGCAGTCGCTGACCTTGTTGTAAGTAATCATTGTGATATCAATAAAAGAAATACTTTTCTTGTCTCAAAATATGATGTGTCAAATGTTTGCATTTGATTTATGTTTCATTCTAACATCTAACCCATGATTTATATATGAAATGCATGTTTGTAGTTTCCTGTTTATCTGTTTATGAATGCAGGCCAGCCTTGGGAGGAGGTTTGTAGTCAGCGGAGCTATCAAGCACGAGAGGATCAACATTGAACAAAGAATAAAAGGTACAATTACCTGATCTTTCTCACTTTGTCTTTCATGTATGAGTCTGGGATACATTTGGGGTAGTTAGAAATGTAGGAGACTTTTACACGGTAATCGATCTGCCTACATTGTAAATCCTAGTGTAGCCATAGGGGGGTTTTTCCCGCTGGCAGAATTGGTGACCATACTGGGGAAGCCTCTAGGGTTTGGTAATTTTTTGGGAGATGGGTCACTTTTAAAGGTCCTTTGGTAAAAGTCATTTTTTCCAACTTTTTGCATATAAGTTAGGATTCCACCTCCACTTTCTACATCTCGTTGTCTTTTCTGCTTTGCCATAGGATCGATCCCACCGAAATGCGACACAGAACTTCCATTACTTCTTTAGAAATGTCATGGTTAGGTGGTAGAGACTACCTATACATGGATTCCCTAGATAGATCCTTATTGCATTTTGATGTCCATGCCGTCGTTAATGACCTTAGGCTCGGGAGTCCTTGTTAGTCTTGTCCTGATTACGAGATTGAGCCTCATATGTCTGATGTGTCATCACTCTTGGCCTCACCCTTAGGACTCCCAAAAAAGAGCATACTTTGTTTTCTTTCAAGATCGCTTTGAAACATGAAAGCAATATCCAATGAGACTATATTTATGCTTTTCAATCTTGTCAGGATTAACTGAGAAAAGTGACCTCTTGGAGTCTTCTTTAAGCCCTTTTCATACTCTCTAAATATGAAAAGATTATCGAGCGATCTTGTTGTCCTTCACACTCTCCAAAATAAAACTTGAAGGCACGTCTATCTGGTGGTAGTTTACCCCTTTTTCGATCCGGATGGTCAATTTTACAACCAAAGGTATACTCTAGGAACTTCGGTTCGCTAGAAGAGTATTCTTAGGTATAAGTTTAACCCTTTTTCGGGCCCAAGGGACTAAATTTACAAAAAAGGAACCCCAACGGAGTCCATAGTTAAGCTCTTTTCAGACTCCCTAAAATTTAAAAGATCATCTAGTGACCTTGTTTCTTCACACTCGTTAAATTGGTCCAGAAGAACATACCCTACAAAGTCCATAGTTAAGCTCTTTTCAGACTCCTTAAAATTGAAAAGATCGTCGAGTGACCTTGTTCTTTCACACTTGTTAAATTGGTTCAAAAGAACATCTATTGGCATGAGTTTACCCCTTTTACCGGCCTATAGATCAAGGAGGAAAAATGTATACCTCTAGAGATTCGCCTCGCTGGGAGAGTTCTCCTAAGTAAATTTTATACTTTTTCGAGCTAAGGGGACTAAATCTAGAAAAAGGTTGTGAGTCCATAGTTAAGCTCTTTTCAGACTCCTTAAAATTGAAAAGATTGTCGAGTGATCTTGTCTTTGTCACACTTGTTAAAATGGTTTTGAATAGATGTCTTTTCGATGCTAGTTTATCCCTTTTTCGAACCGACTAGACTATTTTCAAAAAAGGTACCCCAGTGGAGTCTTCTTTTACGTTATTTCAGACTCTCTAAACGTGAAAAAACCACCGAGCTTACCTTCTCTAGAATCGTGAGAAATACATTGAAGGGGGTTTCATTGTGTCTTGCTAATCGCATTTTCATCTCTACGTCTTTGGCCTAATGATGGCTCCATGTTGCTCTCAACTGAACCTTTGAAGCATGCCTTATACACAAGCCTTGTAGCACTTTGCCTCTGCGACCTGACGCCTTGACCCATGGAGGAATTTTCCCCGAGTGCCTTTTTCCTGCACATGTCTCCTTGCTCTGAGCATTAGTATGTTCCTTTCACTTGGAACTAGTATGCTTGCGACACTCATTCCTCCTTTGTAACGTAACATTCTTTTATTCCTTTTCAAGCTCTTTAAAAATATTGAAAAAGACAAAAAAATAAAAATACCCCAAAAAGAGGACAGGAAATATATTCTTTTTTGGCAGCACAATGAGTCACCCTTGGACAAAGCACATCCTTCCATTTGTTCGTCAAGATTTGGGATTTAATATGACCTTAGGAAGTTGTTCTCGCTACATAGAGTTGTGTGCTCCTCCGTTTGGTTATTCTTCCAAACACATGGAGAGTTTGCGTTGCATCTTGCATCGTGAACTTATGTCAATGTAATGCTGCCTGGGTCTCATCATCTTTTGTTCTCTTGTCCAAGGGAAGTTTTACCCAACCTGATTCGGCCTTTCTACAGTTTGTCTCTTGACCTCATGTCTGGCAATCCAAAAATCCCAATCAAGTTCTTGTTTGAAATCAATGAAGTTCTCTGCCTGATCACCGAGATCCTCTTGTCTGTTCCCGAAGAGTCGTCGAAGACCTCTGGGTAGTGAATTCATACACTCACATTACACTCCTACCCAAGTTTTGAATATCTTGAAGTTGTTGCTCGAGCTCCGAAAGCCTCATCTCCAGCCATCAGGCGTCATTTGCTTCTTGAAGATGGATACTATATATGTATATCTTTGATTTTGAGATGTAGATCCATTGTGTATTGCTCGCGGCTACACTTTATATAGTTATATGACATGGATTTGCAGTGTATTTGATTGGAAACCATGATTTATTTCATCCTGAGCATGGGTATGCCCACCTCGGGAGACAATTGATATTTTTACAGATGGCACCTCCCGAACTCTGGTCCCGGGCTCACTCGCTTCATACATTGGTGAATATTTTGTAATGTGTTTCATCCATCACATGCTCTTCCGACCTCACACATTAGGGGGCATCTGTTATAACCCTAAATTGCTCCATACATGCATACCTGGCACTTGGCCCTCTTACTTGCTATTTTTTTCAAGCCATCACCAAGCTGCTCTTCTTAAAAACTCATTTTTTGAATATGTACGCACCTACACCATTACTTCCTACGTACACATGCCTGCTGCACCACTACAACTCATGTACGTACGCTAGATGCACCATTACAGCCCGCGTATACTTGCAAAAGTTGCAAAAATTAAAAAGTTGCAAGGAATTCGTTGAGATTACGGGCTATTGGGTAGTTTCCCAACTAATCCACCACCTATAGCCCATCACCCAATTGAATAACCATCCTTTTGTCATATAAAAGGATGTGTTGGGGTCTCATTCCTATGCCAAGCATAAGAACAATGAAACTCTTCCCATTTCACATCCCCTCCTTGCCCCAAACATTTGCAACCTTGTTGTGAGAATTGCCTCATAATTCCCCATTTTGCCCCTTTTTCCTCCATTATAAGCCCATTCCATGTCCCAAGAAGAAGGTTGAGAGGAGAAAGATACGTGGAGGTGCACTTGGAGCTTGGTGAAGAGGAGCTCGAACTAGGTTCGTGGAGTAGTTGCCAGCCTTGTTGTAAGTAATCATTGTGATATCAATAAAAGAAATACTTTTCTTGTCCCGAAATATGATGTGTCAAATGTTTTCATTTGATTTATGTTTCATTCTAACATCTAACCCATGATTTATATATGCAATGCATGTTTGTAGTTTCCTGTTTATCTGTTTGTGAATGCAGGCCAGCCTTGGGAGGAGGTTTGCAGTCAGCGGAGCTATCAAGCATGAGAGGATCGACACCGGACACAGAGTAAAAGGTACAATTACCTAATCTTTCTCACTTTGTCTTTCATGTATGAGTCAAGGATACATTTGGGGTAGTTAGAAAAGTAGGAGACTTTTACACAGTCATCGATCTACCTACATTGTAAACCCTGGTGTATCCATAGGGGGGGTTTTCTCGCTAGAAAGAGAGCATAAGTTGTATGCCAAATTCAATAAGTGTGATTTCTTTAAAAAGGAAATTCAGTATCCAGGCCATGTAATCTCAGCCAAAGGAGTCACACTAGACACTACAAAGATCAAGACAATCATGGATTGGCCTGCCCCTAGAAACATGACAGAAGTGAGGTCCTTCATGGGATTGGCTAGATATTATAGGAGGTTCATCAAGGGATTCTCCAAGATAGGAAATCCCGTTAACTCGTTGTAAAGGAAGGTAAAGAGGTTTGTGTGGTCACCAGAGTGCGAAGATAGTTTCCAGCAACTGAAGCAACTATTGACCAATGCCCTTGTTTTAAAGACTGCAGACCTATAAAAAGACTTCCTGGTTTGCATAGATGCTTGCAAAGAGGGACTCGGTGGAGTTCTCATGCAAGAAGGACAAGTGGTTTGTTATGAATCATGGAAGTTGAACGAACATGAGCAAAAGTATGCTACCCACGACCTAGAACTTGCAACAATTGTACATGCGTTGAATATGTGGAGAAATTACCTGCTCAGGAGGATATTTATCCTCATGACTGACCATTGTAGTCTAAAGTATTTATTCGACCAACCAAGGTTGAATGCTAGACAGGCTAGGTGGATAGCTTTGATCAATGAGTTTGAATTTGAAATCAAACATATAAAGGGAAAATAGAACAAAGTAGCCGACGTGCTCAGCCGAAGAATTCAGACAATACACTTAGCAACAACAAGTATAAGAGAGTCTGACATTTAGTAGAGGATTAATACCCTCTTACTGGAAGATGAGTTCTTCAAACAAGTAAAGAAAAGACAACATCAAAAAGCTAAGGAAAATAGGTACAAAGGAAATCATCTAAGGGATGATAATATGTTGTTGTACAATAATAGGCTATATGTGCCTAATTCGGTGCATCTGAGATAATTGATTATGGATGAGTTCCACAAGAGGCCATATGTAGGTCACCTTGGTTACCAAAAAATGGTGACAACAGTTAGAAAAATGTATTATTGGCCTGGGATGAAGCAACATATTGCTCATCATATTGTGAAATGTTTGGAGTTCTAACAGGTGAAAGTCGAGCATTGACACCCTATCAGACTACCATAATGGAAATGAGAAGTGATTTCCATGGATTTTATTATGGGGTTACCAAAGACAGTCAAACAACATGATGCAATCATGGTTGTAGTGGATAATTTGAGCAAGGCAACTCATTTTATTCCCATAAAGTCTACTTTTAAATCCATAGATGTTGCCAATGCTTTCATGAAAGATATATTCAAGTTGCATGGTTTTCCCAAAACCATAATCTCAGATAGAGATGCTAAGTTCACCTTGAAATTCCGACGAATCTTATTTTTAGGTCTAGAAACGTAGTTGGCATTTAGCACGACCTACCATCCTCAGATAGATGGTCAAACCAAAAGGGTGAACAAAGTGTTAGAATATATGCTATGAATGCATGTTATGCATCAACCCAAACAGTGGGAAGAATATCTACTTTTGGTAGAATTCATGAGCCCGTTTGAGGCTTTGTATGGCATGAAGTGCATGTTGAATTTTCTATATGAGATGATATTGTATATGAATATATTATTACAATGATGAATGTTCTATATATATAGAACATATGGTGACCATCCATGAAAGGATGTGTCCCTTGGATAATAAATAACTACATATCTATTATATATATTTATAATTTGTATATATATATATATATATATATATATATATATGGAAGAATGTCTTCCCTATGTTGTTCAAACATCAACACTCCCTCTCAACGAGGGAGACATTATTCATCATGCCAAAGCTTGTCTCTGAAGTATACGAACTTCACTCCAGACTCATCGAATATCCATAATACAACATGACTTCACAACCAATGCATCCAAGGCCTATGGGTAGCTCTCAAATAGCTTCAACATGTCACCATGACATCCACTACCTCGAAATACATCTGTACCTCATCATGTGCACCCCTTTGACTTCAAAACCAATGCATCCAAGACCTATGGGTAGCTCTCAAATAGATACAATATGTCCCTAGAACATCCCAATACCCCGCAATGCATCTGTACCTCGTCACATGCACCCCCTGTGACTTCATAGCCAATACATCCAAGGCTTGTGGGTAGCTCTCAAATAGCTACAACATGTCCCCATGACATCCACTACCTCACAATGCATTTGTACCTTGTCACTCCCTATGAAGAGGGACCACACCTAGCTATCTCTCTTATTTTCCCAGGCCCTCCTGTGAGGGAGTTAAGCCCAGTCCCGCTCTGATACCATGTTATAATTTTATAAGTTACAGTTATCTTCTTTAACATTCATTAAAATTTTCATGTAATAGAATCACTGGAATATAAACAATCACAAAACACAATATATATCCTGGGAAACCCTCGTGGGGGAGAAAACCCAACAACCAATTCTTCAGTGTAGATTCCTTCAACCAGTATAATGTCACATTAGAGCTCTCCACAAATAGACCAAGACCAAGAAACCAAGACCTCTTGCGCTAGACCTTCCTTTCTATGCTTTAAATACACAAGAAAAGGCGATTTGTGTGTCTGTACAAACGAGAGGAAATCTACCTCTATTTATACACATAATTGACTCCTGAAAAGACGCAACCCTAAGAGGGTTTGTTTTGACTTTTACAATATGGATAACAATAAAATGATAATTTCTTTTGATTTGATTTATACATTAAGATTACAATAACCTTCTTGAGGTTTGACCAATACAAATACATAAGATTTTCTTTTGTAGTTACGTCAATAAATCAACACTCCCTCTTAACTAGAAAGGTATTCTTTGTTTCCACTCGAACTCATGACCATTGGCTGTTGAACATATGAATCTTTACATCATCTAATATCCATAGTACAACATGACCTCACAACCAATGTTGAAATTACTAAGACAACTGAGAGCGGGGGGGTGAATCAGTTGTTATTGTGCTTAAACAAATTTAAGTATATCAATACATTCTTAATCTTTATTCAAGTGATCATCAAAATAATATAGCATATGGACAATGAAATAATGAGCATCAGTCACAAATAAGATATACACATAGACATATTTTCACGAGGAAACCCATAAAGGGAGAAAACCTCTTCTTCTTCGAAATTATAGGCAATCTTTTAAGTTCTGTACATCATCTATAATTGAGCACCAACTCAATGTGAGGCTACAACCTCTGTTTTGCAACCTGCAACTTGCTAAGAGCACCAACTCTCTGTTTTCTCTAGCACCCACTAGAAGGAAGCACCAACTCCCTGGTTTCTCTAGCACCAACTAGAAGGAAGCACCAACTCCCTAGTTTCTCTAGCACCAACTAGAAGGAAGCTACAACTCCCTGTGTTCA
>ML796018.1:96342-122453 GCA_009831015.1 Picea engelmannii | reverse complement strand
CTCATCACTGTTCTGCAAGATTTTGCTACTCAGTCTTCCTCACTGTCTTCCAGCATGCATCCGCTGCCCATTCTGTTCTTCTGCCTTTTGTGCTCTGTGTGCCATTCCCATTCAATGCACCTTTTGTTTCCTATCCATTTCAGTTGCTGCACCACCTCTTTACTTCCTCACACATGCATTACTTCACCTCAGCGACAACAACCTCATCACTTCTCTGTGCCGTGTTCTTATAGCTTCTGTGCACCTTATGCATGCAATGTGCACAATGCTTCTACATCTCTTCACAGTGATTGCTCTGTCTGATCATCATTATGAATTCTCAGCTTCTCTGGCAGTTTTCCCACGCGTTCAACATCACTGGATGTCATGCTGAGATTCCTCAACCTCTCTGGCAGTCAAGACTCTTCGTCTTCTCTGGCATAGTTGAGCTTATACTTTCTGCTTCAGTTACAAACATCAACACTCATCCACTTGTCAGTCCCTCTACGAATCATCTTCATTCACTGGAAGAAGCTTGGAGACCCTTTAGCTCCTCTGGCGATCACACAGAAGTCTCTTCGAATCTTCTAGTAGAAACCATCAATGGTTTCTAGCAGTTACGTTGTGAAGAGCAATATTAGCCCTCCGATCATACTCAATATTCACCTACACCGTTGGATTGGCTCAATGGGATCTTGCATTCATTTCAGCATTTTGACATTTGGCAATTCGACATTCGTGTGACCAAGTGTCTCGACACTCCCAGTCGCAATCCCCGAAAGTCCGAAAATGAGCTTGTCTACACTAGCTCCTTCCCCCATCTTCCACTAATGTGACCACAGGCTACATCCATTTCACCTTTTTGGTATTTTCACGAACTTATGACCTTCATCGACCTTGATCGATGGTCCATGATCTCGATGAATTGACGGTCCAGATCTCATCGTGAATTCACATCTCGTTGTTCCTTAGATGGAGGTTCTCGTCACTCTAATTCGCGATAGGCGAGACTTCGAGATGGAGCTTAGATCAACGGTCCATAATCTTGGTGTATTGACGGTCCATATCTCATCATGAATTTGCATCTCGCAATTCCTTAGATGGAGGTTCTTGTCACTCCAAGTCACGATAGGTGAGACTCCGAGATGGAGCTTAGATCAACGGTCCAGAATCTTGGTGTATTGACGGTTCAGATCTCATCGTGAATTCACATCTCGCAATTCCTTAGATGGAGGTTCTCGTCACTCCAAGTCGCGATAGGCGAGACTCCGAGATGGAGCTTAGATCAACGGTCCAGAATCTTGGTGTATTGACGGTCCATATCTCATCGTGAATTCGCATCTCTCAATTCCTGTGATTAAGGGTCTCATCACTCCAAGTCACGATAGCCGAGACTCCAAGATTGTTTCGCGATTTCGCATATCACGAATTTGAACCTCTTTCCTTTGGATTTCCCGATCTGCGAAACTCCGAAATGGAGTCTTTGTGGTGCTCTGATCTTTCACCACACGTCCGTCCTCGATCAATCCTGGATCCAACGTTTCAGGTCATTTGTCCATTTCGCATTTCACAAGTTGGAAGGATAGAGCACTTCCTTCTTTTGACTTTTTAGTCAACAGAATGTTGATCTGTGACCACGTGTCCTGCCTGAAGATGGACGATCCTCCTTTCGGGATTTTGTATACCCACTTCTCCTTGCTCTTTAATGATGTGCAGGTTCTCCCTGATCCAACGATGGATGGAACTTATGCTCAGATCTGACGCCTGAAATCTATCCTTCTCTTTTGTGCATTCTTCTTGTCTACAATCTGATATGACGGTCCTCCTTCTTTCGGGAAATTAAATGGGATCCAACGATCATTGACGCTTCTCCTCTCGAGCTTAGGCACTGTGTTCGGCTCTGTGCTAATTCCCCCTGAGCTTACTTTGTCCTTTTTTTGCCTTCGCTGCATACTCTGATCTTGCCATCAGTGACAAGCACATATTGCCTATAAAGCATGCCAACCATCCTCTGCACTATCTCTTCTGATCTTATTGAGCTTGCTCTGCAGCGTCTTCCCAAAATACTTTTGGTGCCCGTCTGTTACATTCTTCCTATACTCAAGCCATCATCGCTGTTGTACTTGCCATCAATGACAAGCATACGCTTCCTGTAAAACATGCCAACAACCAATGCATCCAAGGCCTGTGGGTAGCTCTCAAATAGCTTCAATAGGTCACCATGACATCCACTATCCCACAATGCATCTGTACCTCATTATGTGCACCTCTGTGACTTCACAACCAATGCATCCAAGGCCCATGGGTAGTTCTCAAATAGATACAACATGTCCCCAGGACATCCACTACCCTGCAATGCATTTGTACCTTGTCACTCCCTCTGAAGAGGGACCATGCCAAGCTTGTCCCTGAAGTGCTCAAACTTTGTCGTTGACAGTGGCTTGGTCAACACGTCCGCAACTTGCTCCTTGTAGTCATGTAATGGATCCTCACTGCTCCCCTCTACACCATATCCCTGATATAGTGATATATGGTCTTGATATGCTTCGACCTATCATGGAACACTAGATTCTCTAACAAATTCATGCAATTCTAGTTGTCACACCAAATGTATGTCGCCTCCAGTTTGAAACCAAATAACCCAGACAACAGCTTCTGAAGCCACAATTCTTCTCTACATGCTGCACATGATACCACATATTTAGCCTCAGTCATACTGAGTGCTACACATGACTGCTTCCTCCTACTCCACGAAACCATACTGAAGCAATATGCCGAAGTACTCTTTTGATTAGGAATATTGCCAGCCCAATATGAATCCAAATATCCATATAACCTGAATTCATGGTCTGTCACATACTTGAGACCATAATCTAATGTACTTTTAAGGTACCTCATCACATGTTTTGCTGCGACCAAATGAACCTGCTTGGGCTACTCCATATATTGACTCAGGGTGTTCACAACAAAACATATATTTAGTCTCGTGTTCGTCAACTACATCAATGAACCCACCATATTCCTATATAAAGTGACATCCATAGTCTTTGAAGTCGTATCTTGCAACAACTTCAGATTTGATACCATAGGTGTAGCCATTGCCTTGCAATCCAACATCCCGAACCTCTTCAGAATTTCCACTGCATACTTCCCTTGATTAAGAAATATCTCATCCTGTCTCTGCCATACCTCGAGACCCAAAGAGTAATGCATCATCCCAATATATTTCATATCAAACTCAGCAACCAATTTTCCCTTACACTCTGAGACGAGATTTTCCACACCTGTTAGAAATAGGTCATCCACATACATCGATAGTATTACCAGACCATCATCCACAACCTTAAAGTAAAGGTTAGGATCTACACTACTCTTTGTAAATCCTAAGCTCATCAGAAAACTGTCGATCCTGCCATACCATGCTCTGGGTTCCTGCTTTAATCGATATAAATATTTCTTCAATATGCACACATGCATCTCCCTATCATGTACCTCGAACCCTTGTAGTAGCTCCACACATACTTCCTCTTTTATTTCACCATTCAAGAAGGTTGTCTTCACATCCATTTGATGCACCTTCCATTTCATTACCATGGCCAACGAAAGTATAGTCTTGATCGAGGTATATCTCACCACAGGAGCAAAGGTCTCCTCATAGTCAATGCCCTCCTTCTGAGAGAATCCTTGAGCCACAAATCTAGCCTTATATTTTTCAATACTGCCATCAACTGGATGTTTTGTCTCGTAGATCCATTTTGAACTTACTATTGATTTCTCCTTCAGTCTGGGGACAACATCCTAGACATCATTCTTTATTATGGACTGATATTCCTCCACCATGGAATCCTTCCACACCCTCTTTTATGTAGCCTCTTCATAACTGGATGGTTCTGCATCCATGATATCACACAAACATGCCACATAGCTAGAATACGGTTTCAACATCATACTTTCCTTGAGATAATTT
Source organism: Picea engelmannii (assembly GCA_009831015.1). NCBI lineage: Eukaryota > Viridiplantae > Streptophyta > Pinopsida > Pinales > Pinaceae > Picea > Picea engelmannii. The sequence continues at coordinate 118,507 of ML796018.1, read as the reverse complement.
TCTAGGGCACCATATCTTTTTGCATCTCTGATGATATCTCATGCCCAAGATGGTCTTCTCTTGTGAGAAGGCATCTTTGCTGGCCTCTGAGGTTCTGCCATGTCATTATCCTCATCAATGACTTCCTCTGTTTAAACTGCTTTTGCCTATGGAACTCTAGTAACTTCATTCTCCTCCTCATGAACCTGTTTTGCATAGTCCTATTTTGATTTGCTGAAAGATGCACTCTCATCGAAGCTAACATCTCGGCTAATCTCAACTTTTCGATGACCGAGAATATATATCCTGTATGCCTTCGATGTGTCATTGTAACCAAAAAATATGCCATTCTTTCTAGATGGATCCAATTTTGTCCTCTTTTCCTTGGGGACATGCACAAATACAAGGCAACCAAATATCCTTAGATGCCTGACTTCCGACTTCTCTCTTGAAAACATCTCCTGAAAAATGTACATTGCTGTCTTTGCTGCTTCTGCCCATAAATGCATAAGTAGATCTTGATCATGGATCATAACCTTCACTGCTTCCATGATCGTCTGATTCTTCCTTTCTCCTACTCCATTATGTTGAGGATTATATGAAGTAGAAATCTCCCTCTTAATCCCAACTTCCTTGCAATATTCTTTGAATTCCTCTGAAGTGAATTCTTCTCCATTATCTGATCGCAAGGTCTTTATCTTCCACTATGTCATATTTTCTACCAGTGCCTTAAATTCTTTGAATTTTCCAAACACTTCATTCTTTTCCTTCAAAAAATAGATCCAAGTTTTACGTGAGTAATCATCAATAAAAGACACATAATATACATACCACCTTAGTGAAGTTGCTGACATCAATCCACACACATCCGAGTGCACGATGTACAATATTCTTTTGGCTCTATTATCGCTATTGGGAAAGGAGTGCTTCACATTCTTGCCTTGTGTGCAACCTTTGCACATGTCGTCTGGTTTTGCCTGGATCTTTGGTGGTCCCATCACCATATTGCTCACACTCGGTAGGGCCTTGTAATGTGGGTGATCAAATCTCCTATTTCATAATTCACTGGGATTCATAGTGTTGTGAATTAATGATGAATATGATCACCCTTTCAATTTGTAGAGTCCTCCTTATTGAACTCCAATCACCACAACATCATCAAAAGTCTTCCCTCTAGGCCACATTAGAACTTGTCCATAAAAAAATGCAACTCTGTAACCCTTCTCATCCAATGTTGAAATCGAGAGAAGGTTCTTCTTCAATCTAAGAACATAGAGAACTTCCTTCATCTTCATTGGCTTTCCTAAGTCTAACTTGTAGGAGGCTTCTCCTACTCCTTTGATCAGAGACTGATAGTCATCTCCAAATTTCACCTTGTGCAGTGAATCCTTATGAGTAAGGTTAGACAAGGAGTCTTTATAACCTATCACAACTTGGAAGCACCACTGTCTAGAAGCCAAATGTCACTTCCATAAGTGACAATTCTTGTAAGGGATGAGATAAGAACATACTCATCATCACTTGATTCATCTTCCTTTGCAACCTTCAACTGTATGAACCTGATTCCTTTTACCTCCTTTATTTTCCCTCGGTCTCTGAATGAGGGAATGATTCCTAGCGATGTGTCCGATTTTATGACAATAGAAACATCTGAAATTTGGGATATTTCTTTGACCCTTCTAAAACTTCTTGGGAGGGTTGTTTCTTACTCTTTCCTTTCCTGGTGTGGGCATCTAGGGCTTGATAATTATTTGTCATATTCTCTTCTCTTACCACCGTCCTTTCTTATTCTTGGTTGCAATATTCTTATAGCCCATTGAACTTGGGTAGCTTCCTTGTTGAGCATATCCCTTGAATAAATGCATCCCATGAACTTGGGAGGCCATTCAAGGTGGTCATCACCATTTCTTCTCCATTCATTGTATCACCAATGGCTTCTATCTTCTCCTTGATCTGGTTCACTCTTGTGAAGTAAGAGTGTATGGTTTCTGAATTATGCATCCTCACATTCTTTAACTGAGTTCTCAAGGTCATTCTTTGGTTGATGTTGTTACCTTCAAACAGTTGGGTTAAGGCATCCATCATTTATTTTGGAGTGGATAATGAAGATATGCGATGAATACGATGGTCCTTAATGGAGTATGCAATAATACTCTTTGCTTTGACCATATCCTTCTTGTGCTTTGCTTTAGCCTCATCTGCCTCTGGTTCTGAAACCTCTTATTTAGTGAACTTCTCTATATCATGTTCTTCTAGGAGGAGGGATAATCTGTACCTCTAGGCTCTAAAGTTGTCAACTCCCTCTAGCTTCTCATCAATCTTGGTTATGGTAGTCATCCTGCCCCTAAATCACAAATTATGGATTCTGAAGATCTGATCCAGGAAAAAGATGCACTCCACTAGGGCACACTTGCTGGTGTTCTTGTCTTGTCCAACAACCACTCCTATCAAGAAAAATGACTCCTTTTGTCTTCTAGATCTGTGAATTGTCTTCTATTCAGGCTTGCTTTGATACCATGTTGAATTTTCTATATGAGATGATATTGTATATGATTATATTATTACAATGATGAGTGTTCCATATATATAGAACATATGGTGACCATCCATGAAAGGACGCATCCCTTGAATAATAAATAACTACATATTTATTATATATATATTTATACTTTGTATTATAAATATCACGTCATATATTATTTGATATATATATATATATATATATAATGTCTTCCCAATGTTGTTCAAACATTAACAGTGCATAGTTATGATTAGTCTGTATAGTCTAGTGGACAAAATCACACTTGGACCTGAATTAATGAAGGAAATGGAACAATCCATAGTTAAGATAAGGCAAAACCTAATTTTTTTTTAGGATAGACAGAAGAGATATGTTGATAGCAAGAGAAACCCCAGAGAGTTTAAAGAAGGATACCATGTGTATCTCTAGGTGGAACCCAATAGGAGTTTCCTGAAACTGGGGATGTGTGCTAAGTTGGCTCCCCAATATTGTGGACCATTTGAAATCCTAGAGAGAATAAGACCTGTAGCATACAAACTTGCTTTACCACCTACTATTAGAGCACATAATGTATTCAATGTGTCTTTGTTAAAGAAATATATACATGATTCTAATCATGTTATTGATTGGACTGTAATACAAGTGGAACCAGAGGGACAATTCCATCAAGAACCCCAGTGCAAACTGGACATGAAAGAAACAATGCTTCAGAACTGAGCCATCGCGCAGGTCAAGGTGCATTGGAAGCACTTTGAAGTAGATGAAGCTACATGAGAGTTGGAAGATGCCATGAAAATGGCATACCCATTTTTGTTTACTGTTTAATTGTAAATACATTATGTTTTAAACACTGAGGATGGTGTTTCTTTAAGGGGGAGGCGAATGTAACAACTTATTTTCTCCCAAGATTGTAATTATGCACAAACTTCATATGTTAACATTATGAGACATGTAATTGTGTTTTGATTTAATATAAACACCAAAATGGTGACTGAGAGGGAACAACCTTGATAAGTACTCGCCATAATACACCAGAGGAAATTGATGAGGCAGAGGGACTGATGGAATGGTTGAGTGAGGTGGAGCTTAGATGCATTAGTGAAGAAAATAGGAAGCTTGGATAACAAGCTAATATGTTCTTACCAACATGATCACTTTAACAACCAACACAACATACTGATGAGAAGACCACATGACCATTAAGAGAATGTCGCGGAGGTGGTTAAGTAGTAATAACTGTGGCAGTTGGACCATACATAGAGATAATGGCCAATTGAATAACTGATGGGGGAATTTACCACAAAATCTCCCTTTTAGATTACAAAGGAAAGACTGCAGGTTACATCTGCAGGACGTTGCAGAGATCCCGATGGGATGGAGAAGAATACCAGAGGAGGAGCACATATAGGAGGGTAATTTTTGGATAGGAGGAGAGACCCCATGACAGAGATTGCACCCAGAGACAAAAGAATACAACATAATAAAAAACAAAAAAAAGGGCTCATAGATGCGCAACATAGTGCAAAAGTGTAAATGTGTTGACTGAGAAAGAAAAGAATAACTTTCTAGAAGAAAATATGAAGCTTATTTGAGTTGTTAATGATCACCCTGAATAGAGAAGACCCAGATTCTCAGACTAGAGCAATATTGGGTTGCAGTTTGGTGCTTACTGGATAGAAACCGACACTGGTAAGGGGAGGTCGCCGAGGGGTTGTTGAGCAGAGAAGGGACCCCCTTGTGTAGAGGATATCTAGTTGAGAAACCACCTGATAAACTTGTAGATAATCGAAGCTCAATGAAAGGTGGAAAATTTTGTTGTGTCAGAGGAGGAAGGAGAGTAACCTTTTTGGATCATCGTAGTCTCAGAGCCATGCTGAGTCAATTTCCTTGGTGGTATCATGGCTTGGCACTGGGGTGGCATGTTGTAGGAAGTGACTCTACAACAAGGCCTAAGGTTGGAAGGAAAGTTGTCTTCTCTTAGTTAGTTGGATTGGATTATTTCCTTATGAGATAAGTGTTCATTTGTACTGGAACCAACTGTGAATGAAGTTATATGAATTCTCATGAATGAAACAATTGTATGATTACAACATGAAAAACCCTAAATCACGGCACCCAAAAATTGTTACATATCCACATAGATGATTGGGTGCAATCCCGTGAATCTCGGGATTCTGTTACAATAGACTACTAGTCGACTACCCAGTGGACCTCGAATTGGTATTTAGTTGGTTTCCACTCAACCTCTTGTCGACCTCCTATTTGTTAGAATATGAAAGATGTGTGCTCGTTTTACCATTGACAATACCCTTGTCACCCAACCATAGGCCGAAGCCACCCTCCGAGCACCTTAACCTTGACAGAGAATCATTCCGGAAGCAAACCCTAGGCTAGATAGCCAAACAAAGGGCAACACACCTTTCCCCAAGGATAACACACCAACAAGAGCTGATCAAATAGTCTAAACCCTAGACAAGAGATAATCCAAGCCAAAACGTAACTGCTAGCTGTAGTAGCAACTCTCCTCCAAACCCGCGCACAATACTGCAACTGCACTGCGCAGAACTGGCTCTCTGCAACTGTTAAGATGTGTCAAATGAGAGACTAGCACCTTGTATTTATAATGGTTCTGGCAGACTTACTGGGGCCGACTTCTCCTTCCGGGTACATGTCTGTTTAGTATATTATTATTATTTCTGGTCGACTTCTTCTCTTGGAAACTAATAACCTAATATAAATTATCTTCTTGAGCCAACAAGCCTTCTAGGGTTATTAGCCAACTCATTAGGGTTTCTTCTTGCTTTCCGAAGTATTCTATTATCATCAGGTTCACACGTGGAGGTAAATACCTCCCTCAGCTACCATAATATCAACACTCCCTCCTAGCTAGGGAGGTATTTCAGGTAATGGTCTTGAGCATAAAAACATACCATTCACCTGGTAGCATCAACATAGTTGTCTAGATTATCTTATGACTAGATCATGAGCACTATCATCACCATCAGTGTCATTAGCTGCATCATCTCTCAAAACCATACTCTATCTGAGTAATCAAACATGATGCTCACTCCACAGAGTGATACAAAATCCATTCTTCTAATCTAGAAGAGTAAATGCTCTGAACCATTTTTCGTCTGGAAAATCTCTGTTCATCATTCATGTGGTTGATGATTATCTCCAATAAAATGTTTATAGTCTTCAAGGCAATCAGAACAAAAATAGAACACAACTATGTCTATCCATAGTAGTACATAACTACAATCCAAGGGTACACTACCACACCAAGTAACACACAAGTACTTAATCAACAACGTATAGTCACGAACAGTGGAACATATCCACCACAATAGTCTACATCTACTGTCATACAGTCTTCATAACAAACTTCTGATAACAACCTGCACAGAAACAATGTTATGATATAAACTGAATCATCTGGGCCAATCTTTCACTCACATCTATGAGCTCTAAAAGAATATATGCCCTCAGAGTAGAACAATGAGATATCTGGACTATTCTTCTCAAGCAAGGAAGAATAACTGTCCTGTCTTTTGAACCTGGACCATTCCCACCCTAGGCCATTCTTCCTACACTAATCAAAGTGCACCATGGAGAGAATGTATAACCCTAAGGAATGCTAAGCCTGGACCATTCCCCACCCCAGGCCATTCCTCCTACACTAATCAAAGTGCACCCTCAAGAGAATGTATAAACCCTAAGGAATGCATGTCCCTGATTGCTGAGCCTGGACCATCCCCCACCCTGGGCCATTCTTCCTACACTAATCAAAGTGCACCCTGGAGATAATGTATAAACCCTAAGGAATGACTGTCCAAACCATTTCCTCTGTTAACCATAAGAGGAAAAGACTGCCCTGCATCAACCTCCAAAACAGACCATTCCTCATGTTAACCACAATGAGAAATCGTTGTCCGGCGAGGCGGGCCAGTCTTCTTGAGTAACCCTCAAGAAGAGAGACTGCCCTAGACCACTCCCCATGTTAACCACAATGGGAAGTCACTATCTATGATACATCAACAATCTGGACCATTTCCCATGTTAACCACAATGGGAAATCGCTGTCCGTCAGAAATATCAATCCACTTTCCGAACAGGAAAGCGTCTATCCAAGATGGACTATTTTTCAATCTTGAAAATGAATGTCTTCAATAATATTTTCAGTGCACCCTCCCAACCTGGGAGTCATCTCTTCCCTTTTCAATAAGGAAGTCGTCTCCACAAGCTCCAACTTGAGTACACAAACTCTTTCATCTTTTACCAAAATGTTTGCTTATATGCTCATCTGTGGAGATATGTATTGGAGAATCAATTTCTCCTTTCTGGACTTCATCACGGATAATGTAATGCTTGATTTCAAATGTACTTTACTCTGGAACACTGATTTTCTGTGAAGGCTTCATGTAGCTCTGAACAATAGAGTATATCATTGTTGGAAAACTGGAACATATGCATGTGGCACTTCTTTTGTTATCATGAGATATGATCTACTGAGTAATCATCTTGATGTTATAGGAAATCTTCACCACGCTTCTGCTGTGCACTAGAGGTTCTTCACCAAGTTATCTTCTTCTATCTGCATACAAGGGTCTCTTTCTGGTATGCCTCAAAGTCTTAAGATTGCTTCTTCATACGCTCTTTATTCAATTTCTCTGGAGAGTATTCTTTGCATTCATCTGATGTAGAACTCCAACTTATGGATGTTGCTGATGATATAATGACTCATGTAGAGATAAGTCTAGTTTACTAGAACACATAATCATCATAGTCTTCTCCCTCCAGCTGGGAGAACCTCTAGTTCTAGATCCCGTAATGCTTTTATTCATAAGTCTTCCATACACTGTTCTTCATCATGACTTTCAATTCCTCTACTTGATTGCTTTTAGTGAGTTCATATTAGGCTAACAATCTTGTGATTCTTGATACAATGACTGGTTGTTCTGGTTTCTCTTTCTTTCTTGGAATCTTCATGTTCTTCTTCATATTTTTCTTTAGCTCTTGGGTCCATGGAGTTTCTTATAGATTCCATGCCCTAGAGATTCCACTTCTTCCTTTCATCATAGGATCACGGATCTGGATGGACAACCATGGATACTTTAAGGCTTCTCTTCGAAGAAGACTTCTTTTGATAATGAACTAAACACATATTGTCTTTCATGGTTACTACCATGGATATATACTTCATCATCTTCAATGCATCATAGGATTAGCTCCCTCCTAATCCTTGCTTCATGTAAGAGTTCATATAATCTACTCCCTCCGTCTAACAGAGTCCACGCTTCCATCTGCATCCTTATTGTCTTCTGCAATATATAATTGGCTTTCTTGTCTAACAGAGTCCACGCTTTCGTCTTGTTGTTTTCTACAAAACGTCATAAGTTTTTTTCCAATTTCCTCTCGATTGCTGACTTCTTTTTGTCTTTGATTCTTCTAAGTCTCTTCATGATTGATTTGGCTTATCTTGCAATAGCTTCCACATGATTTGTATTTCATCCTTTCATGTGTATTATCTAATGATATCCATTCTTATCTTGTTGTTCTTCCATAGGTATAGTTCTTCTTGTAACACATTATCTTCCAAGAGATAGATATACAAGATATGTACAAAGACGATGCAAACAAGATATATACATGAAATAAGAAGAGTTTTGTTACCTTTAGAAGAAGAAGTCTCTTCCATCCTACTTAGTCTTCTTTGTAGGTTCCTTTTTCTTCGGCAATTGATGCTTTGTGTTTCTCCTTCCTTTTCTTTAGCTCGGGACAATGATTCTCGTAGTGACTATACTTTGGACAGTTGAAGCATTGTACTTTTGATATGTCTTTCTCTTGATTTGGCTTCCTTCTTGAACCAAACTTACTTTTGTTCCTGAAGTTCTTGAATCTTGCTGTGAAGGCTTGATCATCGTACTTCTTTTGGGGTTTCTATTTTTCACTGGTCCTTGATTCTTCTTGAGCACAACAAGTCCAAAGTTCTTTTAATGTCGGATACTCCTTTCTTGTGTTCATGCTTGCGGCAAATGCATCCCACGTCTTGGGAAGACCATTGAGTACTATGTTTACCAACTCCTTCTCTGAGATGATCTCTTCAATAGATTGTAGTTGATCTCTTAACTGAGAGATTCTCACAAAGTATGATGTTATGCTGTCGTCATCATTCATCTTCATGTCATGGAGCTCATTCTTCAGACTCATTAGTTGTCCAATGTTTCTGACTGAGAAGAGATTTGTTAGGGCATCGTACATCTTCTTCGATGAGTCAAGATGGGAGATGTAGGGTATCAAGTGGTGTTTTATAGATTCCACTATGATACTCATAGCATTGATATCATTGTCTTTGAACTTTTCCATAGCTGCAATGTTCTGCGGTTCCTTCTCTTTTCCTTTTTCAAACTCTGGCTTCACGATCTTTCCTTTCACGATATCCAACACTTTGTTCTTGGCAAGGATGAGGTCAATCCTTGTCTTCCACGCTTTGAAGTTAGAGGCTCCATCTAACTTGTTCTCTGACTTCATAAAGTAAGTCATGGCTGCTTGACTTGGTCAACCCTAGATTTGACCAGAAATTCAAACTTCACGTCTTGGATTTCTGAGAGTATAAGGAGATGCGCTAGGCTAAAGTGCACTGATCTATCTAGAAATTAGGTCAATCCATTCACTTAAGGTGCCTCAACAAGAGGATTAGGGTTTCTGCAACTACTCCTGCTAGTAACCCTAGTGACAGTGTCTTGGAAGCTGCTCCTGCTGGTAACCCTAACGATAGTTCCTCAACAAGCTCAATATCCTAGTGACTATGTTTCCTTCCAGCGTTTAGACTGAATGAAGGAGCTGTGGGCCCATAACCTGTTAGAATATGAAATATGTGTGCTCGTTTTACCATTGACAATACCCTTGTCACCCAACCATAGGTCGAAGCCGCCCTCCGAGCACCTTAACCTTGACAAAGAATCATTCTGGAAGCAAACCCTAGGCAAGATAGCCAAACAAAGGGTAGCACACATTTCCCCAAGGATAGTGCACCAACAAGAGCTGATCAGATAGTCCAAACCCTAGACAAGAGATAGTCCAAGCGAAAACGTAACTGCTAGCTGCAGTAGTTGCAACAACAACTCTCCTCCAAACCTGCACACAATACTGTAACTGCATTGCGCAGAACTGGCTCTCTGCAACTACTGAGATGTGTCAAATGAGAGACTGATGCCTTGTATTTATAGTGGTTCTGGCAGACTTACCGGGGCCGACTTCTCCTTCTGGGTACATGTCTGTTCAGTATATTATTATTATTTCTGGCCGACTTCTTCTCTTAGAGGTTAATAACCTAATATAAATTATCTTATTGAGCTGACAAGTCTTCTAGGGTTATTAGCCAACTCATTAGGGTTTCTTCTTGCTTTCCAGAGTACTCTATTCTCGTCAGGTTCACACGTGGAGGTAAATACCTCCCGTAGCTACCATAATATCAACACTATCACTTCAACCTTCGAATTTCTTGGCTGATCACTTCAACCTTTGACTTGACCATCGACTCAACTTGACCCGTCGGTCAATCCATCTCGACTAGAAAGTTGGTTGATTGTTCTTTCACTGCAAACAATAAAACAACCCAACATTCTCCCACTTTTTGTCTTCTTTGTTGATTTAAGAGAACTTAAACTTTTGTTCACGGAACCAGGGTGGTAATGCCTTCACACCACTCACAAAATTGGTCAAAAAGTCTATTATGTTTTCCAAAGTGTCTAATTTCTCTAGCATCATCTTCTTTCTTTCCTCCATGTCTCTCACAAAATGGTATTATTCATAAATATGCTTCATTTTGGAATGATAAGCTGGGTTTTTTGCCAAGAATATTGCACTTTGATTGTCACAATTTATCTTCATAGATTTCTTCTCTAAATCAATCCCTAAACATAGTCAACACAACCATACGACTTCTTTTCTTGTGTGAGTGGTTGCCATGTATTCAAATTTCATTGTTGGCAAGGCTACGACACCTTGTTTCTCACTCATCCAACTAATTTCTCCACCAAACAACTTGAACACATATCCATTGGTCGACCTTTCTCAATCTAGATCTTCAACCCAGTCGAGGTCGACAAAGCCATGTGCATTTACTTCCTTGTCATTTTCAGGTTTCCCTTGGTAGCATATAACATATTCTTTTGTGCTATGTAAATACCCAGACACTCTCTTGACAACAGTCTCATGCTATTTTCCAAGTGTCAACATGTATCTTCTCAATACTCCCACTACATGAGAAATATCTAGTCAAGTGCATACCATCACATACATCAAACTACCAATGACACTAACATAGGGAATAAGTGCATTGTCCTCGATTTATTCCTCTGTCTTTGGACACTGTTCAACAATTAGATTTTATCCCATAGGAATTGATACCTTGACCGATTTGCAATCTTGCATGTTGAGACGCTTCAAGACTGTTTCAATGTACTTTATCTGATTTAACCAAATCTTTCTAACTACATGATCTATCTTGATATCTATTCCTAGAATGAAGTTCATTACACTGAGATCCTTCATGTCAAACTTGAAGGAAAGTTGCATCTTCACCTACTTTATTATGTTCATACTATTTCTGACCAACAACATGTCATCGACATACACAGCTACATATTTGAATCGACCACCTTCTTTCTTGGAATATACACAATGATTATATTTGCTTCTCACAAATCCCAAACTAAGGATGTGTGTGTCAAAATTTTAATACCACATCCTTGGTGATTTCTTTGGACCATAAAGGGATCTCTTCAGTTTGCACATAAGATCTTTCTTTCCTTTTACTGCAAATCCTTCAAGTTGTTTCATGTATATTTCTTCTTCTAGGTCCCCATGTAGGAACATTGTCTTTACATCCATTTGCTCTATTTCAATATCAATTGTTGTAGCCGGAGACATTAGTAATCTAATGGAAGTTAATTTTTCAATAGGGGAAAAAATATCACCAAAGTCGACTCTCTTGACTTGGGAATAACCTTTCGCTACTAGTCGTGCTTTGAACTTCTCGACTTGACCTGCCACATTCAACTTTTTCTTGAACACCCACTTGCTACCAACATGTTTCCTTCCATTAGGTTGTAACATCCCCGACCACCCATGGCCAGGCCACGCTATACGGGGGAACACTTTCGTTCTCTCACTGCGGAACATACTGTGACATGCCCAACACCCAACTGAACTATGCCACATAAATTTTATCTAACTGCATGCATTTAAAACATACACAGACAACATTCTTGCAGAAGCTTCATATATAAAATGTAACTGACAAATACATTACGTATTGGCATGAATTCACATGGTAATAAAAATAAACATAGACATGTAGCATATACAGGAAATACCCAAAAAATTCCAGACGATTATAACCACACATATGATAAACCCATAAAATAAGCACGTAAATAACAATGCAACATGTAAATTTATCACACAATTGGTACTTATCTTGGTAAGAATATCACCAACTGCGTGCAAACCATCCGCAAACCTCCCAGCCTTAGAATACGCTGTTCATCACTCTCAATAGTGAGTCACCCCCAAGCTGGGACTAAACTCCACCCAGGTAAAGGAATTTCTAACCCGACTATAGGCTCATAGAAAATAGGAAAAACTCCATCTCGGGTGCTCACTCAACTCACAACCTATAGTCCCTCATTCCCCACATTCCTATCCCACCCCACGTAGTGTGCCCCTTCTCTTCTCAATAGTCCTTCGGCTGCCCCACTTCCTTTCCGAGCTTCAACAACAGGCTGGACAGGAAGTCTGTGAGCCCTGTAGCTGTAGTTTAGCACCTTTAGGAAATCAATTCCCAACAATTCTCTCACCCAGAGAATTGCTCACGGGCTTGACAACTCGCCTCTTCAATATCCCATGGGCCTGACAACCCGCTTCTTCAGTCCATCTCCCAAGCTAATCGGCTACACAAACAGATATGGCTATGGATACAGTTCTGGTACAATGAAATGAATGTCTAAAGGATAACTGACTACATGAGTGAAAAATGGTCATGGAGTCATGGATGAATGCTTGAAGGAATCATGGAAGAGATGATGGTCACTGATGGGTGGCGTCCGCAAATGAACTAAGTCCCCACGATATGTATGCATGTCCCCAACTTGACACTTTTCATGTTGGGAGCTACTTTGGTCCACTTGTCCCCAACTTTAGAACTTAGGATAAAATAATTATCCATACTTTATGTTTTAAGAAATATTAATATAATATTCCTTTTTGGCTTAAGCTCTCTAGTTTAGCCCTTTCCCTTAAATTTTGGCCCTCCCTTTCCCTATCTGGTGGAGTTTAGTCCCCCATCTCTTTTATCATGGTTGGTCTGCGCACATTGATGTATTTTATATTAATCATGAGACATATACAAAATAGGCGCACTGGCCTAATTCCAAAACATAAGCATCCTAGATTATAATAACTGTCTCACCAGCCTATAACACATATCATATAAACAAGGCTCGCTGACCTCAATATTGCACACACTTTAGTTACTACGCGCGGTATCTAGAAATGTGCACACTACATCATTTTACTGCGCAGTACATGCACGCACTATGCCATGAAAGGTGCATTACAAAATGATGTCAGAACAACTCACCAGCTTCAGTACACTTACATTACATTTACAATTGGGTTCAGCCGAGGGATATTACAATCCCCTCCCCTTATTTATGCACTGTCCTCAGTGCATCATGTACCCATATACAACAAAAATTTTCAAAAATCCTAAAAAAGATGCGGGTATTCTGCCCGCATTGCATCCTCATGCTCACAAGTAGCATCCTCAGGACCGTACCAGGTCCATTGGACCTTTACAAGCCCTATGGATCGATTCCAAAGCTGCTTGATTTTTCAGTCCATAATGCACACCAGATGCACTCGGAAAGCGCCTTCTTGCTCCACCTGAATCACATTCCAATCAATAACATGATTAGCATCAGGTATATATTTCCTTAGCAATGATACATGGAATACATTATGAACATACAGAGATGCAGACAATGCAATCATATAAGCAACTGGACTAATCCTCTCTAGGATTTCAAATGGTCCACAATAACGAGCTGCCAACTTTGAACAGTTTCCCAACTTCAGGGAACTTCTGTTGGGTTTTACTTTCAAAAATACATGGTCTCCCACATTAAATTGCCTGTGAGTTTTGCCTATCTTGGGCAGCCTTTAAATTTTGCTTTTATTTTTATCATTTGCTCCTCCATTTCCTTGAGAAAATCTGGTCCAACCACTGCTCTGTCTACTGGGTTATCCCAACTTACTGGAGTGTTGCACTTTCTGCCGTAAAGTGCCTCAAATGGACTCATATTTAGAGATGCTTGATACCCATTGTTGTAAGAAAACTCTACCAAGTGTAGGCAGTCTTCCCATTTTGATGGTTTATCCATCACATACATCCTCAACATATCTTCAATCACTTGATTCACCCTCTCTGTTTGTCCATCTGATTCTGGATGATAGGCTGTGCTAAAATTCAAATTTGCTCCAAATCCATTAAATAACCCTTTCCAAAATTTTGAGGTAAATTTTGGATCTCTGTCAGACACAATTGTCTTGGGTATGCCATGTAATATAGCAATTTTTTTCATATAAACATCAACAATGTTCACTGCCTTGTGAGTGAGCTTAACTGGAATAAAATGGGCAGCTTTAGTAAGCTTATCCACCACTACCATGATAGAATTATGTTGCTTGTTTGTTCTGGGCAGTTTGATGATGAAATCCATCGTTACAACTTCCCATTTCCACTTAGGAATGGGTAATGGCTGTAGCAATCCAACTGGGTGTCTATGCTCAGCCTTTACCTTTTGACATTCTAAACTTATGGCAATAAAATCTGCCACTTCTTTCTTCATGCCTGGCCAATAATATTGGCTCTTGACAGCTGTAATAGTTTTCTGATATTCTGGGTGCCCAACATAAGGTGCATTATGCATTTCTCCCAATATCAAAATTTTCAATTCATTAGAATTTGGTACATAAATTCTGCCCCTGTACATAAGAATTTCCTCATTATCTAGCTTGTATTCTTCAATTTTCTGCTGCAATTACCTTGCTGTAATTTTGCCACTAATTCCTTATATTGCAAATCTGATTTGGCAGGTTCTATACTTTTGTCTTTCAAATCTGATTGGCACATGCTAATGGTTGTAGCATGCAATTCATGTACTCTTCTGTTGAGTGCATTAACCACTTTGTTCTCTTTCCCCTTGATATGATTTATATCGAAGTCATATTCGCTTAGAAATTCTAACCATCTGCTTTGCCTAGCATTTAGATTTGGCTAATCAAATAAATATTTCAAACCATTGTGGTCTGTTCTTAGCTTGAGCCTTTTCCCCATGAGGTAGTGTCTCCATTTCCTCAAGGCATGCACTATGGTTGCCAACTCCAAATCATGAGTGGCATAGTTTCTTTCATGCTCCTTCAACTTCCTTGATTCATAACATATAACAAACCCATTTTGAGTGACGACTTCACCAAGTCCTTCATTACATGCATCTATGCATACAATGAAGTCTTCATTTGGGTCTACAATCCTTAGTATTGGAGCACTTGTCAATAATTGTTACCACTGTTGGAAACTCTTTTCACAATCCAGTGTCCACTGAAACTTCACACCCTTTCTTTGCAAGGAAGTGATTGGGTATGCAAACTTTGAGAATCCTTCAATAAATCTCCTGTAATAGCCTGCAAGACCCATGAATGATCTGACCTCTGTCACATTATTTGGTGCTGACCATTCTGTAATGGCTTCTATCTTCTAAGGATCCACTGCTATCCCATCCTTTGAAATGATATGCCCCAAATAATGAATTTGTTTCTGATAAAATGAGCACTTGCTCAATTTGGCATACAACTGATGCTCCCTTAATACTTGCAACACCATCCTCAAATGATGTTCATGCTCTTCCTATGACTTAGAATATATAAGAATGTCATCCAAAAAGACAATGACAAACTTGTGTAGATATTCTCGGAAAACACCATTCATTAAGCACATGAAAACAACTAGTGCATTTGACAACCCAAATGGCAACAATGTGAATTCATAATGACCATACCTTGTCCTGAAGGCGGTCTTTCTGATATCTTCCTCTTTAATCCTTACCTGATGGTATCTTGATCTGAGATCTATCTTTGAAAATATCTTTGCATCCTTTAATTGATCAAAGAGACCATCAATCCTTGGCAGAGGATACTTGTTCTTAACAATCACTTTATTCAACTGTCTGAATTCAATGCACAATCTTAAAGTTCCATCTTTCTTTTTCATAAACAAGACTGGGGCGCCCCAAGGTGACACACTTGGGCATATATACCCTTTCTTTAGAAGTTCTCCAAGCTGCATTTGCAACTCCTTCAATTTCGGTGTACTCATTCTGTAAGGAGTCTTTGACATTGGAGCTGCTCTATGCATTAGATTTATAGAGAAATCAATGTCTCTTTTTGGGGGTAGTCCTGGTACTTCCTTGAACACATCTTCAAATTCTTCCAGAACTGCATAATCTTCCAAATTTGGCACCTTATCTTTAGGTGTCTCTTCCATATGAGTTGCAAATATTTGACACCCTTTCCTGTAACATTTCTTCAGCTGCAATGCTGAAATTTCTCTGATGGTTATTGCCCTGGGAATTCCCTGCACTTTCCTTTGGTTCCCTTCCTCATCCAAGCAAGTTTATGCTTTGTTATGACAGTCTAGGAGAACATGATGTTGGTCCAACCAATCCATCTCAATTAGACAGTCATAGGAACCTAAAGGCAAGATGTTCAAATCTTCCTTGGTGTTCAGTCCATTCATGTCCATGAGGCATGACTTAACCATCTCATTAACTTTTCTTTTGGCTCCTGTAGCCAGCTACACCAACCAAGATTTTCAATGCTTGCTTCTTGGCAATTGCAAACTTTCCACCATCTTAGGGTCTATATAACTATGAATAGCTCCTGAATCAATTAAAATAACAATGGTTTGGTTTTTTATCATACCTTGCACTTCAATCATGTGGGATTGATACTCTACTTTCTTGTTGTCCAGGGCTGCATAGATCCTTGGCACATTTCTGCCCATGTCCTCCATTGTTTCAACTTGCTGTACATTGTGAACAACCCTTCCCTTTTCACCTCTGTGAGGACAATCTCTGAACATATGATCTCCTTTACAACCCCAACATTGAATAGGTGGCTGCCTTGGCCTTTGAATCCCCGTGTCAATCATTCTGGGTTCTTTAGGCGTTTGTTGTCCCTGTGGATTATTTCTGAAGAATGGTGGCTTAGCTCCCTTCTTCCTTTGATCCATCTTTAATTTCTTTTTGTCTTCCCAAGCCTTTTGGAAAGTTGGCCTTGGTTTCTACTGATCATATAGGCATTTAGCTCGCTTTATGGTCTCTTCCAATGTGTTGGGATCATCATACTGTATTTTTTCACTGATGAATGATGACAATCCACTCAAATACCTTTGAATTTTGACTGTCTCATCATTTATGAAAGAGACATACTTCAACAGTTCTAGAAACCTTCTCTCATATTCATCTATGGTCATACTTCCAAGCTTGAGTTCAAAGAAATCTTTCATTTTCTTGTCATAGTATCTCTTAGTCAAGTATTTCTTCTCAAAATACTTGTTGAATTCCCTCCAAGTAACACTTTTCTCTTTAATGTGTTGCACCTGCACAAGCTGATCCCACCACATGGATGCCTTTCCCTTGAGTTGATAGATAGCAATTCTACCTTCTGCATGAGAAGAATAATTATGCAATTGAAAATACTTTCTCATGCCCAACAACCATGTTTCTACATCTTCATACTTCTTGTGCTCACCATCAAATGTAGGAGGTTTGATTTTGTTCATTTCTCCTTGTAGCTCATCCACCCCAGACCTCTTATGCCTTCTGACAGGGGATGGACTTGAGCTATTGCCTGCTCTCTTATTGGAATTCCTTGGGGAGTGATGGTGGTCTTTGCTAACACTTCTTTCTTTTCTTTTCTCATCCGAAGGCTTGTGACTTCCAGATTTGCTTGAGCCACTCTCCTTATCCAATTTCTTTTCTTTTATGTTCAATCCCTCCAATAACTTCATGTTGAAGTCATCCTGCTGCTCCTTGGCTCTCATAAGTATTTCATTATCATCCTTATGGCTTTGGACATCCTTCTGCAATTTTTTAATGGTCTCTACCATATTCATGTTTTCATTCCTTTCATCTCCATGCCCATTGGAGTTTGTTCCTTCAATGCCCAAATGGACCTCCATCCCTCTGCTCTCATCTTGCTGACTGTAATTCCCCTGTGCCTCTTCCATTCCTATGGGCTCCGCACTAATCTTGATCTAATCTAGTTGTTGTTAATTCTTCAAAACGTGTAGCCATCAAAACTCATCAGGCTAACTAATTCAACAATTCATGAAAAAATATGAACCCTTTTGGTTCAATATATACATAAAAATTATTTCTTCTGATTTCCCGGTGTTATCACCATGGAATTTTTTTAGATAAGACCCAAGTATTGAGAAAATAGACGTGCGGCACCTCCAGGGATACATCGGGGCGAAAGGCGGTTTGTCGAAACCACTTTTGCCAAAGTCCTGATGTCACGTGTTTCAATATGTCAAAACCCCCACTTGTGGAACGAGCGACGACTAGTCCGATCACCCCGTTTTACTCGTTCGGTACTTCACATCCATAAGATGTAGGTGAACGCCGCCATGTAACAAACTCAAAAGATAATCATTTGAAATGGATTAGCCAAGCATGGAAAACCAACATATTTGTACGTAAGTCTGCGTATGATTCATGATTGGGACTCTACAACTACCATTTCTCAAGTATGGAGGCATCATCTTATGCATAAATGGAGTAATCTCCAAGTTTGCTCGACCTTCTGATCTCTGTAAAAGCATTTTGGTGTCCACGAAATTGAGGTACATGGACAAAGCCATATCCAGTGAGACTGGTTCTTCAGGCAACATGGTAGATTTTCCTACGAGTAAGAAGGAAAGGATAATTGCGCATATATTAGCGACTAAATTCCACACAGAACCTGCTACAGACTCGAAAATGGAAGTCAGGTTGAATCCCATTATGAGGGATCTAGTCATCAACATGGAAGTTGTTAAGAAGAAATAGAGCAAGCGACAGAAGAAAGAAACCATAGCTGAAACGACTGAAAGTGCTAGAGAGGATCAACTGGTCTGGTTAGATACTTTAAAGGAGGAGATCGCTAAGCTGAAATGAGTCCTCAAATAAAAGTACATTTCAACAATTTTTGGACAGATGGTAGCAGAGGTAAGGGCCCCCAGAGATGATAGGCCCGATCTTAAACGATCCCTTTACAATAGGATAACTGTTATTTTAAATCATTCCCTTTTTGTAACTTATCTCTATTTTTAGAAATATGTGGAAGTCTGAGCGTTTCCGAATTCTACAAATAATTCCTCTATATATACATATTATCTCAAGGAAGATAAAAGGGGAAAAGGAACCTGTCCTCTATGCATGAAGACTTTTTCGTAATTTTGGGATTAAAATGATTATATAAATGCAGAAGAAAATTTTGGATTGTTTATTACAAGATTCTAATTGGTGGTGATATGAGTCTTGTTTTCTTTCATAGTATGCGTTTCTTGTAAGCTTATATTTCACTTCCATCTGTCTGAATCAGAGGAATATAAATCCCAGAATTCATTTATGAGATGCTCTTGGCTTAGCAATTTAGGCTATATTTATTTCTTCTCAAACCAACTTTGAATTCATTTTAAATAATGCTCTGATGCGGTTGTGTGTTTATCTTTCCTCTAATACCATGCAAATTTTCTATTAAACTTAGACTCATCGCCTTAATTAGCCTTCCAAACGATTTTGCGCACATAAAATTCAACCTGTACACCCATATTTATCATGCACAACAACACCACAAGGTAAATCATGCTTCTCCGTCATGCCAATAAATTGCGCGCACTACTTTTGCGTTGCGCACCAATATCCACTGCGCACAGTTTTGGTTCTTGCACTGATACCCGTTGCGCACAGTTTTTCATGAACTCTTTTGGAAATCTTTTCATGAACTCTTCTGGAAATCTTCAGACATAATGATGATATTAAGATGAGCCACTCCTGAAACAAAGGAAAAACAAGAATTGCTCCAGAAAGATGAAAAGCTCCAACAGACTATTTGAATCTTTTAAGAAAAAGCAGAAACATAATCATGTCCACATTCCACGTTCCAACATTTTCCAATGACTCATTTCCTTCTTTTTCATTTTAAATCTGATTTTTTTATTTATTTTTTATTTATTTAATTTATTTTTTATAAATTTACTTAAATATAATTGAAATGATATTAATTTTTTTTTTTTAAATATAAGAAAATAAATTAATAATTTAAAAGATCATGTATTGAATTTTGTGAACATTCTATGCATCACAAAACATCCTCTAACTCTAAGTAGAATGTGCATAGGTTCTCTTTTCTAAAAACCATATGTTGAATTAACATCTAAAATAAATGATTATGTAATTTGTTAGTATTTTTTCTGCTTTATAATTTATTATTATTTTTTTATTATAATTTTGTATAATCATTTTATAACTAATAATTTATATAATAAAAAATTGTGTTAAAACTTAAATGGATATAAAGTTTTAGGAATTAAGTTATGTGTCCAAAATAAAATTATATACAATATTCATTAAAAAAAAAAAAACTAAATTTACATTCTAAATACCTTTTCTCTTATATCAGGTAAAGAACACACTTTACGCATCATAGATAAATCTATGAAATATATTTATGTATGAAATATACCTTATATCATTTTAGCCTCCCCTCCCACACCTCATGTAAATAACACACTTGGGACATTAAAAATACCAAATTATATGAATTTTTTTTTACTACTACAATAACATTTTATATAACATGCTATCTTATCATTATTAGAGTTGTTTCCCGTTCATTTTTCAAAGAAAAAATCCATGTTTGGATGATGGAAAACATGCTAGTATAAGTGACATCATGATTATATTTTTTTATGCATGTTGTACAAGGTATTGTCATAGCAATAAAAAAATACGATGCAAAAGTTTTTAGTGTCGAGTTTGCGTCATGCTGCAACATATATTATTGTAAAAACAATTAGAGACTCACAACACACTATACATAGAGTTGTTGCTTGATATGTATTTGACATTTAAAATTTTCAATGTTAGACACATTAGAAAATGTTCTAATATCGATAGTTTTAAAAAAATTTACAACCTTAAGTGTCACTTAACTAATACGAACCGACGCTAATTTGATGATTCAGATGGACATTGGTGGCCACCCACCTATTCCACTAGCTTAAAATACAGTTTCCATCTTGGCAGTTTTTCTACAGTTTTTCGGGTCCCAAACTTCGAGGGCCATTTTGAGGCCCTAAACGACATTTTTTTAACGTGGCAGTGCCCATTACATTTCAAAGGATTGTTTTATATCTTTCAGAATGTGTACTCCTCGGCTAGACCTTTCTTACAGGGTATTGAGCTCCCCAAATGGAGATCGTATGCAAAAGTTACGCCCTCGGGAAGTTGATGTATCGACTACCCCCATCGAGGCCCACAAATATTTTGAAGTTTCATCTTTTGGGGTTAGAGTTTTGGATGTTTAGTGTTTTCTCATTTAAGATTTATGTTAAAAAAGCCTTTGGAGCCTCACTGTAATCATCTTCTTGCGAATGTGCATAGCTATCACATCTCTTATTAGAGATAAGATACCACTATTCTAGCAAGTTCATTTCACTCTGTATTTTCTTTCATGGTTTTTGCATATTCCATTCTTTAATATAAATTGAGTATTATAGTATCTCTCTGTTTCTGACCTATTTCTGCATTTCATTTTGTTCCCTCATAAATCATGATCAATGGTATCATAACAGTCTGTTCTTTATCTATTTCTCTGTACATGTCCCCAACGAGATCAGGGTATAAGGAATTGGGACTCGAACTGATCAAACCTTTGGAATATTGTCCTCATTGACCCCGATGACCACCCATGGTGGAAAAAAATAGAAATGGGGGAGTAGGAGATCTTATTAATCTATTACCACTCACCCACCCAAATTATATGACCACCCACCCGCCCAAATTATATGAAATACCACCCACCCAAATTATATAAAAAGACTCCAGTACTACAATAACATGCTATAACATCATCATTAGAGTCGTCGCTTAGTTAATTTTTTAAAGAAAAAAAAACGTGTTTGGATGATGCAAAACATGTCAATACAAGGGACATCATGATTTGCGTCAACATTGAGCTGATGTGACCTTTTTTGCATCAGATTTTTTTTATGCACGTTGTAGAAGGCATTTTCATAGGAACAAAAATACGATGGAGAAAGTTTTCCTATATGGAGTTAGCATCGCGTTGTATTGCATATTATTGCAAAAAAATACGTAGAGAGTCACTAAATACTACATATGGAATCATTATTATTAGTCCCTGCCGGAAGGCCAAGGGCAGGGACTATAGCGATGAGTTCATCGCTGACTTTCAATTAGTTGTTAGTTGACTTCGGAATTTTTGAAAAAAAGGTAATGTTTAACATAGGAAATATATAAACCTCATTTT
>ML796018.1:67053-88098 GCA_009831015.1 Picea engelmannii | reverse complement strand
AATAAGACTTCATTTCATTAATAACAAATGACTGAAATATGCTTACAGACAGAATGGAAATAAACTAGCTAGGGCGCTGGTAGCTTATCTCTGAGAAGAGATGTGGCGACTACTGGCCTCTGAACTGTGTTACAATGAGGCTCGAAGGCCTATTATTGTTGAGAAACAATGGAAAACCCTAAACATCCAAAGACCTAACCCTAGGAGATGAAACTCCAAGACTATGGTCCCCGTTTGAGTAAGTTGGTACATCAACTTCCCGGGGACGTAACTTTGGCAGCCGTCACATCTCTTCTCAGAGATAAGCTGCCACCATTCTAGCGAGTCTTTCACTCTGTATTTTTATAGTCTCTGTACATTTCTCTGATTAATAGAAATCGTGTATTACTGTATATCTGTGTTTATGTTTGCATCTCTGATACATTTCTGTTATATTATTGAATATCTGCAATATCTCTGTGCATTTCTTTATTATATCTCCGCTCTCATTTCGTGCCGAAAATAATCCGGATTAGTAAGTTAGTACATCAACTTCTCGGGGTCGTAACTTTTGCATACGATCTCTATTTTAGGCACATGATAGCCCGTTGGAAAGGTATCATTGAGGATATTCATTTTGGGGGAACAATTACTTATTGGATATAATTGAGAAGCTCGATCCCAAAAAACCTTCATTTAGGCCCTCAAAATGGCCTCGGAAGATAAAATTGCTAAAAATAGTAAATTGCCAAAATTGTCAGAAAACTGTTTTGAGCTAGTTGGAAGAGGTGGGTGGCCACTGATATACACCTAGATCAATCCTCCCTCATTAGGAAGAAATGGTATCCATTCCGTTGAGTTCCCCCATCAAATGAGGAAATTTTTGTTGAATTTGCCCTGATAAAGATGGATGCTTTGCTGTCGAGTGCCCTTGATCTGTGTGTCCACAATTTGGTCACTGGATTCCTTTTGTACGTAGTCGGGGTTGAGCTCTTTTGGTGTCATCTTCTCTGCTACGTCTGAGGTGTCAAATAATGGTGGGAAATAAGGGTGAAGTAGATCCACATTGAACACTGGGTGCATGCCAAGGAAAGGAGGAATGTTGAGCTCAAAAGCATTATCTCCCATAGCCTTGGTGATGGTGTACGACCCATAATAGAGTGGTTGAAGCTTTCGATGGGGTCTTGTAAGGAATTCTTTCTACAAGTGCAACCAAACTTTGTCACCCCCTGAAAATTATGTGGCACCCGATGTTGATCATGGCGTTGCTTGTACCTGTCATTGGACTTATGTAGGATATCTTAAACCTATTGGCAGATGTGTTGGATCCACTCAATGAACTGGGTGGCTTTGTCAGCTTCAATTGGAGTAGGATATGAGTCGGTCGAGGTGACCGCAAGGGGAAGTGAAACATCTATGGGACCCAATGGTTGGAATCCTAACCCCACATGAAAGGGGTTGTGGCCGGTTGAACTATGCAGGGATCAATTGCAGCTATGTTGGACATAGGGAAGGCTCTCGTCCCATGTGCGAGGGTGCTTTGAATTATACATGTGAAGGATATGCACAATAATTCGATCGACAACCTTGGTTTGGCCATTTGTCTGGGGGTGGAAGGTCGTGGATTTGGTGAGCTTGGTGTCCAGCAGTGACCAGAGGCTCGACTAGAATGTGCTGAGAAATCGACTGTCCCAATCTGAGACAATGGTTTGTGGGATTCCAAAATATACCCAGACTCATTCAAAGAAGAGCTTGGTAGTGGCCTTTGTTGTGATGTTCTTCTTGCAGGCAACCAGAATCGCCATCTTAGAAAAGCGATCAACAACCACAAAAACACAGTCATTTCCCCGCTTGGTGGATGGGAGGCCCGACATGTAGTCCATTGAGATGGATTTCCATGGCCTGTCAGGAGTAGGAAGAGGGGTGTACAAGCCCTGTTTCTTAGTGGTTGGTTTGGAAATAATGTAGGTAGTGCAGGACTTGATATACTTGATGAACTCATGTCGAAGTTTCGGCCAGTAGAAATGTTTCTATAGCATCTCCACTATATTTTCGATGCCAAAGTGTCTTGCCACCCGAATGTAGTGGGCTTCCCATATCAACTTCGCTCGCTCGCTTGATGGAACACAGATATGGACCAGACGACACAAAAACCCATCATGAAGATGGAAATTATCGACAATTGCGTTTTCAACCAACATTTGGTAGGTGGTGGCGAAGTCTGGTTCTGTCTCATAGAGTTGGGGCCATACAGAGGTCTCATGGCTGTAGGAGTCTAGCACTGTGGTGAGTGCTGCGACTAGCAGTCTGTTGAGGCAATCAATGACGCGATTGGTGTTTCTTGTATTATACTTGATGTTGAGGTGGAATTGCTGCAAGTATGTGGACCACTTTTGATGGCGATCATTCTGAAATTTTCCTTGTGTCTGAATGAACTATAGTGGCTTATGGTCAATGTGGATGATTGTCTCCTTCCCGAGAATGTAATGTCTCCACTGGTGGCAGGCTTTCACAATGGAGTACATTTATTTCTCATAAGTAGGGTACTTACGTACAACATCTGATAGTGTCTCACTATGATAGGCCACAGGGTGGCCGTGCTGAGTGAGAACGGTGCCCACCGCATAGTCTAAAGCATCTATTTCGATCTCAAAGGGCTGCTGCAAGTCTGGTAGTGAATGTAATGGGGCTGAGCACAAGCGTTTCTTCAAAATCATTGAATGCTTGTTGTTGGGACTGGCCCCACACAAACTTTGCCTTACCACCACCCCTAGTTATTTGGCTAAGGGCCCATGCAATATGGGAGAATCCCAACATGAAACTGCGGTAGAAATTGGAAAGGCCCAAGAAGCTCCGAAGATCAATGAGTGTGGTTGGGGCTGCCCAGTCATGGATGACTTGGATCTTAGCTGGATCCACATGTGCGCCATGCTGATCAATTATGTAGCCTAGGTAATGGACCCTGTCCATGCCGAAGGATCATTTTTCCAAGTTGGCATATAGCTTGTGTTGTTGCAGGGTGTGCAGAACGTACTAAATATGCTACAAATGTTCGGCCCAAGTATTGTTGTAAATGAGAAGTTCATCCAGATACACCACTACAAAAGTATTGGTGAATGGTCTCAGGATATCATCCATAATCCTCATGAAAGTGGTTGGAGCATTTGTTAAACCAAAGGGCATGACCAACCATTCAAAAAGACCTTCCTTTGACTTGAAGGCGATTTTCCATACATCTGTCTGTTCTATCGGGACTTCGTGGTAGCTAGAATTCAAATCAATCTTATTGAAGTATTTGGCCCCCATGAGTTGATCAAGGAGGTCGTCAATTCGGGGAATCGGGTACCGGTTTCTGACTGTGATTTTATTCAGAGCCCAGTAATCAATGTAGAGTCACCAGGTTCCATATTTCTTCTGTACCAGCACGATTGGGTTCCCGCAAGGTGATGAGATGGGACGAATGTGCCCTTTGTGGAGCATTTCTTGGATCTGTCGCTTGATATCCTCATTCTCTACCAGAGAGTGACGATAGACTAGCCCATTGGGAAACGATGCGTCAGGGGTCATATCGATGGGGTGCTTGACCTGGAAGTGAAGAGGTACCCCAGTAGGTGAGGAGAAGATATCTGAGTATTCTTCCACGACCTTATCTACTTACTTGTGTTGTGTGGAGAGGTCGGCTGCAGAGACCCTAGATGTGGCTGTGATCTTTCGCTTATTTTGAGAGTGAATCATGAAGAAGACACAATTCCTCGTCTGAGAGATGACCTTCCTACATTTCTTAGTAGAGATCAAGGAAATAACACTAGGTGGGACTGCCTTGGGTATCTTGTACAATTTCCTGTTCAAAGTAATAATAACACTATGAGGCCTAAACTCATATACAACATGACGTTTCCATAAATAAGGTTGGCCCAAAAGAACATCACAAACTTTGAGAGGAGAAACATCACACAATACGTATTCTTTGAAGGGCTTGATGTCGTACAACAGTCGACAATGTTGGCTGATGTGGAGATCGCTTCCTTGGTAGAGCCATCCAATGGTGTAGGGTTGTGGGTGTGGTGTTGTTGGTAGGGCCAACTGCTTGATGACCTATGCTGAGATGAAGTTATTCTGGCTACTGCTATCCATGATGAAGTGTAGCAGGGTGCCTTTTACCCACATCTGTGAATGGAATAAGTGTTCTCCTTCTTCTGGCTCGTTTGGTTCACTAGGCTAGAGCTTGGTGGTAGAAACGGTGGCACTGTGTTCCACATCAATGATCCATATTCCCCTTTTTGGTTCTGGATCAGAGTCTAAACTTGCATTTGTTTCAGAGGCTTTCACTTCGATCACCAACGACTGGTTTGAGCGACAGTCAGTAGTGTTATGCCAAGGGCTCTTATAGAAGTCACACCACTTCCCAGTATCTTCCTTTGTCTTTTCGGTGTCCTTCTTTGCTTGCGTCTTGGACTGGTTGTCCTGATACTTTCCATATTTTTTCTGTCCTTTGTTCTGTGGGTTGGGGCCTCCCTTTCCTAGATTTTGTTGTGAGGGGTTTCCAGGCCAAAATTTCTGCGTCTTTTGTTTGAGCTTCGCTCGATTTTGATGGCATATCGGTAGGTCGTGCCCAAGGATGAGATATCCAAAAATTCCATTTTGGTCTGGATGTGTCTATGTAGAGTGACACCATACTTGAGCACTATATGTCACTATGAATCTTTGATACCCAGCTTGGTGCGCAAGGTATGAAATATATTCGTTAATTCTGGCACTGCTTGGTCTCTTTCTTGCCACAGTGTGGTCCATTTGGTATACAAGTCATCGTAACTTCCGATAGGGTAGTATTGTTCCTTAATATCATCCCTGAAGGAATACCAGGTGGTCATGACTGTAAATAGTGAGGGTTCCTCTGTTTCCTTTTGCTCACAGAAAGTTTCCCACCAATCTTTGACATGGGGAACGACTTTGAGGAGCGCAAATGTAATATTTTCTCTATTTGAAAAGTTATGGACATAAAAATACCCTTCTAGTAGATTCAACCACTTGTCTACAACATCTGCGTCTATCTGACCTTCAAATATAGGAATATTGAAGTTTATTTGTACCTTGAAGGGGGTGCACCTCCACTCGAAGAAGATGCATCGCCTATTGGTAGCCATCGAAGGATTTGCACGAAACTATCCATCATCTCGTTCCTTTTTTGCATGAGGGATTCCTCAATCAACAGTTTGAAAGGATCTCCTGTCTTGTCATCTTTATTTTCTCTTGCCATGAGAGGTCACTTGGGTGTGCGAGAGCTTTTTTCCTTAAGAGAAATAAGCTCGAGACCCAACTCTTTGTACTCCGACCTCATTGGGGACATGCATTAAGACGATAAGGACCAGACCGCTCTGATACTACTGATCTAGATTTTATGAGCATAAAAAATGACTACATATTATTAATAGGTTCTTAACACAAAATAACATAGATATAGTAAAAATGGTTTTCTATTCAATAAGGAAATAAGATGAAACTGTAAAATGCAGTGGAAACAAGCTTGCTGGAATGGTGGCGGCTTATCTCTTAGAAGAGATGTGACAACTGCGCTCATTCGCAAGAAGATGATTAAAATGAGGCTCTAAAGGCCTTTTTACAATAAAAAGGAATGCCAAAAACTCTAGACATCCAAAAACCTGACCCTAGGAGATGAAACGCCAAAAGTCATGTGGGCCCTGTTTGGGTAAGTTAATACATCAACTTCCCGGGGTTGTAACTTTTGCATATGATCTCCGTTTTAGGAGTATGATAGCCTGTTGGAAAGGTATCATCGAGGATATTCATTTTGGGGGCTCAATCATGCCTTCGTTTATAATTGAGAATCTCAATCCTGAAAACCTTCGTTTAGGCCCTCAAAATGGCCCCGGAAGTTAAAACTGCTAAAAATAGTAAATTGCCAAAATTGTCAGAAAACTATTTTGAGCCAGTTGGAAGAGGTGGGTGGCCACCAATATCCACCTGAATCACTAGGGTTTCAATTTCTGGGAGTTTTGTCCACTAAAAAGGTGCGTTGAAGGTGCCAAAGATTTCCTTAGGCTAGGGCACACTTTCTTGATGAGTTTTGGGATGAAATTCCTCTTCAATAAAAAGCCCTAATTTTCTTGTATGACAACAGTGACGTTTTTCTTTATCCAGTGAAAGATGATGTCTTCATATTAGCTTTGATACCATGTTAAGGTTTAAGTTATTATTAGGTTTCTTTTCAATTTACTAGATAACCATAGGATAGATATGATCACTGAGAGAAATACAATCACAAGATACACAACATTTATCCTGTGAAACCCTCATGGGGAAGAAAACCCAACAAAAAATTCTTTAATATAGATAGCCAATACAATGCCAAGAAAATCAACCAAACACCACAAAATATCCTCTGCTAAGCAATGCACCTCTCTCTCTTCCTTCTTTTGGCTATTGGTAACTGTAGGTTCCTTCAAACTTGCGCACTAGATGAGTGAGTTGAGTGAGTGAACAAATGAGGTGTTGGCTTCCTTTATTTATACAAACTAGAAAGAGTTGTTAAGGTGTCTCTTCACTAAGAAGGTCTGACTTATCTTTCTGAGTGGTTAAAACCACTTTAATTTCCTTGGGGCCAACTTCTCAATTTGCATATTATATTTAGGGTTTGACCAATCTGCAAAAGGGAATTTGGTCAATTACAATGCCCGACATGATCAATCCACAAAAGAGGATTGATCTATTGAATATTAAATCAATAATAAATAGAATACTCTTTGTAGTTAGAATATTTCAACAAAAAGAGGGGCCTGGATTTTTGTTGGCACCAGGTTTCTAGGAAAACTTTGACTATTGGCCAGGGTTTTGGTAGATTCCATGATGGCCCTATCCAGTGAGAGGGATTTGTGTCTGATGTTGTATCGCCAAATAATTCCCAAGTTTATATGACATATCTTGAGTAGGGATTACTCCATGTACAATGTTCCATGGACCTTGGTTGGGGATGCCCCCATCCAACCCTCCGGGCATAGGTATTGAACCTTTCCCAGTGCTCCACATAGTGTGGGAGGGTTTTCCCCAGATGGGAATCCCTTGCAAGGGAAACGAGCCCTGCCGAGGGTTCCCAAGACCTTGCGAGGAGTATACTCTTGTCATCAATCCCTGTGAAGGAATAAAACATTATGCAGGGTTTTGTTGACTAAAGACAAGGTTTCCCCCAGTTGATAAAGAAAACAAAGTTAAAGCATTATTTCCAAATGCACCAAACAAAGTAAACAACATTGAGCCCACCAGATTCATGTAGGATGAAGGTCCTTGACTCCCTCCACTAAAAAAACAATAGTTGAGATTAGGCTCGATTGGATATTGAAACGTACCACCAAGCGAAGGGGAGAGAGGATGTATAAGACCCCCACCATAAGGAATAGAATTGAACGGGGCAATGGTGCCCGCGGAGGATCCTTGAAAGGAAGCGTTAGAGCTCCCTACCCCTAGACCCATGGTCTATAGAGTATAGTATGTAAGAAGCGAGTTAGAGTCAAAACTAGGCATCCCATATGAGAAGGGATTGCTTGATGCGTTCTAAACAGGCGAAGGTATTCGAACCACTTCCTGAAGTTGTGGGATTCGAGACAGCCATGGTCCTGACAGACAAAGGTGGGGGAGGAGGTACAATGCCCCCTCTAGCAGTAGTTGTAACCAGAGTATGAGGACTCCCTAATGAAGTAACAACATTTTCTTCCATCACCACTCACCGAATAAACTAACGTTCTGGAGAAGTTACCTCGGGAGGAGCTATCTGAATTAGAAGTGACATCAATAAGTTGGTGATCAGAGGATTTGTTGGCCTAAAACCTTCAGTCTGGAGGTTAGAAATGATGGATTCCTCTGGGGATAGAAAGTCTTCTCTCAGAGTTGGATCGAGTACAGTTTCTTGTGGTCCGGTAGCTTTGAACAATCCTTCTTGATCTAGCCTACACCTCAACGATGGCGGAGGTGGATCCAAAGTAAATGGCCATAGGCCTTGAAGCCTACATGAACAACGAAGCTATTGATATTCCACTTTGTGAAATGATCAACCAAAATTGTAAGGTTTAGCTAGCGTGAATCATAGATAACACACTAAAAGTTCCTAAATGTAAATCAAACAGACAACTAACTAGTGGGAAGCACAATTATGCCAATCAAAACTAGAGCAACTTATCAGTGCAAGTGCAACTTGAACATGGAATCACCCTCTGGGTATAATCTACAAAGAAATATCATACGTTTGCCCTAGGTACCATGATATACCCCTGTAGTCACCTGTGTAAGTCCGTAAAAATAGGTAACTAGTTTTCCAGCTCGTAGTCAGTCACCAATTGGGTACAATCGACAATCGAGCTGATTGTAATGAGCAGGATAACAAAGTATGAAGCCCTTAAAGGGTGCCAAAATAATTTTTTCTGGAAGAAAACTGAGGATCTCAAACAGATTCTAGGTCCACGAGGCTCTGTAGTC
Source organism: Picea engelmannii (assembly GCA_009831015.1). Classification (NCBI taxonomy): domain Eukaryota; kingdom Viridiplantae; phylum Streptophyta; class Pinopsida; order Pinales; family Pinaceae; genus Picea; species Picea engelmannii. Next base: position 79,635 of record ML796018.1, on the reverse strand, counting down.
AAATGTGATCAATGTGATTCTCAACAAAAACCCTCAATATACAATCCCCACTACATTCGGTCCAGCTTTGGAGGGGTTATCTTCTCTACCTTTCCTTACGCGACTTCATGTTTATCCCCTGTGTTAGAGGGGGGTCCCGAATAACTCTTATGATGTTAGAATTTAGACACTCCCTATCTCAGACTCCAATGTTTGTTTTAGATAGCCTTGAAGAGCTTCCTCTTCACACCTATTTCAAGGCCCTAAAATCCTAAACTAGTTGGTGAACCCTACAAATAGAAAGTCTAACAGATTTTAAGTTAAGAGTTGATTTTATGGGCTTGATTTACTCAAAGGATGCGAATGTGAAACTTGTGGTGTTTGGAAGAGACAAACAAAAAAATACTTTAGAGCATTTATATGACAAAGCAAACTAGATACTTCAAATTTAATGCAAAAACTTTTAAAATATTTGTGAATGTCAACTTTTCAAAACAATGTTCTAAGATATTATAACCGAAAGTTTCCTAAAAAATATTTTTCATTCCATGAAGAAAAACTACGTATACTTTTAGGAAAACAATAAATAACTTTGAAACTAAAACTCTTTTATTTTGCAAACAAAAAACCTATCTTGCACTACCAAACTAGGTGCATAACTACATGCAACAAATTGTTCTTTTATTTTTTTTAAATGCTTAAAAAAGAAAAACAGAAGCAAAAGATTCTTTTGTGTTTTTCAAATCACAAAATGGGATAAAGAGAAAACATAACCTAAGATTGACACAGACCCTAGTCTAACTGCGTAAACACAGGGATTCAAAAGAACCCAGAGGAGGACCTAAAACTTGAAAGCTCACTCTAAACCTAAGGAAAACAAGAAGATTAAGAAACAAGTTAAAATCGAATCTTTAACCCAACCTATGACTACTAACATAGACCCTATAAAGTCCAAGAAAGGCCTAAGAAGTCCAAGGCTTATGTCAGGAAAGAGAAAGACTCCTCTTTTCTTTTTTTAAACTTCAAGACACAGAGACGGGGGTTATTGCACCAACATCCTGTGTATGTACGTGGGATGTATATTGTGCAGACTATGTACGTATGTGGGCTGAGCCATAGTAGGACACATACACCTCTACAAATTTTCAAAAAGAAAAAGACTTGGCAGGATGACTTGGTAGGGAAAGATGGTGTGCACCTGGAAGGTGACCAGAGACCCTAAATTAACTTAGTAAACTTGAAAAAACTCAAAAGTAATTGAAAAAACCAATTAAAACAAAAAACCTCCTACTAAAACCCTAGAGAGACTCCCTAGTGGAGTCTCCAATTCTACTAGCAGAAAAAATCCCCCTATTACTATATTGGGTCAGAATATAGGCAGAGCACTAACTTCCCTTAAAATACATTCCTATACCTAAACTACCCGAAACTATCTGAACAGAAATACAAAAAGAGAAAATGGAAGATTGGTAAGTGTACCTTAGGCCCTAACATCTGATGTAGCCTTCCTTCAACTTTGTAGCCTCCCAAGCTACGGCTCTCCTCCCAAAGATGGCCTGCAAGAACACTTAGTAAAACAACGCTACAAATATTCAAACATCTACTTATCAATGTTAGCATTCAAATATAAACATAGACACTTTAATCAACAAAGATATAAATATGCAAATTATTGGGACAAGAAAATAACTCTTTTATTCAAACTGAAGATTAAAGTATTACAACCTTCTCATCAGCAGACGCTCTGTGAACCAAGTCTAGGATCCTCTTACTGGTACTCCAAGTGCATCATTCCCTTGTTGCCTCTCACAATCAACTGATCTCTTTGGGGAAAGCAAAAGGACTGTATAATGAGAGGGCTGGAGGAGGAATGTTGAGGCCAAATTGCAGAAAGGGCTGCAAAGATTGGGTTAGAAGGGGGAGGTAATTTAGCAATGTTTCTTTTTTCTCTTGCTTTATTATGGAATGGGACCCCAATACCTATTTTTATATGACAAAAATATGGTTATTCGGTTTGGGGATGAGCTACAATGGGTAAAATGGTTGGGAAACCCTCGATAGCCCGTAAACTTTGCCGAATTCCTTAGAACATATTTTTTTTTGCAAGTTTTGGAGGTAAACGCAGGTTGTTAGGCATGCAACATGCATATGTACGCGGGCTATATAGTATGCAACATGTATGTGTACATGGGCAGTAATGAAACAGAACGCATACATGCTCCAAAAAATTGTTTTTTAAAGAGAGATCCTCAACAGTAATTTGGAAAATTGTGCAAGTAGAAAGGCCAATGCCATGTATGCATAGGTAGGGAATTTTAGGGCTATAACATCCCCCCCATCTCTCTCTCTCTCTCTCTCTCTCTCTCTCTCTCTCTCTCTCTCTCTTAAATTCCCTACTCATGCATACATTGCATTGGCCTTCTTACTTACATAATTTTCCAAATCATTGCTGAGGAGCTCTACTTAAAAAACCATTTTTTAGTGAAGGTATGCACCATACTTCACTATTTCCCATGTACATACTCTTTCTGCATGTTATACAACCCACATACATATGCTTGTTGCACACTAAACAACCCGCGTATACCTCCAAAATTTGCAAAAATTAAAAAGTTGTAAGGAATTCGGTGGAATTTATGAGCTATTGGAGGTTTTCCAACCAATTCACCTGCGATAGCCTGTCCCCCAATTGAATAACCATCCTTTTGTCATATAAAAAGATATATTGGGGCCTCATTCCACAACCAATCATTATAACAACGAAACTCTACCCAATTTCACTTCCCTTCCTTGCCCAAGCAACCTTTTATGAGTTACTGCCTCAACATTACCTCTTCAACCCCTTTTCTTCCATTCAATGCATTCCCTTCCCTTGAGTTGATCAGTAGATTATGAGAAGAAGATTATTGAAGGTGCACTTGGAGCATTGCAAAGAGGATCTCGAACTAGTTTCACAGAATGGTGTTGTACAAGGATTGTAAGTTTCAATCATTGTTTACTGAATAAAAGAATCACTTTTCCTTGTCCCAAATGATGATGCTTTTTGTCTTCTCGTTGATTTATACATAACATTTGATATATAACCCTAATTTATGAATAGAAATAGGATGTGTAGCCTTGTTTTCCTAGTATTGGATGCAGGTCATCTTTGGGGGGAGACTTGCATCCTTTGGAGCTACAGAGCTTGAGGAGATCATCACCAGACACTAGATAAAAGGTATAGCTACCGATATTCTCTTCCACTTCTTTATGTTCATTTATTTTGGTATGTTTGGGGTAGTGTAGAAAGTAGATTGACTTTTAGGAGGTCATTTTCTCTGTCTATATCCTAAACCCCGGTATAGTTATAGGGGGATTTTCCCATGAGTAGAACTGGCGACTCCACTAGGGAGTCTCTCTAGGGATTTTAGGGAGGTTTTTGGGTTGTTGATTGGATTTTTGTTTTCCTTTTTAGTTTTAGTCAAGTTTACTGAGTCTTTTAAGGGTTTCTGGTCACCTGCAAGGTGCATACCAACTATCCCTTCCTTGTAACTCTACCTTATCTTTTTATTTTTGAAAAGTCTCAGAGGTGTACATGCCATGTTTTTGGTAAGCCTGTGGACATACATGCTCTGCACAGTAGACAACACGTGTACATACGCAGGTTGTTGATGCAAGAGCCCATGTATCTCTGTCTTGAAATTATTTTTTAATAAAGAGAGAGTTGTCTCTTTCTTGATAGAAGTTTCGACTTCTCAGGACTTTCTTGAATTAGTCAGAGTCTTTGTCTTTGTCCATAGCTTGGGTTTAAGTCCTAGATTACTTGTTCCTTAGTCTTCTTTTGTTTTCCCTAGAAGGTTTAGAGCGAGCTGTCAAGTTTTAGACCCACTTTTCTGGTTTTTTGATTGACTCCCTGTGATCTGCAGTGGGATTAGGGTATCTATCAATATTTTTTTCAATTTTCTCTTTGTTCATGTTTCTTTCTTTGAAAAATGAAAAAAAAATGGTTTTATTTATGTTTTTCTTATTAAAGAAGTTCAAAAAATAAAATAAAAAATTATTTTCTTTTAGTTTGGTAAAGTAGTCAAGGTTGTTATTTGCAAAAGAAAAAGTGTATTCATTTCAAAGTTCTTTTCGATTTCCTGAAATACAAACAGTTTTGTTTAGTCAAACGAAAGCAAGTTTTAGGATTTCTTCATTTATAACATTTTGAAATATCAATTAGAAAATTTGAATATACAAAGAGTTTTTTACAAGCTTTGCTTTAATTTTAAAGTATCTTTTGCTTTCAAATGATTTAAAGTTTTCTTCCTTATTCGTCTCTTCATAACACCATCAGTTTTGCTACCATACACTATGAGTAAATCAAGCCTTAAAATTATCACTTAATCTAAAATATATTAGACTTTTTGTTTGTAGGGTTCACCGACTAGTTTAGGGTTTCAGGGCCTTGAATTAGGTGTGAAGAGGAAACTCTTCAAGGCCACTTTAAAACAAACATTGGAGTTTGAGATAAGGAGTGTTTTAAGTTCAGTGTCGTAAGAGTTAGTTGAGACCCCCCTCTAACATAGAGGATAAACACGAGGTTGCGTGAGTAAAGGAAGAGGATATAACCCCTCCAAAGATGGACTAAACGTAGTGGGGATTGGATTTTGAGGGTCTTTCTCGGGAAACATACCAATTGCATTTGCCTACAGAGATTTATGGACCTCAAATCCATTCAAGATCCTTAGTTTTCTTCGGGACCAATTTCTTTTGATACCCTTAAAGGGATTCGAACTTGTTAACCTACTCATTACGATCTGTCCAAATGTCGACTATACCCACCTGGTGATTGATTGCGACCTGGAAACCTAGTTGCCCATATTTTATGAAATTACACAGGTGACTGTAGGGGTGTATCGGGGTACCTAGGGAGCGTGTCAGATCACGCTTTACAGAGTATACCCAGAGGGTGTTTTCATGTTCAAGTTACACTTGCATTAGTTAGTTTCTCTAGTTTCAATTGGCATAACCATCCTTCCCACTAGTTAGTCGACTGATTGATTTATCTTTAGGAAACATTTTAGTGTGTGATTTGTGTTCCATGCTAGTCAAGGCTTACTGTGTCATTTGATCATTTCAAAAAATGGAATATCAATAGCTCTGTCAATTGTGAAGGCTTCAGAGCTTGTCGCTAGTTACTTTGGAGCCACCTCTTGCACCATTGAGGAAAATAATTGATCAAGAAGGGTCGTTCGAGGTGACTGGGCCACATAAAACTATGTCCGAGCCTACTCCGAGAGGATAATTTTCAGCTCTAGAGGAATCCACCATTTTTGACCTTGATATTGAAGGTTTCATGCCAATTAATCCTCTGATTACTGACTTGTCGGCGTTGATCTTGATTCATATTGTCCCTCCCGAGGTGACATCTTCTGAGCGCCAGTTATTTCTACAAGTGGCAATGGAAGTGAATGCTGCTATTTCATCAGTGAGTCCCTATACTCCCATTACGAATACTACTAGAGGGGGCATCTTGCCTCCTCCCCCACCTTCACCAGTCAATACCTTAGTTGTTTTGACTCCCATGACTTCAGGTAGTAGTATGATACCTTTATCAGCTTCGACCACTGTTCTGTTTACTCAGAATGCGACGGGCACTCCCTTCTCATATGGGATTCCCGACTTTGATATGAAATCGGTTCTTACTTATTCTACCTTACAGACCATTGTTCTGGGGGAAGGGAGCTCAAATTATCCCTTGAAAGGGTCAACCGTGGGCACTACTTCCCTTTTTAATGTCATCCCTTATGGTGGGGGTCATGTACCTCCTCTGTCCCCTTCGATCGGTGACGCTTTTAAACAGCCATTCGAGCCTAACGACGTCAGTTGGATCTATGTCATTCTCTTTGTTTGATACATTTGGGAACAAATTTTTTTCTTAGGCCACCTTCCTGGTTGGGGGAAACCCCATATTTGGTCAACAGAACCCGGTGCAAGGTACCATTCCTTCACAGGGAGCCATGACTGTAGTATACTCCACATAGGGTATTTGGAATCCTTTTCAGGGATCTTTTCCTTCACTAGGAATTTCAGTTGGGGAAAACCGCTTCCATGTTCAATGGAACCCCGGGCAAGGCTCTATACCTATCCCCATTGGATCAACTAAAGAAATCCCCTTCCAAGGTCCTTGGAACACAATAGAGGGAGCAATCCCTACGAAGGCTATGTCATCCAATTTCGAGATTCAGTCGATGATGCCTCAAAAAATGCAGTTTCCCTTTACTGGTCAAGGCCACAGTTTCTAACAAAACCCTGGCCAGCAGTCCAATGTTTCCTAGCAACATGGTGTCGGTCAAAATCCAAGGCCCTCTTTTCCTGTAAATAATTCCCAACTAAACTACCCTTTCTAGCAACCCTGCATTTTCCAGACTTGTCGAGATTACTTAATGACCTGATATGTCATGATCCACATTGGCCCCCCATGCTGACTAAGTTTGCTTTGGATATTCCAAAATTTGAGGGAAAGCCTGGCCCAGATCACTCTTATAGGGGGTGTTTCGAAGTGGTATATTGAGCTTGATTGCTCGAGGTACTCTTACTTTAATGACTTGGCGATGGTGTTCTTGAACCATTTCCAGTTACCTGTGAGATACGATGTCAGCACATAATTGCTGGCCAACTTTGAGAAAACCAAGGCCGACCAAATCTCTGATCATATCTGAGAATGGTAGTGTAGAAAGAGATTGATTAAGGTCAAGGCCCCTCCTACTTTATTTCTTGAGTGGTTCTTGAAGTATTTGGTTCCCTATATATCCAAGGACGTAGCGACTTCAAGGGTGTTTTCAGAAGAGGAGGCTATTATGAGAGCCCAACAACTTGAACTGATCTACTCTCAGTCTGGCATGCTCTATGAGATATTTCCATATGATCCATGGTCTACTCTCGATAAGGCCAAACAAAAGTATAGGCCCCATGCCAATGGAATTATGGGATCAACACAAAGCAAGTCCACGAATCTGTTGTCAAATTAGTTGCAACAATTGTCAATACAATAGAATGTAGCCAGCTAGACTCCGAGTTCAGTTATTACCCTTACCCAGACATTGGATGTACATAGTGTTCATTCGAAGAATCCCAAGGCCAACCAACAAACCGAGGGAAAGAAGAAACAACAAAATAAGAAGGGTAAAGGGGATAAAAAGGATACCAACAATGATGGTGAGGAAAAATGGAGAAGAATAAGTCAAAGTATCTGTGTAATCTCTGCACGGAATAGCACCCAACTCACTTGTTCCCTCGGCTTGCAGAATCCCATAAGCTATTAGCACATCAACAACATGTTGTGTTGACAAACCCTTTTCCACAAGGGAAAAATATGGCTCAGGGTTCTTCATCCACAATTGCGGCAAGGGGCAGTCAGGGAACCCCCGCACATACCAATAACAATCTAGCTGTGAAAATTTACATGATGAACATTGATACTCATCTATCAACCAAGACTCGTCACTACAAAATGACAAAATTTGTTGAAAAGGGAAAGGAGGTTCCTAATCCATCGAATCCTCTCAAAATTGAGAAGGCGGTGGGTAAAACAATTACTTGCATCCCTAAAGGTGTGTTTAATAAGGCTTCCCATACTCCAAACGCGAGGCTCAAAACTACTCCATTATGGAGGATCTAGCACAAACCCCTTGCACGATGTTCTTTCTAGAGGTCCTCTAGAGTTTCCCCTCGTAGAGAAAATATTTGTTGTCCACCTTGGGAGTGGAAGAGACTAGTAACCTAGGAGCGATCATTTTCGATCCAACTGACTTAAAACCTCATCTTCCTCACCACTTTACCTTTCAGATAGTTGTGTCTTATACCATGAAATATTTTACGTGGAACATTTTCCATACAATGGTTGATGAGGGTGCATCGACTTGTGTGATGTCGTTGGCATGTTGGAAGGCCATTGGCTAGCCTGAGTAGTCTCCATCGTCTATGTTTCTTATGGATTTTGATGGTCAGTCATTTAGACCACATGGAATAATTCCTTCCTTTCCCTTGCAGTTAGGGGGTAGAATTGTGTGTGTCGAAGTTGAAGTGGTCAATGCGCCTCTTGACTACAATTTTTTTTTAGGAAGAAGTTGGACTTACGTGATGTATGCGATGGCTGCTACGGTTTTTCGAATCTTATGATTTACACATGAGGGTTGAATTGTGACCATCGACCAATTGTCCTTCTCTCATCCCGACCCTTCATTGGGGGCTTCCACGGTCCCAAATATTGATAACTTGCATCCTGACATTGTCAAATTAGGGTAGATTTGTTTCCATCATTGATGGGAACTTTTGATTACCCATTGCCTTCCAATGATGTCAATATTATATTGGTTGTTCCTAACCAACTGAAGGCTACAATTTTGCAAGTGTTATCTTTTCGATCGAGCTACTTTAATGACCCATGGATTTTACCTTCCCCGTCGACCTTGATGGAAGGGATAACGCATCATGGCATGGCCATGCCCTTATCTGTGATTGAGGTTGCATACACCATTGTCCAACAGACTTCGGCCAACCCCAATTTGACTCCCTCAAAGGAGTTAGATTCAATTATTGAGCCTTTTTGGGCTCAAGATTATCTTGCCACTCAAGATCCTTTAGACTTGGTATTTCACTCTGACAAGGTGATTCTCGAGGAAATGACTGGTCTTGATAGACACATCATATATTTTATTTCCTTCCCAATCTTAGGAGAATAGAAGTGGGAGAGTTTGTTTTGACCGTTAATGGAGATAACCCTTGTCCTATTAATCCTATGGCTACGCATGGATTTTACTCTGAGGGTAACATGGAAAGAATTGCTACAACAATTCCAATCGATATATCCAAAACCCCTCGCATTGTGGAGAATTTTTTCGTCGGAGTGGATTTCTCCCTTGAAGAGATTCGAACTTACACTGAGTTATTCAAATAATTATGCAACATTTCTGCCTGGTCTTACAAGGATATGCCAGGCATCGACCCATAAATTTTTGAACATGAAATCTCGACTTACCCTGATGCCAAACTTGTCTGACAGAAACTTCCTCTGGTCAATCCCCAAAAAGAGAAAACAATCAAGGAAGAAGTAGAAAAACTTCTCAAAGAAAAATTTATCTACCCTATACAAATGACAGAATGGGTTTCGAACCCGGTTCCGGTCAACAAGAAATAGGGCACGATTCATGTTTGTATGGATTTCCATGATTTGAATAGGGCCTGCTTGAAAGACAATTTACCAACCCTGTTTATCGATTAGATAGTCGATGAATGTGCAGGATACAAATTATTTTTGTTCATGGATGGTTTTTTGGGATACAATCAAATTCAAATCAAATCTGAGGACCAACATAAAATGACTTTATTTGTCCTTGGGATACCTTCGCGTATCAAAATATGCCTTTTCGCTTGAAGAATGTTGGAGCCACCTTTCAATGGGCCATTTTTTTCTCTTTTCATGACCTCAAACACGTAATAAAGGCATATCTCAATGATCTAACATCACGTTCTCGCAAGAGATCTGATCATCCCGCCCATCTATGACTAATATTTAAGCGATGTCGTTACTATTGGATTTGCTTGAATCCTAAAAAATGCATTTTATGTGTGACGCCATCTCGTCTTTTAGTTTTCATTGCATCGACAACAAATATCATGGTCGATCCTCTCAAGGTTGAGGTGATAGTTCAGTTTTCTCCCCTGTGCACAATACCCAAGTTTCAGATCTTATAGGGGAAATCGAGTTTTCTTCGACGTTTTGTCACTAATTATGCCAAGATCACTAAAGGTTTTGTGCATATATTAAAAAAATGGGCCCCATTATGTTGGGATGAATCTACTAAGGACTCTTTTGAAGCATTGAAACATGCCCTGACGTCTACCCCTATGCTCCAGCCTCCTGATTATAATAGAGATTTCTTGTTGTATTTAGCTACTGCAGAGTCGACCATTGACATGGTCTTGGTTCAAGAAGATGATAGGATTGAAGAACAAATTTTTATATTATCTTAGTCGAGGCCTGGTTGGAATGGAACTCAACTACTCTCACGTTGAGAAACTTGCTTTGGTAGATGTCCATGTTGTCCAACGGTTTCATCACTACAATTTTCTTCGCAAGACCACCATCATTTTCATATTCAACCCTTTCCAATATGTGTTAACACGATTGGTCATTGGTGGAAATGTTAGTAGATGGATAGTCATCCTACAAGATTTTGACTTGGATTTTGTTTCTGCAAAATCCATAAATTCATCGGTTTTTGCTGAACTCATATCGAAAATTCTGGTTGCATCTAATGATATCATGCCCAAAGAATAACCTATTAATGGAGATATTTTTATAATTGCATCTTTGGACCCCTCATATGGAGATATACTTGTGTATCTCCAGAATTTGAGGTACCCAACTTCTGCTTCTTGCAATGAGCATCGAAAAATCTGACATCAGGGGTGAAACTATATTATCCTTGATGACATGTTGTATCGTCGAGGTGTAGATTCCATTCTTTAGCAATGTCTTTACCACGAAGAAGTAGAGATTGTTTTGAATGACTGCCACACCGAAGCATGTGGCGGTCATTTTTTTTGGTTGGAAACATCCCAAAATATTCTACGTGCAGTTTACTTCTGGCCCTCATTAATCAAGGATTGTGTAGAGGCAGTCAAGAAGTGCCACCCGTGCCAGATATTTTGTCAGAAGATGCGAGCACATCCTCCTTCTATGTTTCCGGTCATTGTTGTTGGTCCTTTCACCAAGTGAGGGATTGATTTTACAACATGTCACACAACTTCATCCAAGGGGCATCGTTACATCATCGTAGTAGTAGACTACTTCACGAAGTGGGTCAAATATATGTCAACATTTAGCAATGATGGTGAAACCACAACTCTTTTCATCTTTAATCAGATAGTAGCAAGGTTTGGTATCCCAAAGGAGATTGTCACTGACCATGGCAGTCAATTATAGAACAAAATGATGATTGAATTAATGTTGAATAATGGGTTCAAACATGAACATTCGTCACCCTACTACACACAAGCGAATGGTCAGGTTGAAGCTGTAAATAAGTCTCTCAAGACTATTCTTCAGCGAATGATCAATTCTGCCAAGTCAAATTGGAATTTGATGTTGTATTCATCGTTGTGGGCCTATCGAATGTCTGTGAAGACTCCCACTAGTTTTTAACCTTTTCAACTCGTATATGGGTTGGAAGCAGTCTTACCTATTGAATTTCAGATTTCTTCTTTAAAGTTGGCAGTGGAATTATTGTCGGGCACTTCACCACTTGAGGAACACCTTCTATATCTCAAGCATCTTAATGAGCATCATTGTGATGCAACCTTATCCAATGAATCTCATAGGCAACGAGTCAAGTGTCAGTATGATCAGTCTATCCGTTCTTCTATTTTCACCGAAGTTGATCTTGTCCTAGTCTATGATCAAAACAAAGATCCCATGGGGGAAGGCAAGTTCAAACCCATGTGGTTCAGACTGTTCGTTGTGAAATTAGTCTTAGAGAAGGGAACTTATCATCTGGTTTATTTTGAGGGAAATAATTTGGCGGAGCCAAGAAATGGTCACCTGGGTGGCTTCTTGTATATATGTATAGTCTCTTATACATTTTTTTGTCTTTTTTTCTTGTGGACGTGTAGTTATTTATATCTTGTTTTTCACTGTGGCAGATGTCAAGTGAATCAGAGGTTTATTTTGGGTTCGTGGATGGTGCTAGCCGACACACTCAGAAGCTTGCTTCTGTAGCTTGGGTGATTTTCACATCTGGAGGCTAGTTGCTATCTTCCAGAGGTATTTTTCTAGGCGATGCTACAAACAATGTTGTCAAATACATCGCAATGATAGAATTGCTTTGTGACGCTTTGTCACATGGCATTTCTCACCTCCTGGTCTACCTGGATACTCAGTTGGTTGTGTCCTAGTTAAATGGGGTTTACCATGTTTATGATCCCAATCTACAATGATGATTTCTTAGGGTATGTCTCTTAGAACGATATTTCAATTACATTACGTACATCCATGTTCCTAGGAGATTTAATCATCTAACAAATACTCTATCTAATCAAATTTTAGATTGGCATGTTGCTCACATATAAAATGAAAAACAAACACATACAAATGTAAATACATTTGTAAAAATGTTATCCATAAGACAAGAAATATGTATGTGTGTGTTATCCAGGTCAACTTTGGGAGGAGACTTGCAGCCTTTGGAGCTACAGATCTTGAGGAGATCATCACCAGACGTTGGATAAAAGGTATAGTTACCGATATTCTGTTCCACTGCTTTTTGTTCATTTATTTTGGTATGTTTGGGGTAGTGTAGAAACTATATTGACTTTTAGGAGGTCATTTTCTCTGTCTATATCCTAATCCCTGGGATAGTTATAGGGGGGTTTTCCCACTAGCACTCTCTCTCTCTCTCTTCCACTCCCCCCTCTCTCCCACCCACTCTCTTTATCTCCCCTATCTCTCTCTCCCTCCCCCTCCCCTCTCCCTCTCTCTCTATCTGTTCACCTAAAACCCCCCTCTCTCCATCTCAGCCTCTTTGTCTCTATATCCCCTACTCACTCTCTCTCTCTCTCCCCACTCTTCATCTCTCT
>ML796017.1:255900-270551 GCA_009831015.1 Picea engelmannii | reverse complement strand
TGGTGTATTGTGTATATGTGTGATTGTTTATTTCTTACTGCTCATTATTGGATAATAATTATACATTGATATAAAATTTGAAGAAAAATGATTATAATTACGCTATTACTGACTCACCCCCCTCTCAGTAATCCAACAGATGAAGTCAGTGACAGTGAGACAAAAAGAGTTCTATTCATGGCAATAGAAGACTCTGATAAATAAGACATCGAAGAAGAATATGAAGAGGGAGAAGTTGACTATTGAGAAGAATTGTTGAGTGCCATAGAAGTTATAAGAAGAGAAAAGAAGAAAAACAAGAAGCTACAAGCATAACTAGACAAGAAAAAAGACACTCAAGAACTAGAACAAACAATCATGAAATTGAAGGTTAAAATAGAAGAAGATAAAATAATTGAAGAAGCACTCAAAGAACAGCTAGAAGAAAGAGACAGGATCATTGGAAATTTGGAAGCAGAGATTGTCACATTGAGAAAGGATCTTCAAAAGAAAAATATCCAAAACAGCTCAAAGGTTTTGGATGACATTATCAGTAGTCAAAATCCTCATATTGACAAGTCCGAACTTGGATACAATCAGATAGAAAAGGCATCAAGATCCAAAGCAATATAACAACAAACATACCAAAAACGTTATGTAGAAACAATAAAAAAGAATAGAAAGACCTACAAGGAAGATTACAGGGACACTCCTCCACTAAGAATATTCAAATTTTAGAATCAATGACCGAAAGAAACAAACAAGCCTCGGGAAGAAGAAGGATTCATAAAAGTAACTCCTTTCAGAAGATCTTCAACTCCCAGGTATCAAACTATCTTTTTGGGTTTATGTTATGCATGCAATAATTTTTGACATAAATTTGTAAATTGTAGTGCTAATAGGAGGAACATAAACAACTTTGAAAGTCATACACAAAATGGTTATCCAAGAAGGCCTATTGAAACACAAAGAAGAAGCTACAACAAGTTTGAATCATTGAGCACTAAAGTGGAATGCTACAAGTGCAACAACTTTGGACACATGTCCAAATATTGTAGAATGGCAGTCCCTCCTAGAGAACCACAACAGAACAACAACACTCACGGACAGGAACCTCAGAAGAGAACATGGATAAGAAAGAAGAATCAATACAGAAATGAAGAATGCACACTCGCTCTACAAGCTAAGCAAAAGAAACGTGGTTGGTATGTTGACAATGGTTGTTTAAAATACATGACAGGTGATAAAAACAATTTTCTTAAATTAATAAAGGAAAGAGATGGATCAGTTTCCTTCGGAAATGATGATTCAGATAAAATCATTGGAAAAGGAACAGTCGGAATTGGAAACAAGAATACCAAGGTAGAAAATGTTCTACTAGTAGAAGATATGAAACATAATCTTATAAGCGTAAGTCAAATGTGTGACCAAGGTCATAAAATTACTTTCGATTCATAGAAGTGTGAGATAAGAAAAGAAGGTTCAGTAAAATTGATTGCAACAGTTGCAAGAACTTCAAGCAACATATATATATTAAGTGAAATTGGAAATGAAAAGTGTTGTCTAGGAAAGGAAGATGAAAGTTGGCTATGGCACAGAAGAATGGGTCACATACACTTTGATAAACTTGTCAAAGTTAGCAAAAAGGAAGCAATTAGAGAAATGCCCCAGATCACGAAACCAACCAACACTTTATGCAAGCATTGTCAACAAGGAAAGAAAACAAAGGCCAGGTTCAAATAAAAGGAATATTCAACGACAATACCATGGGAAATTGTGCATATTGATCTAGTTGGACCAACTACAACAAAGAGTTTAAAAGGTGAGAAATACTTTATGTTATTAGTTGATGATTATATAAGAATGACTACAGTTTTCTTTCTCGGGAATAAGTCAGAAGCTTTTGAAAACTTCAAGGTCTACAAGGATATGGTTGAAAAGGAAATGGATTCAAAAATCAAATGTTTGAGATCTAATGATGGAGGAGATTTCACTACAAAGGAATTTATAGACTACTGCAACAGGAATGGAATAAAAAGGCAATTATCCATTGCTAGGACACCTCAACAGAATGGATTTGTTGAAAGAAAGAACATGACAGTACAGGAAATGGCTCGAACAATGCTAATGGATTCCAAATCGATAGATATTTTTTGGACACATGTAGTGCATACAGCAATTCACATTCAAAACAGAGTAAGTCTCAAAAAAAATAATGAAAAAAACCCCTATAAGCTATGGAAAGGAAGACCAGCAAATGTGAAGCACTTCAGAGTATTTAGAAGCAAATGCTACATCAAAAGAGTAGATGGCAGAATGGGAAAGTTTGACTCTCGTGTGGAGAAAGGAGTACTTGTTGGTTACTCAAGTACAAGGAAATCATACAAGTGTTACAATTTGAGGTTGAACAAAGTTGTGGAAAGCATCAATGTAACAATTGATGAAACATGTGGACGAGAATTGAAGGAAGAAGAAAATGAATCAATGGAATAGATTTACGAAGAAGAAGCAGAAGATGAAGAAGAAGTAGAAGGGGAAGATGAATAGGATCAGAGAAAAGTAGAAGAGCAAGTTCAGCAAGTGCCGCCAAAGACACCTAGCAAACAATTACCGAAGAATCATCCTTCAAATAAGATTATCAGAAACAAGGATGTAAGAGTTGAAACTAGAAGAAGAATATGTTCACCAGAACAAACACACCTAGCACTCTTATCTACGATTGAACCAAATAGTTTTGAAGAGGCTAGCAAGGATTAATCCTCGAATAAGGCCATGGATGAAGAATTGGATCAAATAGAGAAGAATGATGCTTAGGAATTGGTTCCAAGACCAAAGAATAAGAATGTGATTGGCACAAAGTGGGTTTTCAAAAATAAATTGAATGAAGATGGACAGGTTCCAAGGAACAAAGCTAGATTGGTATGTAAAGGATACGCACAGGTTGAAGGAATTGAATTTGAAGAGAAATTTTCCCTAGTTGCTAGAATGGAAGCAATCTGATTTCTTTTAGATTATGCATGCTCCAAGCATATTAAAGTGTATCAGATGGACGTGAAATCAACTTTTATGAATGGGGAACTTGAAGAAGTAGTCTACATTGAACAACCAGAAGGATTTCAGTTGTCAGAGAACGCAGATTATCTGTGTAAATTGAAGAAGGCATTGTATGGTCTAAAACAAACTCCTAGAGCATGGTACTCTAGATTGGATAAATATCTACAGCAGGCAGGTTTTAGAAAAGGAAGTGCAGACAACAACCTCTACATCATGGTAACTCAAGATAGTATTTTATTAATTGAAGTTTATGTTGATGATATTATTTTTGGAAGTAATGATGATAGGTTAAGACAGAAATCTGCAAAGGATATGCATAATGAATTTGAAATTTCATTACTTGGAGAACTATCCTTCTTTATGGGTCTTCAGATACATCAAATCAACCAAGGAATTTTTATTTCTCAAATTAATTATATCAGAGAAATGCTAAAGAGGTTCGGAATGGAAGATTGCAAACCAAATACCACTCCTATGCAAACCAGTTGCAAGTTGAGAAAAGATGATGATTCAAAGTCTATAGACTAGAGGCATTATAGGTTAATGATTGGTAACTTACTATATGTGACAGCATCCAAACGAGATGTAATGCAGGTAGTTGGGCAGGTGGCACGATTTCAAGCAGCACCAAAGGAATCGCATGTCTTAGCAGTGAAAAGGATTTTTTAGATATCTCAAAGGAACAGAAAAGTTTGGATTATGGTATCCAAAAGGAAAGGATCTATAACTTATTGCCTACATAGATGCAGATTGGGAAGGTTGCATTGATGACCGACAAATCATCGATGGAGCATCGTTCTACTTGGGTGAGTGTTTAATATCTTGGCTAAGCAATAAACAATCATCGGTGTATTTATCTACAGTCGAAGCAAAGTATATTGCAGAAGAAACATGTTGTACACAGGTTCTATGGATAAAACAAACTCTGACAGATATACAGGTTGAGTATGATGAGCCCATTCCAATCTATTGTGATAATACAAGCACCATCAAAATCTCAAAGAACCCAGTGATGCACTCCAAGACGAAGCACATTCCAATCAAGTATCACTTTCTACGGAAATAAGTTGTAGAGAAGAACATCAGAGTTGAATATGTGGGCACAAAAGAACAAGTGGCAGACATATTTACAAAACCGCTTCCACAGGAATACTTTGAGTATCTTCACCAGAGACTCAGAGTAATTTCTACTCCAAAATGAATGCTTTTGAATGCTTATCTTATATGTCTTAGATGTACATGAGGAAGCACCATAAAGAGGATAGTTCAGGTTGGGAGATCAGTTTCAGGAAGAGTTCGGTCAGGGGGAGTATCCCCAAGGAAAGTTCAATTATGGGGAGTAGCCCCGGATGGAAAGATGCATTTTCCATTGATGACAAAGGGGGAGAGATTTATTAGATGAAGAGCATAGAGTAATGGTTTCAGGGGGAGCATGAGTGATATGAATTCGGTATTGCATCAGAGTGTTGTCAGCAATGCCAAAGGGGTATATTGTTGATTATTTGGATTGGTTGGCATTGATGTCAACCCTTGAAGAAAGTCTGATAGTGAATTTTGGTAGCACAAAGGTTTGGGTAATGGACCCAAAAAAAAATTATGTATAATGGTATGAGTTTTAATATACTTGAAGGTAAGACTATTCTAGATGGATAGTACATTTCATTCCATTTTCGGTGGTATGTGGAAAGTCAAATAACTCCTCGCAGTTAGAGAGTTATGGCCATGTGAAGTTGGAGAACCCTCATGAGTCATCTAGAAGCCCCAAAAGGTCAAAGTAGTCAAAGTAGTTGCAAAGAAGAAATTATTTAAATAATAAAGTGAAGTGATGAGTGTACTATAAGTCAAAGTGGATACAAAATAAATTATTTAAATAATAAAATTAATGGAGAAATTACTAAGTGGACAAGTGGTTAGAAGTGGGTTATCCCTAAAATAAGGAAAGTGGCTTAAGATAGTTAGAAGGTAACCCCTTCAGGAAGCTACATAAAAGTATAAATAAGAGGCAAGGGTCTCTCATTTAATCACACTTGATAATATTGAATATCTACAAGTGACTGAGGTAACCAAAGGATATATAAGTCGAATTTTAGAGGGAAGGTGAAGTAAAGAATGTTGAAGTTCAAGGGAGGATAAATTATCTTGATGATGCTTTCTAAGGTATGTTATTTATAGGTCATCTCACCATTTTCGCAATAACTTTTCTTCTAAAATGAGTTAGACCTTGAAATATGGAGGTCGTTGAGGAAACATATCCAAGTAGCTGTGATAAAAATTCTAGCTTGTGGGTCATTGTATTTTTTGACTTACACTCTGTGGAAAATAGGGTTTGTGGCTACTCTTGAAACTAGTCTAAAACATGTGTTTCGGGTAAAAACATCATAACTTCTTCATAACAGATCCAAATTCAATAATACAAAAAGTATTGGTTAGAGTACATTCTTTAGTATTATTTGTACCATTTTTAGATAAATATAACAAATATTATGTGTGGGGCATGCTCTACAAGTTCTCTCTCTAGAATAAGCCAGAATTCAACAAGGTATGCCATTTTTTCTATAACTCCTTGTCTGAGAGGTTCCAAGTAGTGAAACCTAGATTAATTGCATAAAATACACTGAAGAAAATTGTATATTATTTTTCAAATCTTTATTCATTACAGGTACATAGTTATGATTATTTCAAGTTAGGGTTGTTGACTAATCCAAAATTAGTCATGTGAGACTAAAGTGAAGTTTTATGAAAGTACTAGTCTCTTGTTGTTAAAGTTAAGGAAGGTTTGCAGGTATGTGATCATATACACTAGGTCTATTACAGAGTTACAAATTAGATTTGTATGATGAAATTGATGAGGGCTTTTGGTTGAGGTACATGTTGGGTACATGGTTGAGACAAGTAGTTGATGAGTTGGCACATACATGAGGTGTAGTTGATGATGTTGGTACATCTTGATGTGTCATAGTTTATGTGTATTTGATGCATGATTGGTACATATTTGGTGCATGGTTGATGCACTCGTTGATGGTACAAGTTGGTGCATGGTTGATGCACTTGTTTATGGTACAAGTTGATTACAGGTTGTTATAGGTTGTTTGGTACAGGTTTACAGCAGTATATCTCACAGTGATAGTGTGACAATGGTTCCATCATTCTACTTCTACGTTAGGGTGGTTGGACGAGGCAAGGACAGGTGGTTGTAGCCACCTTCCGGTCGTAGCTGAAAAAAATAGGGGGTTGTAGCCACCTTCTAGTTGTAGCCAGAGAATTAGGGAGTTGGAGATTCTCTCAGGTTGTAGCCTAAGAAACTAGGGGGTTCGAGCCTCCTTCCAGTTGTAGCTGGAAAACAAAGGAATTTGGTGCTTCCAATGAATGTAATTCTTAAAGACATATAAGAGAAAGTATTGTGTGGTTTTCTCCCACATTGGGTTTCCACGTAAAAACATTGATGTATTGTGTATATGTATGATTTCTCATTTGTTCATTGTTTATTTACTCTGCAACTATTGGATGATAATTCTACATTGATATAACACTTGCATTTTATGGTTAAAAATGATTAAATTTCTCTATTACTGATTCACCCTCCTCTCAGTAATCCAACAATAATAACTCGTCGAATATCAACATTGACATATAAATGCTATATTATTCCACAATAACTCGTCAAATATCAACTTTTACATAAAAACCTTGGATTTTATGTCATTAACAAACAATAGCAACAAGGGAGGCAAGTGTGGGGGCAAGAGGGGAGGGGAGGACACCCAAAAACTATGTTTTGGATGGGGGATTGGTGTTGCTACCAATAATGAGGCAAAGGAATTGGCATTATACCAAAGGTTAGTATTGCAAGAGGACTTAATAAAATGAATATGTCATTTTGATCATTAAGGGAAAGGTAGTAAGAAATATTGATTATATGTATGATATAATTTATCGTACATAAATATATACAGTGTGGTAGTGGCTTCCAATTGGAGGTACATGAAGTGTCCAGTTAATAAGTTGGGAAATTAAGTTGGGAAATTGAAAAGTAAAGTTAGAAAGATGAAATCAGAAGTCATTTCAACCTTTAAATGTATGTGTAACCTTATGGAAGTGAATGATTCTTCCAAAAAATAGTTTGCAACTCTCTCCTCTTTGTCTACATCCTCTTTAAATTTAATATGGTATCAAAGTCATGTTGGGCTAAAAACATGGGGAATACTAAAAAGAAGTGAATAAAAACTCACACAACATATTATGTGTTTTGAATGATAAGTTATAAATGGATAATTGGTGTTGGGCACTTTGATTGTCTAATTGAATGGAAAATAAAAGTGTTCAATATAAATTGTCAACCCAGGGAAGTCTGTTATTTCAAGATAATTCTGCACAGTCTATGCTAGATTATGAAATCATCTCTAATGTAATTGTAGTAGGGAAGTTCTTTTTAACAAAACAAACAAACAATATCACTAACGCAGTTGTTCTGATATAGCTGGAGTGCTACAAAATTTAAAGTCATAATTGCAATCTAAACTGATGAATATAAAAACCATGAATTGCCTACCCTAATCTAACTTTCTAATTTACTTTTGCACGAAGAAACTCTATACTATTGCAGAAAGGAAATCTACTTATTGCAAGAAGATACTTCACACTTTAATTTCTCCAAAACAAGATTTTAACCTAATGCAGAAAAAGGGAAAGCAGTTCTCCAGCAATGTTCAACAACTGATTTATAATTCTCATAAGACAAGTTTATGCGCATTTACCAAGAAGGAACTAAACTATAACAACAGTTGTATTCTAGAAATATCTAACAGTTAAATCATTCGCAATTAAAATAACTAATCTAGAATTTGAAATAGAGGGGAATCGGTGAGGAAGGTGGGCCCTTTCCTTCTCACTAAATCCACTCAAAGAGATAGGTTACAGTCTGCTAAAGAAATGCAATCCACTCTTTCATTCAATTGCCATAAAATGTTTGAGTACAATAAGCGCTACTTTTCTTTCTTTTTTTGTCAAAGGAAAAAGACTAACAACCCTTTACATTAGAAAAGCTCTACTATTTAAAGTCAGATTCAATCAGTGTTCAAAAAAAGAACAATCTTGAGAATCCCTGATTCTCAATATGTTCGTTAGATATCAATAATACAAAATATAGAATTCTTCTTGATCAACATCGTGAGCCAGCATAACTAATCAGCAAGTGTTGCAGCAATCGTAAAACAACAGGACTGGTGGAATCTGTTGTAACAGCTTCCAATATTAACAGGCTTATGTTGTAGTAGTTGTGTAATAGCTTCTACGATTGGTGGCATCCATTGCAGAAGTCATGTAACAACTTCCAAGATCGGTGGCATCCGTTGCAGAATTCATGTAACATCTTCTAGGATTGGTGGCATCCATTGCAGAAGTCATGTAACAGCTTCCAGGATATGCGCATAGCTATAACAACAGCAAGTTTCTCAAAGTGGGTTGTTCTAACATTTTGATAATTAGTTAAATCATTTCATGGGTAAAATATGTGAACGTTACCAATCAAACATGCTAAGTAAATCAAAATATAAAAGCAAGATGAATAGTTCATACCTTGGGAAAAAGGGTCTTTGTACTCATTATAATAGTCATTTAGCTTAGGAATGAGAAGGTTGAATGTTCAAAAGATGTAGTGAAAAAAGGAACATTTTTGGGTCCTAACATACCCCCCAACTGAAGACCTTGCATGTCCTCATGCAAAACACATTCAAACCTTACTGTGTAACTGAAGTAGATAACTATCTCCTCCAGTGCAAAATTTCTAAGTGTCGGTATTGAACAATGTTGTGTCAAAAAGGAAAATCTGTTGTGTCAACAATCTGTTTGAGTTTCTTTATTCTTGAGAACAGAAGCAGTTTGAGTTGCTCGAGTAACAACTTGTGAAGGAAACAAAGATTCTTGTTTGCAAGCTTCTGGTATACCAGCAGTTGATTTATGACGATGAGATATCCTTTGTTTTATTGATTTTTGTGTAGCAGTAAGTTCATGCTCAGTCTTGACTGAGACAGTTGTTGGTCCTGTAGCGATTGGAACTTTGACTACCTCATATCCTGCCTCATAGTAAATGTTTTCACACTCAAAACACATGAGTTCTTTGTTTCTTCCCATAACATATTTTTTCAGTGCTAGGATGTCCAAGGTTATCCCATATGGATTTTTCTGTCTAGCAGTTGCCACCTCTTGTTTCAGGGTTTTTAACTCTCCTTTGAGGATATCATTCTCAGTTATTAGTGCAGCGATCCTGGAATTTTCTGTATTCTTGATCTTTTTCTCTATTTGGGCAAATAATTGGGCAAGTGGCACATCCTCAGCATGTGGTGTAGTTGGTTCTTGTGTAACAGTTGTGTTTGTCAGGACTGGTTCTTGTGGATCGGTCTCGACATGGGTAGTTGGTTCTTGTGTAACATCTGTGTTTATCAGGACTGGTTCTTTTGGAACAGTCTCGACATTGTCAGTTGGTTTCGATATTACTAGCTCTGGTGGGACAATCTTTTGTGGAGAAGATGGTTCTGGTGTAACAGTTGTATCTGTCAAGACTGGTTCTTGTGGATCAGTCTCGACATGGACAGTTGGATCTTGTGGAACCATCCTTGTATCAACCATAGAGGATAGTGGACGAAGAATAGGAATATTTTGCTCCATATCTTGCCATCCAATTGCAGCTTCGACAGACCTGGTGGACCTGATTCTTCTCCTGGGTAACATAGAAACGAAAGTAGTTGTTTTCTTCTTCGTTTCCAAAGGAGGAACGGGGTGTTCTTCCTCAAGCACACAAGGAGGATATTCTTGTATATTGGGGTTTGCGATGATCTGGACATCGTCAATGGACATAGGATGCGCAGAATCATCAGGTGGCACCGATGATTCTGCTGGGAATTGGACACATTCATTTTGAAAGGAGAAGATAGTTTCCTGAAGTTCTGTGCATAAAGTAAAACCTAGTATTCGTACCTTTGTAGAATTCTTTGTCATAGGAGCCAGAGGGTTCTGATTTGTTGTTGATCCAATTTGATCAAGGGATCTTTGAGGTTTTCCTTTGAATGGACATTTCCTTTTCTGTGAAGATGCACAAGTAATGATAGTAGGCGCTTAATCCACTGCAGCAACAATAGGAGGGTTCTGTGTGATTGTTAGTGCCACAGTAGAGGAGGTAAGTGGTCTTGATATTATAATGGACCGTGCTATCCTTGCTTGCTTTTTAGGTAATGCAGAGATAGGAGCAGGGGTTTTCTTGTCAGAGGCAAGGGGTAGGATTTCAATAATCGATGTTGCAGCCAAGTGTTGTGACACATGTTTTGGTCGAGTGGTTGGCTCTTCATTTTCTTGTTCATCCACAGCTACAGGTTGTTGTAATGCAAAGTCATTGAGGCTTGTCTGTCTAGTGCCAGGATGGCTTCGGGTTATACGGTTTCTTTTATGAGTCATCTTATAGACAGCAACAGTAGGGGTTTGGACTGTTGTTGTAGCCAAGGGAAGAGGCTCTGGAAGAGGTCCATGGGTTGTGTTTTCAAGGACTGGTACAATCATTTATGTATTTTCAGACTGTGGCTAGTTTGTTGTAGCAAGTAATGGGTTATTGGAAATGACCATACCTCTGCGAATTAATAGGCCGATGAGTCTATGATTAGAAACGCATTTCTTGGGGTTCTTAGATTTTTTTACAAAACAGGCCATGTTATGCAATGAATGGAGAAGAAAATAAGGATTTTTTATCAATTTTTGATGTTGCAGATGTGATAATAAGATGAAATCAGAAAAATAAACAACTTGGTATCGGCCTTCGCAGGTAATGTACCTTTTAAGAAATTATGTGACTTTCCCCCATGGCTCTTGTAAGGAATTGATGTCTACACCTCTGCCCTTGGTCTGAACTTGCTCAGTGTTGAAGAGGAACCCCTTATGTGCATACAGAAGATGTGTTTTTCTATTAAATCATTGGTCTCTTGTTCTTGCCATTATTGTTACAGTAGAAATGTTTGATTTTGATACTAGAATCCTTACCCCATTCACCATTCAATAACCTTCGGTAAGATTCTAACTAAAATCCAATACCTTGTTCTCACTAAACTCTTTCAACTTTTTAAAATACGATATCCAGTCGGCCTGAAGAAATATTTGGTAGGCCTTTGGGTGTAGCAGCAAGCTGTCCAGAGTTGTGAGTCCATATCTCACAGTTGATCCTCCCATGATGTGGCTTGAGAGTCTAATAAGCACATAGGAGGAGAAACTATCACCTAAATCAGAGACACAATAATCTCGAACATGGTTTGTAGAAAGATAGTTAAAAGAAGTGTGGGCGGAAAGGTGGTGGAGGTGTGTGTAAAATTTGGAATGAACGGCTAGATTTATGTTTTGCCCCCCCAACTAAGTGGATTGGCTCTAGGTGTAACTGGTTAGTAAATAGGAAACCGTGCTTTTATATCTTCATTACTTTAACACTTAGTATTAATCACGTACCTCAAATCTTACCACACATAACGACCTGTCGGAGTAATCACACAATCCAACCGCCATCTGAGTGGCGCAGAATAGTTGACATGATGAAGGATCATGAGAGAAATGACAACTTGTGCAGAGACGTAGTCCTTACTATAGTTAGCCAACTGGAAATCATCGAATGTGAAATCACATCATAATGAAGCAACACTTTCAGATAGAAATCATCAGTATTGTCTAATCAGTGGTGTTGTTGCATGAAATATTGGAGGGTTGGAGCCGCAAAATAGGCAAAAAGGCGAAAAAGAAAGAATGAAGTGGCAAGAAATAATTTTAGTAATTATTCTATCAGCGGGTTCTTTTTCAAAACAAATGGCGGAGGTAGGTGTAACAACATTGAAATCGACCAATTTATCGGAAGAAGGTGTAACAGCATAGAAATCGGAAAATTTATCGGAAGAAGGTGTAACAGCATTGAAATCGGCCAATTTATCGGAAGAAGGTGTAACAACATAGAAATCGACCAATTTATCGGAAGAAGTTGTAACAGCATAGAAATCGATCGAACGCTACCTTACTTCGATTCTAGGAATTTTTTCAACTTCCATGAACTAATCATTCCTTTATGTTCATCAATCTACCTGCACACACATAATTGCCTGATGCCTTTCAAATATTTATTAGCATAGTAAAGAAAATAGAGAAATTTCAACTAAAAACAGAGAAATGCAAATTTTACTGAGATTATTTATATACAAGGTCTGAGAAAAATAATTCATAAAGTTCAGAAGGGGAAGGAGCAAGCTCCTTTCTGTTTAAAATCTGATAATTTGTATCAACTGTACAGCTAGTTTTGAATTATGTCTTGGACAGTGGACGTTGATACAGATGCAAGCGGTGACCATTTGCATGTAAGTGTGTATTGGATCCATCATTAGTAATCAACCGGACTGTCCCATTGGGAAAAATGGTGTCTACCTCGTAAGGCCCTAGCCATCGTGTACGCAATTTACCTTGAAGTTCCTTAAAGCGTGAATCATACAACAGAGCCCAATCTCATTTTTGGAATAATTTCTTCTTGATGACTCAGTCATGCCATTTTGTTCTTTGTTGTTGAATCATTGTGGTTTGATGGATGGCGTCCAAACACTTTTCATCAAGCTCGTTGAGCTGCTGTAGTCTGGCTTTATGTGCCATAGTCAAGTCAAGGTTGATTGTTGATGCAGTTCTTAAGGTTTTGATTTCGAATTCAATGGGAAAAACAGGGTTTTTTCCATATACCAGCTTGTAAGGAGAAAAACCAGTTGTGCTCCTCCAAGTAGTTCGATAAGCCCATAGAGCTTCATGCAATCTGTCAGACCAATCCCTACAATTTTCTCTCACTGTTTTACTAAGAATGGCTTCGATAACTTTCTTGGTGCTTTCCACTTGGCCATTGCCTTGTGGATGGTATGGAGAAGTTATTCTATGTAAAACATGATATTTACTCAGTATAGCTTCAAATTTATGTGATGTGAAAGGGGGTCCTCCGTCAGTGACCAATTCTCTGGGAACGCCAAACCTAACAAATATATCTTCAAACAAGAATGCTAAGACAGCCTCTTCTAACGCTCTGATAAGTGCTTTTGCCTCCACCCACTTGTTCATGTAATCTGTACAGACCAATATATAGACTTTCTAATTGGAAGGTGGGTGAATGGTCCTACAAAATCCATGGCCCATCTCTCAAAAGGCTCTAACATGACCTGATACTAGAGCGGCATCTCATCCCTGTGAGTTGGCTAACCCATGCGTTGGCAACTGTCACAAGTTTGGACATACTTCTTGGCATATTGAAATATGCTAGGCCAATAATAGCCCATCCTTAAAATTATATGCCCAGTCCTTTTATTAGCAAAATGACCCCCACAAGGGCCATCATGGAAAGATTTCAACAGATCATAAACCTCATCATCCCTCACACATCTCTTGATTTCTTGGTTCAGGCCTGTGTAGAAGAGGTATCCTCCTATCCAACTGTACCTAGCACTCTTTTGAATAATTTTCCTTCTTTCTCGGGGAGATGGATGTGGAGGTACCTTCCCTGCAACCAAATAATTAGCAATGTCTGCATACCAAGGTGAGTGAGCAGATACTGCAAACAAATGTTCATCAGGAAAGGAATCATCTACAGGTGAATTATCATCATTTATATGTAATCTCGAGAGAAAATCAGCAACCACATTTTCTTTTCCTGGTCTATCCACTATAGTGATGTCAAATTCTTGCAGTAGTAACAACCATCTTGTCACTTGGGCATTAGTAATAGGTTTATTCATTAGATATTTAATGGTTGTACGATCAGTATGAATAAAAGTTGGGTAAGCAGTTACATAATGCCTGAATTTATTGGTTGCATATACTACTGCCAAGAATTTTCTTTCAGTAACTGTGTAATTTAACTCAGCAGGAGCCATGTTCTTGTTGATATAGTAGATAGCATAGGGTTCTTTGTCCTCTTGTTTCCCTAGTACTGCACCAATTGCAGTGTTTGAGGCATATGAAGAAATTTGAAAAGGCAGAGCCCAATTGGGCCCTCTCAAGATGGGAGCTGAGGACAATCTTTGTTTAAGATATACAAAGGACAATTCACAGTCGTCAGTCCAACGAAAGTTAACATATTTTGTTAGTAAAAAAAACAATGGAGAGGCAAGTTTAGAGAAATTTTTAATGAATCTCATGTAATACCCGACGTGTCCTAAAAAAATTCTTACCTCTTTCTGAGTTGATGGAGTTGGAATGTCCAAAATTACCTGGATTTTGGCTCGATCTACCTGAATCCCTGCATAAGAGATGAAGTGTCCCAGCACTACCCCTTCAGGCATCATCATATGGCACTTTTTTGTACTTAAAGAAAGATGAGACTGTCTACATCTTTTGAGAACTTTTTCCAGATTAGACAAAGTATCTTTGAAATCAGTCCCATAAGGTGTAAAGTCATCCATGAATATTTCCATACAGTCATTCACCATATCAGAGAAAATACCAATCACAACTCTCTGGAAAGTGGCTGGTGCGTTACACAAGCCAAATGGGAGAACCTTGTAGGAAAATGTACCCCAAGGGCTAGTAAAGGTGGTCTTATCTTGGTCCTGTGGGGCTATTTGTATCTGGTTATAGCC
>ML796017.1:224112-242878 GCA_009831015.1 Picea engelmannii | reverse complement strand
AAAGTGGTGTGCTTAATTTACTAGGCATGTGGATGAGGATCGTTGATTGAAGTTGGATAATGGATCATATCTTGGGAAGTTATGTTTATTTCCTTGTTTTTCCTTGGTGGTCAGCTTCTGTGCTTTATTCCCATGATGTTAGTACCTCGAGAAAAGGGGTACTACTTGAGGGACCTCACAAGGGTAAAGTTTCATTCCCCACCATACTTAACTCTTTCCATCCTAGACCCTATCAAAATGTACTAAACTTCTATAATGGGTCATGGTCCATTCTCTCATGAGAAGAAGGGGTTGAAGGCCCAGAGGTTGATGCAGTTGTTATATATATATGATAAAGGCCACCTATAAAATCCACATGTCATCTTGAGTTATACCCCCTCTAATGGAAATCACCCCTTGTCCTGATGCATTGAATCCACACTTATAGCGGGACTTTAGCTCAGTAGAAAATGAAAGAATAAAGCTTGAAACTTGTAAAGGGAACTTGCAAAATAATGAATGGGTATCAGAAGGAAATTAAGGGGTTTGGAATGAAAAAAAGTACTGAGGAAAGGGTATCTCAAGAAGCATGTGCTCCCTCTACATAGGAGCTTATAAAAATGGATTTAATGACACCATAATCCATGAAGTAAGCCCAAATTCATACCACTATCACACTTACCCTTGAAGGGTTTCTTTCTTTCACTATTTCCCTCGAAACCTATCCCTATATCTGGGTCTTTTCTTTCACTGTCTTGGTTGGAACACCTAATAGGGTTGGATGAAGGCCCTCCCATATTCAAAATTTCCAACTCACATAAATTCATGAGCCAAAGTGATGCTTGAGGGGATACTGAGGTGAATTGTTCACATGGCTTATATCTTAAGTAACAACTTACTTTGCATGACTCAAGGACTAATATCTCTTATGAACATTGATTTACCTTGTCTTGTATTCTATTTTGATTTGTATGGCCCTGACATGGTTCTTTGAGGGACATCATAGGCTTTCCCCAAGACGTTGTACCCTTATAATATGACTTTGACACGTATGATGTAGAGCAGTGAGTCACCCGATGACTTGGAACCTTCCAACATGAGCTCTAAAATCTTTAGGACCTTGGACGATGGATATATAGGCTTGGTTTTAGCAGATTTGGTCATGATGGCACACAGGTGGGCTGAAATCCCATGAGCTAGATAGTGTACCCCAGAGCTTATTACTCATTGGAAGGAGGAATTTGCAGTAGTGGACAACTAGATACCATGAAAAGATGAGATACAACCTCTTCCACCTTAGATGCAGTGCCCTAGAACCTTTGCATTGGCCTCCATTGGATGATAATGTCACCTTCTAGGGTTTGATGGAGATAGGGTTTGATGTCACTTGGGGTACCACTGATGATGGAGTATGGCCATGGATGACAAGATGCACACTTTTCCATGATTTCACCTTGAGATTGTGCCATGTGGCCTTGGGATGCCCTCATATGCCCTTGGGAGGCTTGACATCACCACATGCATGGCATTTATGATTTATTATTTGTTATTTATCATTTGTAGAGTCTATTTGGGGGGTCGCACCCACTTCAATTATGGATTAATTTTAATATTACTTTATTTTGTGGACAAAGTTCTAGGTTTAACCTCATATAAAGAACCTAGCTCTAAGATTATTTTTCATCATCACTTCCCTCACACTCTTGTGGGGTAACACCTCTAAAATATTTGCTACTCTTGTCTCTTTGGCTCTTTTTACTCATGTGCTACACTTTGAGGAAGATTCTTGTGGATGTTTTTTCTCTCTTGGATGAATATTTTATGCAATTAGGGTTTTGATGCTCTTGCTACTAGGAATAAGTAATTTTCTGCAATTTCATACTTCTTCCTAAATGTTAAAGGTTAAATTTCTATATTATTGCAAGTATCCGTGTCTTGTTGAAACCCTAATAGGGATACATAAGTGTTTATCTCCCTCACAAAGTCTTTATTGTCTGAATTTG
The DNA here is from genome assembly GCA_009831015.1 of Picea engelmannii. Lineage (NCBI taxonomy): Eukaryota > Viridiplantae > Streptophyta > Pinopsida > Pinales > Pinaceae > Picea > Picea engelmannii. The sequence goes on along the minus strand of ML796017.1, from coordinate 240,896 downwards.
TGAAGCATCCTAGCTAGGGTTAAAATCCTAAGGCCCAAAAGCGCTTACACTTTAGGGTTTTAACCCTAGCCTTTTAACATTGACCTGAGTGAAGCTATAATAATGGGAAAAAAATACCTAGGGCCCAAGAGTGTTTGTACCGTAGGTATCCCTTTTATGAAATTCTAAAACCTAAGGCCTAAGTACGTTTTCACCTTAGGGTTTAGACCTTACCTCTTTTACTTCATCTAGTTCAATTTTCAATCCAACACATGTGTGACTCCATGAGCCCTAGAGGACAATGACACTAGTCTAGAGATGTTCTTGTGGTTAAAGTAGCCATTAAAATATACAATCTCTATCTCTCAAATATCTTACCAACATTTCTAACCCTAACCCTAGAAAACTATCGATATTTATTGTTGTTGTTCTAAAATTTTTATACATCCACTAAAAACTAATTTAATTTGTTGCATACACTCATTTATAAGTGGCTTAACTTACTCAAAATATACATCTAGCAATTGAATAATGTTATGCTTGTTGAATGCTTACTTTTCATGGTAAATTGATACATTTATAAGTATGTTTTTTTATTGATGTTGCATTATATTAATTGTTGTTATACAATTAGTTTACTATTGTAATTTTCAATGGCCATAGCATTCATTGATTGTCTAGTGTCTAAGAGGTCATTATTGCACTCTGTAATGTGGTAATTGTCTATATTATGTTGTAAGTTATTTATTGTCTCATACAGTACAACAATTACCCTGTTATCTCATTTCCCTTTCCAAGACCTAGACCTAACCAACATGTGACCAAGATAGGGGGTTGTAGGCTTGGTTAATCTTGTTATTTGATCCCTTGAGGTCACGAGGGAGGCCTCCCTTGTGGTGGACCTCTTCCATCACTAAAACGAGGGAAGTATCTACCTAGGTGACAACAGTAGATTCTTCCATAGTTACACAAGATTTGGGGATCTTGTTGATGGATTTTCACAAGTACAAATCCTGCAATAAAATTTTGGCACCACTGTCAAGGAGGATTGAGTCATTATCCCTATTAAATTTTTGGTAAACTCATCCCAAATCCCTTATCTCAAAAGTTTACATGGAGACTCTATTGAGGATAAAATCCATCATTTACCATTGATGATATTCCTTGATGAATCATCTGGTGAATCCACAAATGACAACCCATGCATCAACTCATTATAGCAATCGGCCCATTCCCCCCACGGCTCCTCCAAAATGGGCATCCAACAATATTTTCAAGCCCCTCGACCTGAGTAGAATCCATGATTTTCTTCATAACATGCCTAATGGTGTTAGTTCCTGGATTTCTAAATTTTTTGATAACAATGATACCAAAGTTGATTATCATTTGAGGAAATTCTATGACAATTTGGGATCACATGAAGTAAACCTACAACACCAAGATGTGATCATGAAGATTTTCTCTATTTCATTAATAGGGGATGTTAAATCATGGTAATATATCCTCTCAAACAAGAGTATAAAACATGGGAAGACTTTGAGAATGCTTTCTCCAAGAAATGGGGTGGTGAAAAATATAAGGCCTTGCTTTTCTCTCAATTTGACAAAATCCAAAAACATGAGAAAGAACTTGTAAGATAATTCAATGCAAGATTTGATGCCTTGGTAGAAGAGTTTCCTTACAACAATATACCTTTAGAAGGAATTACCCTAGTCCTATATCTAAATTCCTTCCAAGGGAAATTTCAATTCTTTCAGAAAAAATAAGTATCCTACAACCCTCCTTGAAGCAGAAGAATTCGCTTCTCAAATAGAAGCTAACCTAGAATCTTGAAAACTTGATACCCTCCTATGGTCAACAAATCAGTTGTTCTCGAGAAAAATGTTACAAACCTTATACAGACTCAAGAGGCCTTTATGACCAAAATAAATTCCCTAGATAAGGAATATGCCCTTTATCAACAAGATATGAGTAATATTGACTAGGAAAGTGCTTCTCAAAAAGAAACATGTCCTATTACTATGAAAACCTGGGAAAAAAAAACTATTAAAGTTTCTAGGGAATCCAAGATACAACTTCAAGAACTCATATGTAAAGGGTTAGGATAGGAAGATAAACCCCTCAAGGAGAATACCCACTTCGACATGACAACCATCCCTAAAAGGGATAGTGATGAGTTAAAAGGGACCAACCATGATGACCTTTTGTCTTCACAAAGTCATAAAGATGAAGGAATAAAAAAGGGTCAAGATGAGATCTATATAACTTCACAAAACCCTAGTATCAAAGAATCTCAAGTCCCCCAAGACAAAGAGGATCTTCCTATAGTGTTGCACACTGAAAATCTTGGTAGAAAGAATGGAAAACATGTGCCCTTATTCATCTCGCTCGAAGTAAATGAACCCATCCACCATAATTGCATGCAAGGGATAACTAAGGATATGGTGTCTCGAGGCCCTCAGGTTGCAGACATGGAGTATCGAGAGGTAGATGAGCAGGAAAAGTCCCCTAACTTAACACACATCACCATTTGATCGATGGTAGCAGCATCCACCACTCCATCTTGGCTCATAGAGGACAACAGGTCTTGCTCCATGAGGTAATAATTCCAGTGTTGTGGTAAGTGTCATTCTAAAAAATGAAGCATTTGAACATGTTGCAAAGGGTCCTTTCTTGATTTTGAAAATGTTTGCTTGGAAATTATGCATGTTGCCTCATTTCATCTTGGTGGTTGACATGTTTCCCTAGTAAGTGGTCACCCTCAAGAAAATATTGTCTACTAGGTGGTCTCCTTGAAGTTTCATCGTACCACTCCCGCACATACTTGTCACTTTCCATACTTATTCCCTTTCTTTTCCTCATCTTTTGGGTTTTTGGGCATATTGACCCAAGAATGGCTTGTACCTCATTTCATGGCAAGAGGGGGATAAAGGATCGAAGGCATATTGCAGCTACTATAAAAGATTAAGAAACTAATGTTGAAAATAAAGTGAACACAACAAATGAGGACCATCAAAAGTCGATCCAACTTGATTTCTACCTACTTAGTGTCTACCCTAGTCCCACATTGCAAATTCTAAGGCTTGAAAACCTTATAAAGGGGCTAGAAAAATACAAATAAATGAAAGCAGGGATTGGAAAGATGGCTAAAAAGGGGTCTGGTAAAAACAACACCTAAATAGTCGGTAACTCAAGAGCAAGCACACCCTCTACAAAGGCACCCGTAAATGAGACAACATGAGCCCTTGTATGTCAAGAAACCCCATGCCCAGAAGTCACACTCTCATCCACCTCATACTCTTTACATGACTTAGAGAAAGTCCTCTTGGAAAACACTCCTTGATTTGGGGAATGATATACCCAATAGGTCACCATGACAACCCTCCCATACTTAAATTTGGCAAGTTGTATAAGGTCTTTCATCATTTGTTTATTTTGAATAGGGGGGATTTGATGCACATGTTTGGGTGGTTCTTCTATTAGATATGGCTTACTTGTCATGATATTTGTGACTTGTGGACAGTTAGAGGGTGATTTTTTTTTATCTTTGTGGGGCCTTTCCAACTGAAAGTATTTTTGTGGAGGCACAAGGTTACTTGGACCTTCATAGGGGCATGAAGCCCGCGAGTTGAATGATGCACCCCCTCTCATTGGAAACATGGGAGGATGAACGTTTTTCTTGGAGGCACTTGGAGACCATGATATGATCATATTCCATCCCCTTGCACCCAAATGTTGGCCTTTGGAGTCCTAAGATGTCATCTTCTAGGCCCTAGACGTCACATAGGCTTAAGGTTTTTGATGGGGGTTTCATGGTTTCATGGTGATGTGGCTTGGTTTGATGGAGAGAGATGGATTTCTTCTCACTTTATCACATGGTGAGGTGACACATGGCCTTTGGAGGCCCAACGATCTTCATCCCAAGGAAAAATGTCTCTCTTGGAGGTCTAGCATCACCCTTTAGGGCATGACGCCACCCTTACTAAGGGTTTATTTCATGTAATTTTTTAAAATTTTAAGTTGTAAAAGGAAAAATAGAGGATTTCAACCTCCCTAATTTGTGATTGAATTTTCAAAAGTGGACAAATTGGTTTAACAAGACCTTGTATAAATAAAGGCCTTCTCATTTCATTTTCATAACAAGATAACTTATTTCAGGATTACACACTCTTGGCTGAAATTTTCTCCCTACTTGGGTAAATATCTTTCTCTCTCTTGTGTTATGTGGATGCTTTACTTGTATATTAGAGGAATAAACTAGGGAAATATCTCTTGTAGCTTGTCTCTTTTCTATTGTGATGGAATATTCTTGGTAGAGAAGGGCTTATCTTGCTATCTCTTGGAATTGGTAAGGAATTTTATGCACATTGTGTTATTTCTTTTTTTTCAAGGTTGTTTTGGTCTAATCCCTTGGAGGAGTATAAGGGAATACACCCTCCACCAAGATCTATCATTATTGTCATTGAATACGACATTTTGCAAAGGTTTCTACAAGGAGTAAAAGGGATTACACCCTTGTAGATTTACCTTGCTAGGTTTTGTTTGCTCTAGGGAGTAAAAGGGCTTATACCCCTAGAGAAGTAACAAACCCTAGACCTTACACAAGATACTCCATTAACCCAATTGATAAGGCACTAATCTACTTGCATTGGAGATATAATGATTTTAGGGGCTAAATTTCGCTCATTGGCTAATTTTCCATGGTTTTTCCAAAAACGAGATTCGCTATTTTAAAAATGATTAGCCCAAATTCTATAGGATAAAATAATTTTACCTTAAAAATTGCCAAAATTTTATAAAAACTATATAAAATACTTAGAAATTTGAATATATTTAAAAAAATATCGCCAAACATTTATAGTTGACATATGAAGGATTAGTAAGATTCGCCAAGGTTTCTACATTTTAAAATAAATTTCCATCCTTAAAATCATCTATGTTGTTGCATTGGTATACGTGAAATATTGAGATATTGCAAATGTCTAAGTTGAATTTGATTCTACATTCTATAAGCCTTCTTGTGCCCTAGGGGCATCTTGATTAGCCTTGCAATTCTCTTTGTTGTTATAAATTAATGCTACAACCATTAGGGCTACTGCAAAATCATCTTTCTTTATTGTATTGCTCACCATTCTACCACTAAAAATCACTTGCAAGCTCTCATCTTTAATCTACTAGTTGTTAATAATCTTTTGGGTGGCTTGTCGATTTTGGTGGTTAGAAGTTGTTGTTGTAGCAATTTTTTGATACATCCATTTGACTGTCATAAAAACTTGTTGATAACATCATATAACAGCCCTCTAAACATTGCCAAAGTCTTGCTTAAATCATTGGAAGTTTAAGTAGTCATTGCTAGCTTTGTTTCCATCATCGTGTACTTGATTTTGGTGGTTAGATTTGCAAATATTAACTTCTTTCAATGATGATATATATATTTCTATACTGCTACAAATTTGGGACAACAAGGATTCTTTCTAGATTCCCCTTGATTAAAGGCTTGGTTTATCATATTTTGTCTTGTTCTAGATAGGGCTAACATTGTTTTACAGGTATCTAACACTTGGCAACCATTTGCCTTCTTACAAGACGCATTATAAACCCTTTCTCCATATCCAAAATCGACCTATAGGGGCACTCATCTTTCATCATCTCACTTTCCATATCATTCATCCTAGGGTCATTGGGATTCCCCCCTTGTGGTGATTTCATCATCACTAAAGCGAGGGGAGTGTCTATCTAAAGTGACAGTGGGTAGGTACTCATGTATTTTTCTCACCTTTGTGGTTTGGGTTGGTATTTTACCAAGCTACAATCCATGCAATAACATTTTGGTGTCATTTCCGAGGAGGATTTTGAATCCTCTTTCAATCCCTAACGACACTTTGGAAAGATTTGATCCCAAAGCCCCTACCCATATCTTTCTTGGTGACTCCATCTTGGGATAACTAAGTTATCCCCATAGTTATACCCCCCCCCCCCCATGTTAGGGATAACTAATGCAATGATGTCTTGAGGCCCTCATGTTGCAGACATGGAGTACCGAGAGGAAAATGAGTAGGAAGAGGCCCCTATATTACTACACGTCACCATTTGATCAATGGAAACAATGTCCACCACACCAACTTTGCTCACAGAGGACAACAGGTCTTGCTCCATGAGGTAACAAGTATAGTGTTGTGGTAAGTGTCATTATAATAAATGAATCGTTTGAACATGTTGCAAAGGGTCCTTTCTTGATTACCAAAATGTTTGCTTGGAAATTATGTGTGTTGCCTCATTTCACCTTGGCAGTTGACATGTTGTCCTAATAAGTGGTCACTCTCAGGAAAAGTGTTGCTACCAAGTAATCTCCTTGAAGGGGCATTGTACCACTCCCATGCATACTTGTCTGATGAAGGGTTATTATTTGGGAAGCATAGGTTGCAACTCCATCTCCAAGCAACAATGTCACAACTACAGTAACTCCATATGTTGACACTCCTCAACAAAAGAGACCTATGAGGGAAGCTAAGGAAAGGGGATATAATACTACAACACCGAAAAAATAAATCCATGACAGTGATGTTGAGGTCATCGAGAGAAAACCCTCCACATATATATTAAGAGGGTATATGAAGAGGTGACCCTACGTTCAAAAGAAAAGAAGAACCAAGTACACCTCCATGGTTGCAACTTAGCAAAACAACAAAAACCCATTGACATGCAAGAACCAATGGATGAGAATAACTTGGAAGTCAATGAAGGAATAGACACAAAGGTTCTTGTTGACCCACAAGAACCATCAAGAAGCACTTTTGGAGAGGGTCTTGCCACCATCTTTGAAGTATATAAAGAAGAGAAAGAACTAGAACCAGAGGCTCTTGTTGATCCACCAAAACCAATAAGAAAAATTTCTATGGAAAGGTTTGCCACCCCTTAAGAATCACAGAAAGAAGAACTAGAACTAGAGGCTCTTGTTGATCCATAAGAACCAACAAGAATCCCTTCTAGGGAAGGGATTGATAATCCACAAGAATCATAGGAAAGGGAACCTAAACCATAGGCTCTTGTTGATCCACAAGAACTAGGGTGAAGCACTTTTGGGGAAGGATCTTCTAATTCACAAGAAGAAAAAACAAAACCTAAGGCTACCAGTCCTAAAGAAAAGGTTACTGCTACACCCTGGTTAAGAATTCCACATTCCTTACCTATATATGCATCTCTTGTAAAACGAAATAGAATGTTGAGGATGAAAAATTGGACACTACAACTCAACCTCAAAATGTTGAAGGATGAACTTGATGAAGAAAGGGCACCTGAGAAGTTAGGTTTCCTTGCCCAAGTATCAAGTTCTCTTTTTGTATGGGAACCCTCTATTAAGCGAGAGGAGACAACTCAAACCAAGGAAACAATAGAAGTGGATATCCAAACCACAGATTTTATGTTGATTAATGAAGCTACCAATATTGAAACAGAGTAGGGACCAGTAGAGGACAAATAAATTCTAGCAGAGCCTGGCACCAATGAAAAGGAGGAATGTAGTCATCCAGAGGAATCATGGGTGGAATAGAGTAACAACAACCTCCATGGACATCTTGATTTCTTTAACCCTGACAGATTTCTAGTTGCATAGGGACATACAAAAAAAAATTGTTGGGGGAGATGATGGGTTCCTAAATTGGCATGTTTCAACACCCATTCAGTATATTTTTCCTTACCATTTTCCATTATTCACCCTCTCTTGATATCTTTCTCATCAAGTTTGTCTTACTTTTTACCTAGGTATGAATATTCTCCCATGTACCATTTTTATTCCATTATTACATATTTCTTAAGGAAACTATTACCTTCTTGCATTGACATTGGTATATAGGAGAAATCACAATGGTTGCAACTCCCTGTAGGAGCTGCAACTCCTCTACAATTCTTGCAACTTTGAGCATGATACAACTACTGTAATTCCAAATGCAATACCCATTGTTGCAACTCCAAGACAGTTTTTTCCAACACATCAGTCAGTGTTATAGTTGTCGGTCAAAGATTTTTCTTCACATAGAAAGGCAATGAAAGGCAAGTGGAAAACCAAAAGAGAGAACAGTTCGCCTACCAACCATCACCTAGCTGATCCAAGTCAGCATATCCCCGCTCTTTTCTAAAAATTGGCAATATCGATGTAAATGGATGAACAACATGATTCTCATGGTTTTCCATCCAACTCCTTGTTTTATTTAGACATTAGATGTATTGTATAAAAACGACAGCTACCCTTAAGCTCGGGGGATTATTATGGCGATAATATTGGGCTATATTGTAAGCTCATAACTTCTACAATATAATTTTCTTTCTCCTCTTGTTCATGTGATGGTGTGTTGAGTGTTCATGTTATTTTCATTTCGTAATCCAGTTCCTTGTCTAAGGGGTAAGGCCCCCCTCCTTAGTCAGGTATTGCCTATAAATTAAGCATAAGATTAGTGTTTCATTGTTGTTTATTTTATTTCATATTTACTTTGTTTTTCCATATTGTTGCAATTCTAGATTTTATAAATAATTAATTACAATTCAGGCACAGTTAATATTTTGTTCCTTTGTGTTGTGTGATAATAGATGTGACTAGGGTGTTGATCAGATTTCTACAAATTTATAACAGTTTATGGATTGCAGACGTTGTTGTAACTCTCATTGTTGCAACTTCATTGCTACAACTCCCATTGTTGTAACTTCACTTGCAACTTTTACTTTACTCAGCTTTATTTCATATTTGCAATAGCATTATCCTCTAACAGTTTGTGGTTGATATTATGTCGATTTTATGAGTTGTCACTCTCGTATGCATCATATGATAATGTGCTTTTGACACATTTCATTGTATGTACAATCACATAATTGTTACATCAAGTCAAGGTTATCATCGTACTTGAGAAAGTCACTGTTAGGTACTAGTGTAATTTCCTTTTCCACAAAGAGTGATTTATTTTTTTGCACTGTGATTTACTTTTCGCAAGTGTGATTTACTTTTCGCAAAGTGTGATTTACTTTCTGCAAGAGTGATTTACTTTCCACACAGTGTGATTTACTTTTTTTCAAGCATGGCATTTATTTCCCTATAAAATACGAATCTAAGAAGTAGTATAGATTGGTGACTTAAATAGGTATCTTGAAATCTTGTTTTCTGACGTCCTATCGAAATTACTACAACCCCTTGGAAATTGCAACACTATACTTTCATATATGGTGCATGACATTTTGTAAGTAAGATACGACCTCATATTGATAATTAAATGCACAACTCTTCAGTTGCCTACTAAATTAATTAGGAAGTAATTGAAAAGTTTTTCACCTACCGAGATAGTAAAGGGGTAAGGACTCTACAAACTTGCAGTAGAGTCAAAAGGAACACAAAATAATGAAGAAAAATTATACGATGATGGAGTTTTAATTGAAAAATAAGTCAATTATATATCTATTTGTACTGACTCATGGCATTATGAGCTGAAATATTTCTTAACTCATGGTAGTGCCCCACAATACTTAGAACCTAGAAAAAGGAATTTCCTCAAAATCAAATATGCTCAATACCAGCTTGCCAATGGGATCCTTTTTAGAAGGAATTATGATGGTGTTTTATTGAGGTGCCTTGAAAAATCTGATGCAAAAAAGGTTTTACAAAAACTACATGATGGTTCTTGTTGGGGTCTTATAATCATAGGTAACTTGACTCTTAAGTTTCTTATTTGGCGTTGCTCTCGTGATGAAGAGATATGTCTTGGTTGATTCCATTTCCCCCCCATCCGTTTCGCCCGATCCTTCATCACCCTACTGCATCCTTCATCCATCATTGCGCCTTTCAGTCCCTCACCCTTCACTTCTTCACCACTTCGCCAATTTTATCCCTGCATGAATAAACAAGCTTAGGAAAAAAGACAATGGGTTAGTAATAAATGGTTAGTGGCATTTTTAACACTAGTTAGCATAATAATATTAATATTAATTAAATTAGTATAGTTAGATTAATAAACTAGGTTAGTCTTGTTAATAATAAATTAATTATTAATTAATTAATAATTAGTAAGTAAGTTAGTAATTAGGTTAGTGTTTTAAAATTAAACATTAAACTAAAAAACAATTTAAAAATATAAAACATAATAAAAATACATTTAATAATAAAACAATTAAAAATTCTAATAATTAAAAACTAAACTATATAATTAAAATATTATAAAAAACAATATAAAATACATAAAACTAAAACAAAAAGAGTAAACCATTAAATAAAACAAAAATAAAACATATAAATAATAAAACAAACATATATAAAATTAAATTAAATAAAACATAAAACGAATAGCAAATAAAACGTAATACAAAAAAAAAAAAAACTAAAAAAGTTTTATCCTAAGTCTACACCCACGTACAACTCGGACCCCCCCTCATTTCACATCAACACCAAGGGGGTCCGAGTTAGTGGTATTGGGAGGGACACTTGTCACCTCATGGTGAAATCGGACCCCCACTCCCAATACCACTTACCACCTCAGGGGGGTCCGAGTAAACCACCTACCCCTCTAAAAACTGTTTTTCCCAAATAAAACCGTTTTTTACCAGTTTTACCTATTCGACTTCTGGAAAGGATTTCGGGTAAATGGAGACTGGTTTTCAAAATAAGAGAGAGGTTTTTGTTCAGAACGGGCTGAAGAACAAAAACCTCTCCCATATTTTACACAGGTGTCAAGAGCAGGGAGAATCGAAGCCATATTTCATCCCCTTTTTTCAGATTTTCATTTTTTCCTGTTTTAGTCATGATTTTGCGAGAGTTGTTTCGGTGAGCTGGAGATGAATTTGAAAAAAAAGAAAGATGTTTTTGTCCAGAACATGCTCATATAAAAAAACTTATTTCATTTTATACACAGGTGTCACCGTTAAGGAGAAACAGACATCTGAGTTGACCCCTTTTTTCAGCAGTTCAGCCCATCTTTCATGGTGAACAGTTCAAGATTTTCAAGGATTTTATTTCTATTTTTGGCCGAGGTGGTTGAATTCGACCTCCTAAACCTGGGAAGAGTTATTTATATATATTATAATAAGTCAAATGCACAATGGTTGATGGTTGAGCTTTTGATTCATGCCCCAGAGGGGATACTTTGTAATTTTCCAGCTGATCTTCCATAAATAAAAACTTGTATCTGAAGGATTCTTGTGTTAGACTCCCTAGTGATGTTTTTCCTCTTTGGGTAATTGTTTTCTTACTTTGTAGATCCATTTCATGTTTTCCCTTATCTAATATTTAAAATAAATATTAAGAACAAAATTTGTTTTGTGCGCTATGTTTCTGGTCTTTTAATGATCTGCATGTTTTTATCTGAAGTTAAGCATAGGAATTCTTAGTTGCTCCTCTGCTTGATGGACTTTCCCTTATTTTCCTCTCCTTCACTTTCATTTGATTCAATTTGATCCAGTAGTCTTTCTATCCTACCCTGTGGAGAAAATCTTATAAACCTGAGATAGATCCATTTTCATAAAGGTAGACTCCATGACCCAATGTAAATTTGAGTTTTCCATCTCCCAAATATACCAAATCCAAAAACAAACCCATGCACAGTAACAGCTAGCCTAACATCCCCTTCAAAGAAATATAAATCATATAGAGAGAGCCCTGTCTGATTCTTGGAGGGTTATATCCTTGACTCTAAGTGGTTTTATGTTACCTCAGTGATTGCCTCCTCGGCCTTGGGAAAATTACAGGGTGCTAACAGTTCTATCGGAGGACAATTTGGAGGGGACACCATAACCCATAAAATTCTCAGACTAGTGTATCACTAGCCCACCATGTTCAAATATGCCCATGCATATGCCAAGAAATGTGAAATATGTCAAAAGTTAGCTAAAAGGGAGGAAAATATTGCATTTCCCTTGCAATCTATTTCAGTGGACAACCCCTTTCAACAATGGGGTTTAGACATAACTGGAGAGATTAATCCCAATTCATCTTAGCTCCACAAATATATACTGAATGCAAGTGATTACTTTACCAGATGGACTGAAGCAATACCTTTGAAATTTTTAAATGAAAACCAGGTAATCTCTTTCCTTGAATCTCATATAATTACCAGATTTGGTATCCCTCGATCTTTTGTATTTGATAATGCAAAATACTTTTCATCCTTAAAATTTACTAAGTATGCTCTTGAAAATAATATCAAAATCAAGTATGCAACAAATTATTACCCTCAGGGAAATGGTTTAGCAGAATCCACTAATAAAAATATGATAAGAATTTTGAAAAAAAATGTGATTGATCATCGAAAAAGTTGGCACTTATCCCTGCCAAATGCCTTATGGGTTGATAGAGTAACTCCTAAAGCATCCTTAGGGAATTATCCTTTATTCTTGGTGTATGGACAAGAGGCCATTTTACCTACTCATATTTTCTTTACTTCTCTGTAATTATCCCAATCTTCCCAGGAGGAAAATTGTCCAATCATGCAAAATAGATTAACCATTCTCCTCAAGTTGGAAGAAGAAAGGGAAAAGGCCAAAATAAATTTAGACTAACACTAAGAACTAGTAAAGCATTGGTTTGATAAGAGCTTCGTCAGCAATAAGGATTTTCAGGTTTGAGACTTAGTTCTCATGTGGGAAAAACCAATGAAACCAAAGGGAAACATACTATGTTTTGGCAGTTATGGCTTGGACCTTACCAAATTCATGAATATTTTGGATTCGAGACTTTGAAACTCGAAACCTTGGAAGGGGAGGTTGAGGAATTCCATGTTAATGGCCAAATCCTCAAGAAATATTTTTCATAATCACTTTGGGTGATGTACACTTGTATATATTAGGTTTCCTTTCATAATGATTTCCTTTTTGGAATCTTCTTTTTCTTTTATGCATTTGCACAGTTTTGTTTTTAAATTCTCTGTGCCTTCCGAACCAATTCTAAATAGATTATGTTATCTTGACTCTTACTCAGTTTGTTTATTCATATCTATATAATGAAAAAGAGATGTTGTCTACTATTTGAAATGGAGATAAAGTTTCCTATAAATCTTGTCTCAATGATACCTTGAAATGGAGAATGCACTCTTTATAACTTAATGTGGAATAAGGATGTCTAGGTTAAACAATGAGAACCTGGGCATGAACAAATATCTTAGAATCCTGATAAATTCTCGAGTTATACATTGGAGAAAATATAACAAAGTTGGATGTTAGTCTAGTACCTTCCTTGCCATTATGTTACTCTCATAATGAGTTTCAGAGCTTACATGCAAATAGGAAAGGAGCCTATAGGTGTCTTTGAGGTATTATTTATGAGCTCCATTCACTACACATTAAAGTTCTAACTCTACCATGCCTTCAAAAGGTAGACCCATAAGGACCATAAGTATTGCAATGCCTACATATCTAAGCAACTATTGTCTCATCCCACTTTATTCACACCCTATTCTTACAAGCAAAACTTAAATTCAAATTTATAAAGGTGAATAAGACATAAGATCATAAGGAAGTTGAAAAGCACTATTAGTTTTTTGGGAAATATAAGTAAATCCATCAGGGATATGGATGCTTGTTGGCAGCAGGGCCATACATGTATGATAGTGAAGCAAGTTTGTCGGGGCTATGGACACTCACTAGAAGTGAAGCAATGCCAAGAAAAGAGAGATGGGGAAACAATATTGGCATATTATCAAATACAAAAGGTTTCTATGTGGTGTCATACCCAAAATGATTATATGCAGACATAAGAATTAATCATTTTTCCTCATAACTTGGCTTATATAAAATACCTAGAAGATGTCATTTATTGTTATAAATTTTAGAAAGAAATATTGGTGATGTGGAACCCATGGCACAGGTAAGAACTACATTTTATTGAAGACTTTATCCTTACTATCCAAATATGACTTTAGAATTCCCTGAAGGACAAAGATAATCGGTTCATCCCAGTGAGTCACCATTTGTTGTACTTGCAACAACTCCGATTAAATTTCCATGTCCCGGGGAAATTGAATGCCCCCCCTACGAAATTTCCACATAAGCTATGGAAGATGTAGAGTGAACTCTCAGGGTTGTGATTGGATGCCATAAAATTTATATAAACCTCTGAAATGTTTGAGACATTGTTAGAGTTCCTACCTCGTCCTTGTTTTCACTTTAAAACGTATTTATTTTTATCCCTGTTTTAATCAAAGCCTCCTAGGGTAACGTATAGGCATGAATATTTTCTCTAAAAGTAGGAATCTACAAGCCTTGTGAGACAAACTTCTTTGTGTGGGCTATTACCATCAAGAATTGAGTTCACTTTTCCATCGTACGATTTTTATGAAACCTTCAAGTTGCAAGCTTTGCGGGGTCACCTTTTCCACAAATGTTCCCTTTATTTTAAGTGTGAATTATTTTAGAAATCTTCTCCTCGTAAGCCAACAGGATTTAGCCACACAAACCTCAAACCATAATATTTGTGGAAAAATATTTACGCCTAGGATCCTTGTTAAAAAAAGGCCTTATACTCATTCACCTCTGGTTCGCAACCTGTGAACCAATGGAAGTTTTTCCCCGCAAAACTTTAAGCTCCAAACTTACCTTTTGGTAATTATGCTTTACTTTTATAAAAGTGGTTATAAAGGTTTTTATTAATGATTAGGCACCTAGCATTTATAACCTCTTTTCTTTTGACAAGTACACTTTTGCACTCCTCCCGAGGCAAGTTTCCCCAACCACGTGAGCCAATCATACTTGTCCTCGCATGTGCATTGGAACCTTTTCCCCATGAAAAAATTTCCATTTGCAAGGTTTGAGGGAGAATATTTTGTGTGTGGGATCCTTGTTAAAACAAGGCCTTATAATTTTTCACCCATGACCCATTACTCACGAACCAATCAGAATCATTTTTGCAGGAGTGTTCAAGTCATGAAAATTTTTTCTTCCCATGAAACCTTATCCCTGAAAAACTAACACTAGAAAACCTTTTGACATAGTCCTCGTGTGCAAGATTAATCAGAGTATCTGACATGATTTGTGTTTCTAAAATTCTTTTCCGGTGAGACTCTTCCCGAGAATATTTTCCCCACAAAACTTATGTCTGCAAGCTTTGTGGGAGAATATTTTCACGCGGGACCAAACCTCTTATCCATGCGTAACTTTTACCTTTTTAAATAACCCCCCCCCCCCCATGAAACCATTCCCATAAAGCCTGAGCCCGAAACACAACTTAGAGTGTAAATTTCTTGAGATCAGGAAGTGCGCAAAATATTAGTAAATCCGTTATCCAGTGGTTGCTAGTACCCTATCTTGAGGTAAGTTCCACGAAAATGGCAAAACATCCATTGTTTGTCGAACTTCAATGTATCTTTTATTGAGGGAACACGGAATAGTGAGGGAATAGCGAGCAAGCACAGGATTTTGAATAGGGAACAGTGAGCAGGCATGGGCTTTTGAGAAGGCACGGGATTTTGAGTAGGGTACAGCAACCGAGCAGCCAGAGTGGAATGGTGAGTGCGCCCGTGGAGGTGAGGTGGGCCATAGAAGCTACAGCTTCAAGGGGTTTAGGTGGGCTCCTGATTTGTCAGTCATTTGTCTCCAATAGACATGCATGTATTGTCCTATTTCTTATTCTGTGTTTCTTTTTTCTTGTCCCCTATGGCAATGACAGTACATTCAACAGACATAAAAAAATGGAGAAGAGGTACCTGTCTCAGGTGAAACAAACCATTTAGGTCAAGTGAAAATTGCATCTTCAAGCAAAGCAGGGAAGTGGGTTTGGTTCAATGTCAAACAGTATCGGGGTATTTTAAAACATAGAGTTGCTCGTCTAAAATGGGAATAGACAAGAAAAAAATTGGCCCTCTGTAATAAACTTTCAAACAAGCCTCTTTTGCAAAGGTGTAACAGCAACAGGAATAAAGACAGCAGTGACTATGCATTGTATAGCCCCACATCCACACCTCTCACATGGTCACCTAACCTATATGTGCAAGAGTTACTAAATGCCAAGAGGATATTGGAGGTTTTGGAAGTCAAAGGGCATGAAAGAGACCTTCAAATCCAACTATTGACAGTAGAAAATCGGGACTTAGCATAAAACAATAAAGTTTTAACAGATCAAGTGACATTGTTGCAAGAATTCCTTTTGGAAGCAAAGGCTGAATGGCAAGGCTTGAAGGGCGCTAGGAAAATCAGAGAAAACTTTGTTGTGGAAATTAGAGAGGGGATGAACTCTAAAACACCCAAGGCTGAAGGGAAAACAGGTGAACAAGCATACACCCATGGAGTGAAAGCAAGGGATGAAGAGAAAGGGGATTTTACAAAAAATTCCAAAACTTGGGCACAAGTCATTAGCAATTATGATCATCAGGAAAAAGAAACACATGGCCAGGGGGATGACATGCAAGGTAGAGAAAGCAAGGAAAGACAAGGTAGAGCAGCAAACGTAATTATCAAAGGTGTGAGAGAGTATGGAAAAAATGAGTGTACTCTTGATCTTGCAAGTGAATTTTTTAAGGACAAGTTTGATCCAGGTGGATATCGATGGCCACCCACCTTTTCCAAATGGCTCAAAACAGTTTTCTAGCCATTCTGACAATTTACTATTTTTAGCAAGTTTTAACTTTTGGGGCCATTTTGAGGGTCCAAATGAAGGTTTTTTGAGATATAGGTTCTCAATGATAGACGAAGGCATGATTGAGACCCCAAAATGAATCTCCTTGACAATACCTTTCCAACGAGCTATCACACGCCTAAAACGGAGATCGTATGCAAACGTTACGACCCCGGGAAGTTGATGTACTCACTTACCCAAACGGGGCCCACATGACTTTTGGCGCTTCATC
>ML796017.1:167266-177280 GCA_009831015.1 Picea engelmannii | reverse complement strand
TGGGGTCTTATCCACCAAGGTACAAGAGCAAGGATCAACCCATGCCCTAGGCATGGGTACCCTGGACCATGTCCAGGGGCCCTAGACATATCTAGGGACTTTAACTGCTTGGTCCCAGACCAAGAACCCCAGTCATATACTGGGGGCCCTAGCAAAGGTCTTTTGTTTCTTGGTCCCAGACCAAGAACCCCAGTCATATACCGGGGGCCCTAACAAGGGTATTTTGTTGCTTGGTCCCAGACTAAGAACCCCAATCATATATTGGGGGCCCTAACAAGGGTCTTTTTTCATGGCACTGATTGTTTGGTCCCAAACCAAGTACCCCAAGAGTGCACTAGGGGCTCTAGATCTCGGCTAGGGTCTTTTCCATCCTCCCGAAGAATGGCTCTTGCAGCTGCTTTAAATTCAACACTCCCTCTCAGCAAGAGAGGCATTCTCAACTACACCAAGCTTGTCACGAAAGTATACAAACTTTGTCAGGGATAGTGGCTTGGTAAAAATATATGTTGTATGTTCGTCCGTCGGAACATACTGAATGCTAAGAACGTTCTTCTGAACCATGTCCCAGACATAGTGGTATCTCATCTTAATGTGTTTCGGTTTGTCGTGAAACACTGGTGAGATTTAAGCAACTCTGATTGTCACAGTGAATGACTGTGGATTCAAGCTCTGAACTGAACAAGTCTGAAAGTAGCTTCCTAAGCCACACAGTGTTTCTGCTAGCAACACTTGTAGCAATGTATTATGCTTCTGCAGTTCTTTGGGCTATGGAGCCATGTTTCCTACTGGACCAAGAAATCATTTCTGAACCCAATCCTAAACCAATATCCGGAAGTGCTCTTTCGATCCACTGTACTTCCCATCCAAACTAAATCTGTAAAACCATGGAGCATTACACCTCCATTGGAGGTGTATCTGAGACCATAAGCTATAGTTCCCCAAACATATCTCAGAATATGTTTTACAACAACCATATGTATATGCTTTGGTTCACACATGAATTGGTTAAGAGCATTTACCGCATAACAGATGTCCGGTCTCGTATGTACGAGATACATCAAAGATCCAATGATCTGCCAATATAAGGTGGGGTCTTCTGAATCTGAACCTGTGACATGATCTTGTAGTTTCTTTAGATTATATATCATTGGTGTGGCCATATACTTGCAGTCCATCATGCCAAATCTACGAAGCACATCAACTGCATATTTACCCTGTGAGAGAAATATCTCATCTAATTTCTGCCAAAACTCCAAGCTCAGAAAGTAATGTAAAGGATCCAAGTCTTTCATTCCAACTTCTCCTGAAGAGCTCCCTCTTAGTATGAGCTATATATAAAAAAAATTCCTTTCCTGTAAGGAGCAAATCATCCTAAGATGACATGAAGATTTTGGACAATCTTCATATAAGGATGAACCCAAGACTCTATCAATACTTTCATACCGAGCTCTTAGAGCTTGTTATAATCAATGGGATTCTTTCCCATGGATAGCATCTTGTTTAACTTCATTGTTAAGAAGAAATCTTAACATCTATCAGATGAAGTATCCAAAATAAAAATTGCAACAAAATATCCTGATGGAAATAAAGATCATGACATAGATAATCCCTTCTTTCACGAGTCACAAATATACCCTCAATACAGTCATATGTGGTAGGCTTTATCTTAAAAATCCATTGGCGGTTACCACTGATTTGTTATGAGATCTTTGAGACACTGACCATACATCATCCTTCAATATTCTTCTATCACAGCATCTTCCCACATTTCAAAAGTGGAAGGTTCTGAATCAATTACAAGATTTAATTTATCTATAAAGTCAGAGTACTTATCTGGTCTCTGCTTTCTTTGAAAGTGCCCTTAGGTGATGAAAGTTTTTTTGCTTCCTTTAGTATTTCTCGGCACCAGGTTGGTTTCATTTTAATAGAAAATTTCAAAGAAACCGATAGTATCCCTTGATTTTGCTAAGCTTACATTTCTCTTGTAGGTCAAGGACTAACTCATATGCAGGGACTTCTCTCTCTGAGTCTTATAAAATGTCTACCTCTCTGTCATATGTAAATTGGCTCCCTCTAAACCTGTTATCTCCTCAAATAAATTGGTCAAAATTATTTGAGGAGATAAAGAGTCATTAGAAAAAACTCTACTAATTTTTTTAGGGATCATTTTAATAAGTTCCAGCTTGTAATTAAAGTTTGAAAAGCATTTGATTTGTTCTTTCCTTCAAAAAAAACAAAACCAGGTTTTGATAGTTAATGCCTTTTTCAAAAGGGTTTCTAAGCTACCGAAATCCTATCTTTCGGCAGCTAAAATGCGAAACTCGGGGCTATTTTAGCTACCGAAAGCACAGAAATTATGCGTCTTTACTAGGTTGAGTCGTCATTTTAAAATAATGATTCTGAGCGACTTGAGAATAATTTTGAGAAACTGGAGGATTTTTTTGTTCCTAACATGTCATAGAACAATAACCTCTCTCAATTTTCCTATAGGTGTCACATATTGGGAGAATAAAATCCATCTCTGATCCCTAATTTTTGGATCTAAGATTTCCATGTTTGACACATGTTTTTGAAATGCGGATCCCAGGCAAATGAAAATGAATTTCGAAAACTGAGAGAGGTTTTTTCTCAAAACAAAATGATTTACAAAAACCTCTCTCAGTTTTTAAAAATATGTTTTTATTAGAGATATATGGGTGAATATTTAAGAAACATATTTCCCGAAAATTTCTACACGGAACAAGGCATAAAGCTATTATTTTTGCCCAGATCGGGATTGTTTGAGTTGGAATGGTTTGAAACCTCTTCTAATGGACATTTGTTGAATTATCAAGTCAGATCCAATAGCTATTTCTAATGGATAAGGGAAATAAGAGGTGTTTCAATCAGTTTTGGTACCTTTTTCAAAGACAGAAAATCAGGGTTTTTTGCACACCTCAGCAAATTCGAATTTTATCTCTTGGAAGAGTCTTCAATCAGCCTTGGAAGGATATTCTACACTGCACTAGGACTCTACAAGATATGAAGACCATGAAATGTTGGATTGACCTCATTTTGAGGATCATTCCTTATCTTTTGCAAGTTAGTTTTGACTTTCTATTTTAGGCATATCTGATCCATTAATTCAGGATCTAGATATTGTGTTGTAAAGGCTATAAAGCTAAAAACTGAAGATGAACACAGGGTTCGATTTTGAATTCTATATGCTATTGTTTTGTATGAAATACACTTTCTTTAATATATCATCCTACAAGCTTATTTCATTTGTTACTGTCAGACCTTCTTTCATCTTTGTCTATGCTTATGAATGGAATTAGTTCGTTTGTCTCTGTTTAATGATCCTATGGTAACTGTCATCTTACTTTTGATTGTTAAGCAAGAATCACAAGAATCTTTGGCTAGTTTGTTGACCCATCATATATATGGTTTTATGTATGTTTTGGTTAACTGATTAGTTTTCTTATCCATTTGCTATACAAACTTATCTGACAATAGCTCTTGAAGGCCTTGTGTTGTATGAATATAGTTAAGACTGTCTTGAGAATACAATCCATAGGTTAAGATATTCATCTTGATCCAAACCCACACCTATTATTGAGAAAATAGTTTCCAAAAAGATTAAGTTACCAGGCATCTCTGACTTACAGCCTAGGAGAGTTTCCTGGAGTGATAACAAATTGGCATCCTTTCCGGGGAGAGGAGATTGAAGCTCAGCTTCCTTGGGACACGACATAGATCCAACTTTGATGATAGACAAAGACTGGACATTTACTAGGTTGTAATTTTCTATCTGGCGACTCCAGGATTAAAGACTTCACTAGGAAGGATCTGGTTGTCAAAATATGAAGGATTTGAATTTCAAATCCAGGTATCAGTTTATGATTCTTCTTCATGAACTGTTGTTTTTCTTTATCAGCTCTTTCATGCTTTTCCCTTCACATGTAAAGAGGATTATCTTTTGTTTTGTTTATTCTGGTGATCATCAACCCACCTTCATATACCCATCTTTGGAGGAGGTAGATTTGCATCCTCCTTGTGTCGTTGATGTAAATTCTATATCTTTATCTCAGCCTATTCCTAAAGACGAGTTTTGCATTCAGATTCCCTCTGAATCCGAGCATTCATGTAACCTTGAGGAGGTTGAACTTGTTTCAAAACCTGTCCAGATCTCAGCCCCTCTTGCCATAATTTATGAACCTTGTCAACAACTTACCATCTCTCATGATCAGCCCACGGCCTTTCAAATTAAGATCTGTATGAAGATGTTCAAACCTTTACAGCTAACCCATCTTCTTCATCCTTATCCTGATGACTGTTATGAATATCTCCCTTGGTTTTCCGGAGAGAATCAAGCTTTAGTTGAGAGACACATGGACTCCTTTTTGGATTTTGTTGATCATTTTCAAACCACTCATGAAGATGTGATCATGAGATTTTTTTCAAAGTCTTTGATCAAAGATGTTGCTACATGGTTTAAGGGTCTAAAAGATGATTCTATTTGCTCATGGATTGAGTTCTCTAATGCTTTTCTGAAATATTGGGGCGAATACAAATCTTTAGATTCTCACCTTGTTGATTTCTATGCTTTGAAACGAGAGCAGGATGAAGCCTTGCATGTTTTCAATAGAAGGTTTTACCATGTTTATCATGACATGCCTTTGGAGATCCAGCCTACAGAGACATTTTCCATCATACATTATATTATAGGTCTTCATTCAGAACTTGCCCTTCTTCTGTTAGAACGGAAGTCTCCATCCTTAACCCAATTGTTTGAAGATGCTCAAGAGGTAGAGGAGAAAATTCATGTTTCCAGAAGGATCCGAGGTCAATAATTCTTTGAAAATATACAATCATATGAGCAAGTAGAATGTCAGTATACTTCAGATTCTGAGTAGGAGAGTAATGAGCTTGAAACAGTTTTGGAACAGCAGTGAGCATATGGGTTCATTTCAGATTCAGGTCAGAGCTTTTCAATATTTGTTGAGTCCTCTAGAGATGGATATGCTTGTGAAGTTTACGATCAATTTATAAATCAAGAAGAGCCTATGAAGACTGAGGATTGCATAAGAGATTACATGTTCTTAGCTGATCTTTCTTCATGTGATGAAAATCCTATTTGGTTATCCTCTTGTGAGCATTATTCTGATGAGGAAATTGTAGTTTTTGATGATTACGAGTTAGTCTCAAGAGAACCAGAAGATGATCTGTCTTCTTTTAGAGAAATAGTCATGGTCGAGCAAGTGTTTGCCATAGAGGAGCAGCATGTTTCTTATCTTCTTTTCAAGGATCCAGTGGCAGCCTTCATGGATTCATACTTTTCAAAGAACCAGAAGATTTCAGATTTCCTTAGCTTGCCATTGTTTATGGGTAAGTATGGTTTCATGAATGAATTCTTATCACTATTGTTGCATGTCAAAATTCACCTGTTGATCAATGATAAAGATGAAATTATTTCAGTATTAAAATTTCTTGGATGGTTGTTATGGAAATCACTATTCACTTAACCAATTGCAGAACTGGTTAGAGTAAAGTAGGGTAGGAAATAAGCTCACTGCCCGAGCATTTCTTTTCTCTATTTTGCAGCAGATGTAGAAGTTACTGTGTGAGAATAAAGGCAGCCTTGAAGATATATAGAGATCATCTATACAAGTCATGAAATATTTTTAGAAAAAGGTGAATGGTTGACTCCATGCCCAATGGAATGTTGACTCCATGCCCAATGAAATGCTGACTCCATGCCCAATGGAATGTTGACTCCATGCCCAATGAAATGTTGACTCCATGCCCAATGGAATGTTGAAAACGAAGTTACGGATTTTATTTTTCCAAGAAAGGCATCAGATCTGTGATCCTTGAAACCTTGTAGGGAGGCTTTCATCCCCAATAAGAGCCAGATGTTATCTCCTCAAATAAATTGGTCAAAATTATTTGAGGAGGAGATAGAGAGTCATTAGAAAAAACTCTACTAAATTTTGTATTGCTCATTTTAATAAGTTCCAGCTTGTAATTAAAGTTTGAAAAGGATTTGATTTGTTCTTTCCTTCAAAAAAATCAAAACTCAGGTTTCGGTAGCTAATGCATTTTTCAAAATGGTTTCTAAGCTACCTAAATCCTAGCTTTCAACAGCTAAAATGCGAAACTCAAGGCTATTTTAGCTACCAAAAGCACAGAAATTCTGCGTTTTTACTGGGTTGAGTCATCATTTTAAAATAATGATTCTGAGCGACTAGAGAATCATTTTGAGAAAATGGAGGAGGTTTTTGTTCCTAACACGTCAGAGAACAATAAAATCTCTCATTTTTCCTACAGGTGTCACATATTGGGAGAATCGAATCCATCTCTAATCCCTAATTTTTGGATCTGAGATTTCCCTGTTTGACACATTTTTTTTAAATGTGGATCCCAGGCAAATGAAAACGAATCTCGAAGAACTGAGAGAGGTTTTTTCTCAAAACAAACCTATATACAAAAACCTCTCTCAGTTTTAAAAAATATGTTTTTATTAGATATATATGGGTGAATATTTAAGCGACATATTTCCAGAAAATTTCTGCACAGAACAGGGCAGAAAGCTATTATTTTTGCCCAGATCGGGATTGTTTGAGTTGGAATGGTTTGAAACCTCTTCTAATGGACATTTGTTGAATTATCAAGTCATATCCAATAGCTATTTCTGATGGATAAGGAAAATAAGAGGTGTTTCAATCATTTTTGGTACCTTTTTCAAAGACAGAAAATCAGGGTTTTTTGCACACCTCAGCAAATTCGAATTTTATCTCTTGGAAGATTCTTCAATCAGCCTTGAAAGGATATTATGCACCGCAAAAGGACTCTACAAGATATGAATACCATGAAATTTTGGATTGACCTCATTTTGAGGATCATTCCTTATCTTTTGCAAGTTAGTTTTGACTTTCTATTTTAGGCATATCTGATCCATTAATTCAGGATCTAGAAACTGTGTTTTAAAGGCTATAAAGTTGAAAACCGAAGATGAACACAGAGTTCGATTTTGAATTCTATATGCTACTATTTTGTATGAAAGACACTTTCTTTAATATATCAGCCTGCAAGCTTCTTTCATTTGTTACTGTCATACCTTCTTTCATCTTTGTTTATGCTTATGAGTGGAATTAGTTCTTCTGTCTCTGTTTAATGATCCTATGGTAACTGTCATCTTACTTTTGATTGTTAAGAAAGAATGACAAGTATCTTTGGCTAGTTTTTTGACCCATCATATATATGGTTTTATGTATGTTTTGGTTAACTGATTAGTTTTCTTATCCATTCGTTATACAAACCTATCTGACAATAGCTCTTGAAGGCCTTGTGTTGTATGAATATAGTTAAGACTGTCTTGAGAATACAATCCAAAGGTTAATATATTCATCTTGATCCAAACCCACACCTATTATTGAGAAAATAGTTTCCAAAAAGATTAAGTTACCAGGCATATCTGACTTACAGCCTAGGAGAGTTTCCTGGAGTGATAACAGAACCTATACGAACTTTTGACTCTGATCTGGTGTCATATATTTTCAAGATGTTCTTGGTGCCAGTACAAAGTTCAATATGAAAAGTTGAGTCAGACTTCTGAGCTCCTGTGCCAAGGATAATGGCTCAATTACAATGAAAAGAGATATCTGTAGGGTTCCTAAAACGAAAAAATACCCCAACTACCAGGATAATTTGTTGGACTCTTTAACCAAGGAAATAACCCAGGGTTACATGTTGTCTTTCATATCAAAGATAAAAGGCCAACAGATAGCTAGGTTTCCAACCAGGAAGAAAGACTTAGCTCACATCAAAAATAAGTATGTGCTGAGATCACAGCTTCCTTGGTCATATAACAAAAACACACATGAGATTCTGACAGTATTCCATTGAGACATGGATACATAAAGATGACAGGAAAGTAAACATACCTCTCTTGTTGAAAGTAAATGGAGTATCCATGAACTTGTTTAGGCCGAAGACATACTTGTATTTTGCAGTCAGTTACCAACTCAAGCTATCTAAGACATCTGTTGTGTATGCAGATGTTGGATATAAATCTGTTAGTTCAAGTAATTTCATATCCTTAAGAGAATATCCCACTTTCCTGTGGATAAAACATTATTCATCCATATGCAATGAGTTAACAGTACGTCTTAAAGAATGAGGCCAAAAACTGCATTGTCCCAAATTATGTTCTTACAAAAGTCAGCCCTCACAATTTTTTCCCAAAGTCAAATACCAAAGCCATTGCCAAGTTTGCACCACTAAAAGTATTTTGGTTAACTTTTAAAAAATCGTGTACTCTTTATAGAACATATGGATGCATAAGGTGTTGTCATAAAATTTCTTTACCAGCGATTATGTCAATGCCATTGTAATTTACCAAAGGCTTATTAAAAGAAAAATAAGAACTCGCCAAGCATCAATAACATTATAAAAGATTAAACCTATCTCTTGTGATCTTCAAGATGATGGTTACAATCTTGTATCAGATCTTCAATTAACTCGGCTTAGCATAGAAGTGAGAAAGGGGTTATTGGAGGTAAGAGTTATCATTTAAAATTCAGTCAAATATCCTAACAAGGAAACTCACCCAACTAGCATTGGTCACTCTACCAAATATCCAAACTTGCATCTCACAAGTGTACAAGACAATAAACAAGATAGACTTTCACTATCCTCTCCATATCAATCAGTTCAAATAAAAGGTGTAAAGGATATCTTCTTGTCATAGAAGTAGACCCAGCATGATGTGGTGAAAGGGCTTTGATAAAGCAGAGGCAAAGAGACTTAGTCCCAAATGGAGTTGGAGAAGGACTATGTCGATAATTAGAGAAGTCAAGCTTATGAGAAGCTAATCATAGTAGAGTGTTAGTATGAACATGAGTGTTACAGTGG
The DNA here is from genome assembly GCA_009831015.1 of Picea engelmannii. Taxonomy (NCBI): domain Eukaryota; kingdom Viridiplantae; phylum Streptophyta; class Pinopsida; order Pinales; family Pinaceae; genus Picea; species Picea engelmannii. The sequence goes on along the minus strand of ML796017.1, from coordinate 168,385 downwards.
CATGCATCAAGTTGACAATCTAGTATTGTGACAAGGATGTGCTTATATCTTGTTGTGCACTTTCCAACCTTTTGACCCAAATCAAATTGCACTTAAAACTATCATGTTACCTAGGCATGCACTTTTGATCATAGCCACATTCATCCAGATCTCACTTGCTAAAAAATGCAGAGATAACAACCCTCAAAAACTTTCCAAGTCTGTTAGTGACTCAAAGGTTTAGATCTGCAGAAACAATTTCCAAGGAGTATCTCTCTGTTGGCAAGGATATATGTTAGAAGAGGTCTCTACACCAATTATAATGCTTAGCACGTAGAAGAGGTTGTCAGGTATCATCCTTGGACCTTGACTAACAATGCTCAATTAAAATTGGAAAGATTGAACTTTCTTATGTTCAATTTGTTCTAGTCATTATCTAAATGTTAGAATGATAATAATTCAAGTTCCTTTTCAAAGCATAAATGAGCATTTAAACAATTAACTTTTCCCAAGAGGTTTCAGGTCTATGAAGGTATTTTCTCACCTTGTAGCTTAACCAAAAATTGAAACCCAGTTTCCTTTCTCAAATCCACAAAGGAATCCATTCCTTACTTTTGATCTCAAAACAAAGTCTAAGAAGAGGATCTTCACAGGCTCAAGTCTGCAAATCTTGAGCTCTTTTCACGCCCTGAGCTCTGAAACCATGTTAGAAATAGGGAAATAGAGTAGAAAATTACTATTTTAAAATTCCAGTTAACTAGAAAAACAATAGGACAGTTAACCACTACTATACTGAACCAGATCAGAGAAAGAACAACTATAGGCTTTGAATCTTTAAGCAAAAATCTGAGTGAGTACAACAATTAAATCTAACCTGACAGTAAATTGATTTAACTTAACTCAGAGACAAGATTCATATGGATCAAGGTTCAGATCTAATCTATAAGACTGAAAATAGATCTATATAGATCAAAACTAAAACAAATCTCCAGATCTAATATAGATCTAAGTGGACTATAACAGTTAATCAATTTCAAGACAAAGAACAACAGATCAAAACTAAAACCAAGTTTCAGATCTGATATAGATCTAAGTGCTATAATATTTCAAAACAAAGAACAATAGATCAACATAATAAAC
>ML796017.1:150148-160890 GCA_009831015.1 Picea engelmannii | reverse complement strand
ACAATCTTTGTTTGTCCATCTGTCTGTGGGTGGTAGCTAGTACTCGTAGCTAGCTCTGTGCATGTCAACCTGAAAAGCTCCTACCAAAATGCGTTGATGAAGCGCCCATCTCTATCACTAACTATCTGCCTGGGTAAACCATGCAACCGGAATACCTCCCTAAAAAAAAACTTTGCTACCTATATGGCCTTGTAGTCTGTGGGTATGGCGAAGAAATGTGAAAATTTGGTCAGCCTGTCGACCACCACAAATATACAATCTCTACCCCGCACTCAAGGAAGGCATGTAATAAAATCCATAGAAATTCTCTCCCATTTCTACGTTGGAATGGGTAGAGGTTGTAGAAACCCTGCGGGGTGTATCTGCTCAGACTTGTTTTGTTGACAAGTCATGCACTCCTAGATGTGTTTCAGCGCATCATCCTTGAGACCCTTCCATGAGAATCTCTCCATGATCTGCCTATACGTTTTGAAGTACCCCTGATTCCCTATTGTAGGTGAATCATGACACACCTTCAGAATTTTCCCCTTCGGGGTAGATTATAGAACCAAGTAGATCAAGTCCTTGTAGAAAATGACATCATCAAGAACCCGATATCTATCATCAACCACCTGTCAATCCATCACCTGACAAACAAATTTGTTTTTGGAGTACTCCACCAACAAATGAGCTTTCCAATCTATACAAACGTCCATCATCAAATGCCCTGTTGGCCTCCTGGACAAGGCATCTGCTACGATATTCCTTTTTCCCTTGACATACTCAATGTCAAAGTCAAAGGCCCTGATATTTGAGACCCACTTTTTTTGTCTCTCACTGAGGTCTTTCTGATCTAGGAAATACTTGAGACTGTTATGATCAGTCTTCACTACAAATTTGTTGCCTACCAAATACTGCCTGAATTTGGTTAAGGCATGCATGATTGCTAGCATTTCCTTGTCGTAATAGGATAGAGTCTCTCCGACTCGTTGAGATTTCTGCTCTCAAACACAATGGGGTGGCCCCCTTGAATCAAAACCTCTCCAATCCCCACCCCTGATGCGTCGCACTCTAAGACAAACGGTTGCGAGAAGTCTGGAAGGGTTAGAACAGGGCATGTGCTCATAACCTCCTTCATTTTATCAAATGTTTGTTGTGACTCCTTTGTCCAATGAAAAGCACCCTTCTTGGTCAAGTCTGTGAATGGTGCTCCCAACTATGAAAAGCCCTTGACGAACCCCCTGTAGTAACTACATAACCCAAAGAATCCCTTCAACTCTGTGAGGTTCTTGGGTGTTGGCCAATCAAGAATGGCCCTGATCTTCTCCTCATGAACCTGTACTCCCTCCTCACTGAGGATATGCCCCAAGTATAGTAGTTCTCTCATGCAAAACTCACATTTGGATTCCTTGGCATATAATGACTGTGCCTGCATAATGCTCAAGACATCCTCCAAATGTGCTAAATGTTCATCCCACATCCTATTGTATATCAATATATCATCAAAGAACACCAAAAGGTATTTCCTCAACTGTCCTCTGAAAATGTGGTTCATGCAAGACTGGAAAGTGGCTAGTGCATTGGTCAACCAAAATGGCATGACCAAGAACTCAAAATGTTTGAAGTGGCATCTGAATGCGGTCTTCTCTATATCCTGCTCCCTGATGTTGATCTGATGATACCCGGATCGCAGATCGATCTTGGTGAAGAAAACATCGCCATGCACCTCGTCCATCAACTCATCTATGCACGGAATGGGGTACCTATTCTTTATCGTTTTCTTGTTGAGAGCTCTGTAAGAAATGCACATCCATAATGTAGCATCCTTCTTCAGTACTAGAATAATTGAAAAGGAAAAAGGACTCGTGTTGGGCTGGATGTGCCCCATCGCAAGAAACTCTTTGATTGCTTTCTCAATCTCATCCTTGAACCTCTTGGGATGTCTATAAGGCACAGTGATCATTGGTGTAGCCTCTGCCTCCAGCTCAGTCATGTGCTCAAATCCTCTATCTGGTGGTCTTCCTAGTGGTATTGACCCAAACACTGGCTCAAAATCTCTCTGATCTGTGGATTGTATTGTTCTTTGCCCTCTGAACCCTTCCGTGTGGTGATCAAACACTTTGTTGCATAGGCCACATCACCGTGACGGAAGATCCTCTCCATCCGTTTTTCCATTACTACTTGTGGTGCTCCTACAGAAATGCCTCTCAGTACCACTCTTGATCCACTGGCGTCTCTAAATCTCATGATCAACGTTTGATAGTTTAACCCAGTCTCCCCTAATGAATATAACCATTGTACCCCCAATAATGCATATGTATCTGATAGGTCAACTACATAGAAAGTGTCTGTCAAGGTGTAGTTGCCTAGTTTGAGCTCTAGGTCTGGGATCATGTACAAACATGTCATTGTGTATCCATCTGCCACTGCTATGTGGAATCGCTCAAACTCCTCAGTGTGTAACCCCCTCCTGGCTACTAAGGATGCATCTATGAAATTGTGGGTGGCCCCACCATCAACTAAAGTTGTCACACACCCACTAAAACAACTTAGATTTTTCATCTTTTTCTTCGAGGAACATAATCCTCGGGACTTCTATGGGGCCTAGCATAGACCCTCTCTTTCCTTATCCTCCTCCAAACGACCATAAGTTGGCCTTAGCGCAAGCACCTTTCGCAACTCGCGAGTCAGGAATCAAGACTCTTGACTCCCCTTTCTCCAAACACTGATACCCGAGATGCTATATGGGTATGGCTCCCTCCTCACTAGCACCTGCTACATGTAACTGTAGGCTAGGCCAAACACCAGCACCACTCGTAACCTCGCCAGTTAAGGTGTTGAGCTCTCATGCTCCTCCTTCGCGAATCCCCGAGACGTGAGAGGTCAATGTTGCGTGGACTCTGCCAAAATGAAGTGCACATGCCACTTGTCAACCCCGCTATATTCTACTCACGAGTTGTGTCGCCGCCGCCCGTCACATGAGACCTCAGCTCTCAACGTTTCACGGCCTTAGCGATCAAGGTGCAGCTTCTTCAACCTATGAAACCTCGAGCCACGATAACTCAACAGTGGGTTGACTCTTTCCCAATGTGACACGTGTCCACCACTGGTTACCCGCTTCCTAGGCTAAATACTAGCACTACTCACATCTCGCGACTTCGCGAGTTGGAGTGTTGAGACCTCATGCTCCTTTTTCGTGAGTTCCCGAGATACGATAAGAAGACAATGGGTTGACTCCTCCCCAAGTGACATGTGTCCATCACCTGTCACCCATTCCCACCTTTCTTTGGGAGCTTCTTGTTACGCCACTTGTCAACCACATAGTCCCCACTTATGGATGGGTCACATGTTTGCACGATCCCTCAGTGCTCAGCACTTCGCAACTTCTACAATCGAAAAGAAACTCTCTCAAGTTCCAAACCCCCGATAGGTGATAACCACGAAGGTTCTGATCCAACGGTTCTCCCGTGTCTTGGATCCAACGGTCATGATCACGTCACAATCTCATGAATTGTGAGTTCATGTAGCCCTACCCTTGACTACTCCAAGTCACGAGTCAGTGAAATGCTACTCTCCTGCTTATACAAAGGCTAAGATCGATGATCAATAGGGCTCCGTCAAATCCTTGGATCTATAGTCCGGCATCCCATCACTACATGCGACGGTTGAAAGGGTCGAGGTATTAACGCCTGCACTGCTTCTCTAGATCCATCGGTCTCGACAGATATGGGGTATTCCCAAAAGGATTTTGACCATTCATCTACCAAATGATAGGGTATTCTCTCTTTCTATAATTGGGCTCTCTATCCCTTCTGAGCTTGAATCACGAAATTCAACTTCTCCTTCCCGGAACATTACGAGAGTTAAGAAAACAAGACCATTCTCAGTGGAGTGAATCCATGCCCCAACCTTAATCCTTTGTACAGAAATTGATTATGGCATGTAAGCATACATAGGCATCCCTTATTTCCAGTCTAACACACCAGGCAATCATTCTACACATAAATTATTATGGGCATATAAACATAAGCATGTATTCATGATATTCAGTTCAAAATACAAGGTATAAAACACTTATCAGATCTACCAGGTGTGATGCAACTGTTGAGAGGGGTGCTCGTTTCCACCCAACCGTAGGCTCAGTGAATCCAAATGGATTTACCACTAGCCACCCCCGAGCTAGACCACGATGCTTTGAGGTTCAGTCTCCTACTTCCAGCTCAACAAAAATCAAGGACGAAGGTTACTCTCCTTCTCTTGATGTAGGAAAATAATCCAGGATGAAGGTTACTCTCCTTCTCCTGGTATTCAGAACTCCCTACATTTCCAAGGTTTCTCCAGTCTCTTTCGTGATCCCCGTCACGCACACTTCTCTCTCCCCTTAACACATTTCCTCTCTTGCCAATTTTTGTCTGCAATGTTGTGTGTGGTGTGAATTCTGTCATCCATGGTCAGGTCTGAGGGCTGTTATGGATGGGCGGTTCACCCCCATCCCCTCATTAAATCTTGAGGAGCCTCCCCACCTACCAATCTGATAGGAAATCCATTCCAGGATCAGAGAGTTGCTTTGGTTTGTGAGCAAGTATAAACCAGTACAGTACTGGCTCGGTGGAAGTTAACGCAACCATTCCAGGTCCCTTCCACCACCTCTCATTAGCCATCGTGGTCTCTTTTAGCACATTCCTCTCCCAACAGTCATGCAACACATATTCATAACACAATTTACATTCATCGACCTTTCATACAAAGGTCTGTCAAGTCAAACATTCACATCTTTGAGTTTGTTATAGTTCTTGGCCAATATAGTTACTTTTACAGACTGGGGGAAACAGGGTGTTACAAAAGTGGTCATGCGTTGCCCTTGTACAAGTCCCTTGATCCTGAGAGTGTTGTACCTAGGTACTCCTGAAAGGGTGGCTATGGTTCCTCCTTTCACCTATCTACGAGGTTTTGTCTCCTCCTTGGGCTATGCCACTGCTGATATCTGAGGTTTCTTCGGCTGCTGCTCTGGCTCATGAGTGGTCTCATCCTCTCAATCACTGTCTGCCCATGCCCCGATATCCTCTTCCTCCTCCTCACTGCCTAAATCCACTTCAATGTAGTGGATTTGTCCCTTTCCCATGCATCTATGCCCTGGAACCCAAGGGTCTCTACAAGAGAATCAAAGCTTCTTCCTCATCAACTCTTGTCTCATGTCATCATCCAGCTTCTCCTTGCCCTTCCATTCTCTCTGGAATGGCTTTCGGTCTCGATCCTTCTATGGTACGAAGGGTTTGGCGGATTTAGTTTTTGGCACTGAGTACGCCAAATCACTAGTGTGTAGGATGGAATTCTACAAGGTGTGAGACCGGTATGCCTTCACCCATCCTCTCAAGGGTTCTGTGAGTCCTTTTGTGAATAACATGATCATTCGAGGCTCGGATGTATCTCTCACTGCCACTGCTACCCGCTAAAACTCTGAGATGAATACCTATGTTGTGTCAGCTTGTCTCAAATGGGATAGATCTATGAAATGGATCTCTGGATCCCTCCTGTCAAATCTGTCCATGAGTCTCTCTGTGAACTCCCTGTAGGAGGTGATGTGACTGTGTCCCAATGTCACCAATCCATGATACCACCAGTCGTGTGCCTCACCCTCCAAGTGTAAGGTAGAAAAACTGATGGCCTTTGTCTCGATCATCTAGTTGAGTTTGTAGTAGGTGTCTAGCTTCTATATCCAAGCTCTGGCGATGCATTTGGATGATCCATCAAAAGAAGGTATGGTGAGTTTACCAACTTTCCAGATGAAATCAATGTTATGCCCTTGCTACTGCTACGGCCCTCCTCTTTGTGGCTCTCTGGGGCGGTTCTTGAGTCTGAGTCCACAATAATCGACTAGGGTCATGTCCTGATGGAAGTCACAGCCCAATGTTGCATACTCCCTCTGATACTCTGCAATGTCCTCTGCATGAGTGGGAGGTCTATGTGTTATTGGCAGTTGTGCTACTACCGGGGGTGCCCTATGGAAACTGGGAAACAAAGGTCGAGGAATCCTACTAGCAAAGGTGTATGTGTGAGTGGGTGACTGGCGTCTAATGCCTTCCCTTGAGTTCCCTTGTGCTACATGTAAGGCTTGTGTGCCCGGGGTGCCCACCATATCCAATCTATCAACCACTTGTGCCAAGGACTAACACATGGTCCGCTGACTAGCTAACATATCGTTGATAACCTGCATGAAGGTTGCCTCTGGTTCCATGGGGGCCTTACCACTGCCCTCTGGTCTCTCATATATGTCTCCTAGCGTCCTCTCTGCCTCGCCCTTAGCCTCACACCCTACTCTTCTCTCTACTTCTTTGTGTGCCTCTTCCTCTTCCTTTGAGCTGGGAGGGAAAGGAGGAAAGTCAGGCCTAGGCCTTCTTTCCTTGCGTTTTTTGTAAGTGACATATTCGTCACCTACGTGCTCATGGCCATCTAGGTCTTCTACTGTAGTCATCGTCTTTAGTCACAGGCTAGAAGGACTAAAGCTTTGATACCACTGAAATATCCCTGATCCAGCTGATCTGGATATCTACTACGGATCTAGTGTTTTGTCTCACAGATCTGATACTCTAGGGGTTTTTGCATGCATTTTATCTTCAGATATGATACTCTGGGGGTTTATGGATGCATTTTAGTTATGTGCTTGAGATGTTTTGTGGTTGTTACATGTGCATGTTATACATTATGGTTTAAACAGTTATATATATGAGGCATGCGGAAATAAGGAACATCAACCATCCAATAATATGTATTATGAGATTCAAGCATGGAAATACAATGAAATACTGGAAATGTAGAAGATAGTCATCAGTTAGATCTAATGGGTCATCACTGGAATACAAGAAAATAACATAAAATAACCATGATCAGAAGATGAAGGTGGATTTGATGCATGCATGAATAGATCAGCAAAATCGACGGTTCTGAAGAAGCACGGTAACTGCTACAAACTGGAAAACTCGTCTGGAAGGCTATACCCATCAGAATGAGCTGGAAACTATCCCAATAGAAGTTCCCTGGCCTCTAGACTGATCCCGATGACTGTCGAATAGCATATATGTCCTCTGATGCTCTGGACCTCGTCCCCTGGGGGTCTATGCACCTCCTGGGCTATCTGGATGTGTCCAAATGATTCCACCAACGGAATCGGTTGATATAGGACTCAAAATGTTCACCCCGCCAAATGCAGAACTGGGTCGAAAGGGTTTCCCCAAATCTACTCTGATGCTCTGTCTATAACCCCAGCTGTCCTTCCAAAAGAGTTGCGCCCTAGATGGATGAATGATGCGCTCTAAAGGATTCCACCATCCAAATCCGATGGGAAGTGGCTCAATCTATGTGCCCTGGTTTGCTCTCAACTGGGTCGGAAGAAAACTATAATTTGAGCTCTGATCTCGAGCAGCTACACAACCCCTCTATCTGACCTTGCACCCTCACTGGTTGAGCTGCGCAACACTGCAAACTGGATACTCCTGAATAGCACGATGAAATACCTGGATGGTATCTCGGATGGGCTAGGGTGTGTCTCTCAACAACGAAACCTATCAATGGTGGTGGTTTCCTCCAGAAATCCAAAAAAGAGTAGAAGTTGAATCTCTTCCTCCTCTGGGAACTCTCAACATCAAATCATAACAACGCATAATGAGGAATTAGGTTGAATTCCTCCCTTTATACTCTTCCTGATATAATTCACCATTGACCTCACTTAAGCTAGGCACTTTTCCTTCTAAGATGAGTAATTAATTTTTTAAGTACCCCTTTCGCACCTTTTCGTTCTAATTCTTCGTTGACTTAGGCTTAAGTGACTTTTCCTATGATTTTTGGCTTATTTCATCTTTTAGCCACCAAATCACCCTTATTTCTACCTTTGTTCCTCGTTTGTGCCTGACTATAGTCTACAGGAACACATAGACTACTAAGTCACTCCCTGTTGGCCTACTCTTGGGAACGGGACATCACAGATGGCACATGATAGTTTGGATGGGGGACTTTCCATTGATGACTTCCATACACTCAGGGAGAGACTGAATGTGATGAGGGTCGACTACCATCAGTTGTTGATGGATAGATATTACCTATTGGAGGTTGGTGAGATGTATCACATGGAACTGAGGGAGAAGGAGATTAAGGTGGACCAACTCACTCATGGGTTGGTAAGCACACGAGGATTCTTGAGAGGTGCATAGACAGCCCTTCAAGAATCAGGGTCCAGATTAGAGGATCTCCTTGAAGAGACTAGTCAAGGATCCTCTACATCTATCTCAATAGAGAGTCAAATATATCCTTCAACTACATTGCTAGAGGGTGTTGTTGGTTTGGCAGGGGAGCACCAATTGATGGAGGAGCATGAGTACCCTGGATCGTTGTTGGTTATGGAGTATGACCATGTAACACACCCAACCCCTAAATGCTCTTTTAAGGGGTGGGGCATCATAATTTCATTTTCCTTAACTCTCTCAAATCCAAATTATGAGATTTCTATCACGTCCTTCTTATCTAAAACTCTCCAAATGTAGATTCCCTCTTCCTCCTGGGACTGTGTGACCTCCCAGTCTAGGATCATTTAATCACTTGGGTTGAATTGACTCTTTGGGCCCCTGTTGGAACCCAAATCAATCTTCACAGGTCCTTCTTTCTCCAAAGTGTAGGTTCTTCCAAACCCACGAGCTCTTTCGTGACCCCTTTGAAGAATTTGAACAACAGGCACTAGCTTTCCATGCTAGGCCCCTTCCTTCATATGACCTCGGGCTGTGACCCGGTGCCTTCCGAAATGACGTGAGAGGGATCAACGGTCCCTTCTCCCTTTCCAAATCAACGGCCCATCGAAACTTCGAGCCCAGGCGCTTCGGCGAGTTCCGAATTGCTTCTCCACATAACCTTCGGAGTGACAAATCTTCAAAGTTCACAATCTGATGCCATGTGTACTCAGAAAATTGATGGCTCTGATTCACTTCGGGGCTCTGGTCTTCGGTAGTTCCCGAGTCTTCACACGCACAAACCTCCGTAGTGAAATCTTTCTGGAGTGTCGAATCTTCTGACACGCATCCCCAGGTGGCTTCATCTTGTTCGTACCATCTCTAGGTTCCTACCTCCCATAGGGAAGGTCCATCCATCAACCAATGCAATGACTGGCTTAACCCTTGTCTAATACACAGGCTAGCAGGGAATTTGACACTTCGGCGTTGAATGCCTCTTTACCATCTACGGATGAGATCTCCGGAACTCCCAAATTCCCGTGAGCTTGCCACGTGCTTCCAGTCTTCTGTCCTTTTGGTCTCTCTTCGTACTACACCCCAAATCCTTCGGAGTTCGAAGTCCCAGACTCCCAGAGTTTCGGTCACTTTACCAACCACTTTAGCTAGGCGGGCTTGTACCAGGGATTGACACGTGTAAGGTTCAGCGGTGACAAGTGTCATGTTTCAATGGGTCTATAGGGTATGTGATACACATGAATCCGAGTGACACGTGGCATGTCAAACTTGGGTCCACTTCACCCTGGGTGACGACACTACACTACGTCACTCCGGACTGACCGTCCTTCATGCCCTTCGATCTCATAGCCAAGGTTGGTCCACGTACCCCTTGGATCAACGGTCCCGATCACTTCGTAGCTCCGGCCTTCGAGGGTTTTGGCTTCATTGCCACTCCATTTTCCCGAAGCAGGACTTCGCCAAAGTACCATGTCCAGGTCCCTTCTCCTGAATGATCAGACAGTAGGTGGGGCTCTTAACGATTTCCCCCAAATCTATGGCTCTCCTTCACTTCGTAACTTCAGCGTTCGAGGAGTTTGATGTTATAGCATCTACATTCTCCCGAAGTGGAACTTCGTCGAAGTACCATACGCAACACCTTCCACTAGACAATTGGACGGTCGAGAAGGAGCCCCAACAAACACCCCAGATCAACGACTCGCAACCTTTTTCGACTCTGGCATTCGAGTATTTTTTACAGTTATGAAGTTTGACATCCTAGGGCTTCGAGCTCCCGAAGTTCCGAAGCCATCAAGAGTTAGCTCCTTTTGGACTTAGCATAGGATTCCTAGACCTTGGTCATATGGGACCTCCAAAGATTCTTGTGGTTACACGCTTGACTCTTGGACGGGAGTTTTTCAAGGCCGTGGGCATGAGCCCTTGGTCACACAAGTGAAATCTCTGAAGGAGGCGCTCTCCTTCCATAGAGTTCGAACTTAGTATTCCCATGAAGGAGAAATTTGAGGGATCGACAGGGCTTAAGCATTCCAGTTAACCCCATCTCAAAATATTCAGTCAATTAGACCACTAGAGTCACAAAGATCAAACATCCAAATAGTATACCACCAATCAAATGAAATATTTTAACGAAGGACGATAAACATCATTATCACCCATTTTACACAAGGCACAAGTTATCACATTTACAGATAATCAAATCATGCATTTCAATTCTAGGATACCGAGCATAAAAATACTTATCTATTACAATCAATCACCAACCGACTGATTGTGGGTGTTCGCCTCTCCACCCAACCATAGGCTCAGAGGCATTCATTCTTAGCACTCTGGCCAGCCCCGTGCCAGGCCATAATATCACCAGGGAACTCTCATAGTTTCTCAAGGATTCTTTCTTTGTTTCAGCTTCTTCTCGGGTTTTTTTCTTTGCAACTCTGAGAGATTTTCCTCTCTATTATGGCCTCGACGAGGTTTATTAGATGCTTCCTCAGCATCAAACTCATAGCCTTCTACTCATTCTCAGTTGGGGAGCTTCCC
>ML796017.1:119161-141289 GCA_009831015.1 Picea engelmannii | reverse complement strand
TTGCCTTACATATCACTCATCAAGGCAGCCATATTGTGCCTTTAGTATACATTTATCCTTACATCATGCATGTGCATCACTTGCACATTTAATATCTTTCATACCTAATTGGTATTAATATCAGTATTCATGTCAAGAAGCCTCACAATGCATTAACCCATGCATTCAATCACATACAAACCTAGCCAAACATTCATCATGCAAGCTCATTGCTTGCACCCTTTCCATGTCATACATGTACATGGACATATCAGACTTCAAGATCCTCATAGGGACACTCAACACTAAGCTTCCCTCTCAATTGAGAGTTTGCAGTCATTCACAAGATATCCACCTGGCATTTTAACAGACATAGTCATAACTATGTTTCCCTTTCTATGTGATAACAGCTAGCAAGAAAACACTCTTGCCTCAACTTTCATGAAAACATTTCCCACTCATAAATACAGTCTGGGCAATTATAACCATGCCCAAGGTGATACAACTACCAATCTAGCTTCCAACTAGTCTTGATCAGCAGACCTTCCAATCAAGGAAATCCTTTTCTAGATTCCCTTCACTAGGGTCCAACTATATCTATATGGCTACCATCCACCACTGGATGTCAATCTGACCCATTGGGCTTCTAGAAGTGCCCCAACACTTCCTTTACCACATTTAGGATCAACATTTAATCAACCATTTTAGCTTAATTATAATAAATTTTTAATGTCTAATAACATTTGGACTATTCCCTTAAAGCCCAAATGCAATCTCGAGTTTTATTACTTACTAAGTATTCTAGTTCAGAAATCCATAGTATCTTTGGGTCAAGATCAGTCTTAACCATTACACCTAGAATTCTTCCTTCTATTCAGCAACAGTCAGGGACGGAGGCCATTTTCCTCCTCCCACAAGAATTCTGGCAGATTAGTTTCCTATCCACCAAGCAAGGGAGGCTGTTGTGATTTCTCACTTAGTCACTCTATATTTCTACAGCTTCATTTATAAGCTTGATTAAGAAAAAAACCTGCCCAGCAATTCCTGTACCCAAAAAAAAAAATTGTTTCCCAGTTCCCTTCAAAACCTGAGAGCTAGGCATTCTCTCCCTTTTATGAGAATGGTCGCCAGACTCATTCCTTTGATCGTGAGGAATTATACACATATACAAGGTTTAACCCTTCATTAAAGGAGTAATTATTTCTGCTACGGATCCTTTCCATTAGTCCACATCCAAGTCTTGCTATTAGTGCCCATCAGCATAATCCCACTCCTGTAGGATTGGCCATCATTTCCGAAAAGAACTAGTAGGCTTCCTCTGCCACAAACTAGCATGATTCAATGTCGTCGGGGTAAAATACCAACTGAATTTTAAATCTACGTCCTTCTACTCAAGGAACTTGTGCAGATGATTTATGTTTGGCAGTAATATTCTCCACATGCTCATCTTATCCTTGGTAACCAAATCTTATGACTATACAACAACATATACAATTGCATAGTGAAGTCAGCTTCTTTATTTGGAAACACTAAAACATCTATAAACATCAGCGGGTTGCATTCCTCTCTTTGGTAGAGGTTTGACTAAACCTCTTAGCAATGCGGTAAGATAGGGTGTTACCCTTTAAAGTCCTCCAAAAATATTTTCATATGACTCGTGCATGAGCCCAAGCAGGCCAAGTGTTGTTGCCATTCTCTGATACCAATTTGTAACACACTTGACCCCTGAATGATCTTTTAAGGGGTGGGGCATCATAATTTCATTTTCCTTAACTCTCTCAAATCCTAATTCTGGGATTTTTATCATGTCCTTCTCATCCAGAACTCTCCAAATGTGGATTCCCTCTTCCTCCTGGGACTGCGCAACCTCCTGATCTAGGATCGTTTAATCACTTGAGTTGAATCGACTCTTCGGGCTCCTGGTGGAACCTAAATCAATCTTCATAGGTCCCCCTTTCTCCAAAGTGCAGGTTCTTCCAAACCCGCGAGCTCTTTCCTGGCCCCTTTGAAGAATTTGAACAACATGAGCTAGCTTTCCATGCTAGGCCCCTTCCTTCATATGACCCCGCGCTGTGACCCGGCGCCTACTCAAAGGGCACTTCGAAACTTTGGGCTTCGGGCATTTTCACTTCACCACTCGCCAATTCTCCCGAACTCCGAACTAGCGAAGTTCTGAAATGATGTGAGAGGGATCGACGGTCCCTTCTCCCTTTCTAGATCAACAGCCCACCGAAACTTCGGGCCTAGGCGCTTCAGCGAGTTCTAAACCGCTTCTCCACAAAAAATTTGAAGTGAAAAATCTCCAAAATTCGCAATCCGATGCCACGTGTACTCAGAAAATTCACAGCTCTGATTCACTTCGGGACTCTAGGCTTTGGCAGTTCCCAAGTCTTCACACACGCAAACCTCTGGAGTGAAATCCTTCCGGAGTATCGGATCTTCTAACACGCGTCCCCACATGGCTTCATCTCGTTCGTACCATCTCTAGGTTCCTACCTTCCGCAAGGAAGGTCCATCCATCAACCAGTCCAATGACTAGCTTAACCCTCATCTAATACAAAGGCTAGCGGGGAATTCAACACTTCGGCGTTGAATGCCTCTTTACCATCTACGCACGAGATCTCCCGAAGTCCTGTGAGCTTGTCACGTGGTTCCGGCCTTTGGGCCTTTTGATCTCTCTTCATACTACACCCCAAATCCTTCGGAGTCCGAAGTCCCAGAATTTCGGTCACTTTACCAACCACTTTGGCTAGGCGAGCTCGTACCAAGGATTGACACATGTAAGGGTCAGGGGTGACACATCTCATGTTTCAATGGGTCTATAGGGTATGTGATACGTAGGAATCTGAGTAACACGTGGCACGTCAAACTTAGGTCCACTTCAGCCTGGGTGACGTCACTCCGAACTGACCGTCCTTCATGCCCTTCGATCTCGCGGCCAAGGTTGGTCCACGTACACCTTGGATCAACAGTCTTGGTCACTTTGCGGCTTCGGCCTTCGGGGGTTTTGCCTTCACTGCCACTCCATTTTCCCAAAGTGAGACTTCGCCAAAGTACCATGTGCGGGTCCCTTCCCCTGAATGATTGGATGGTAGGCGGGGCCCCTAACAATTTCCCCCAAATATACGGCTCTCCTTCACTTCGTAACTTTGGCGTTCGGGGAGTTTGATGCTATAGAATCTCCATTCTCCCAAAGTGGAACTTCGTCAAAGTACCATACGTGAAACCTTCCACTAGACGATCGGATGATCGAGAAGGGGCCCCAACAGACTCCCCATATCAACGAATCCCAACCTTTCGTGACTCTGGCATTTGAGTAGTTTTAATGGCTGGGAATTTGTCAAGGTCGTGGGCATGAGCCCTTGGTCACACAGGTGAAGTCTCTGAAGGAGGCACCCTCCTTCCACAGAGTTCGAACTCAGTATTCTCGTGAAGGAGAAATTCAAGGGATCGATAGGGCTTAAGCATTCCAGTTAACCCCATCTCAAAATATTCGGTCAGTTGAACCACCAGAGTCACAAAGATCAAACATCCAAATAGTATACCACCAATCAAATGCAATATTTTATAGAAGGATGATAAACACCATTATCATCCATTTTACACAAGGCACAAGTTATCACATTTACAAATAATCAAATCATGCATTTCAATTCTAAGGTATTGGGCATAAAAATACTTATCTATTACAGTTGATCACCAACCGACTGATTGTGGGTGTTCTCCTCTCCACCCAACCATAGGCTCAGAGGCATTCATTCTTAGCACTCTGGCCACCCCCGTGCCAGGCCATGATATCACCAGGGAACTCTCGCAGTTTCTCAGGGATTCTTTCTCTTTTCAACTTCTGCTCGGGTTTTGTTCTCTGCAACTCTCAGAGATTTTCCTCTCTGTTATGGCCTTGACGAAGTTTATCATATGCTTCTTCATCATCAAGCTCATGGCCTTCTACTCGTTCTCAGCTGGGGAGCTTCCCACATTCTCCACTCTTCTCTTTATTCTCTTACGTGCCTTGCACACACCTCCTTCCTATCATGTTCCTTCTGTCAGAAGGAAAACTCGGGTCATTCTGGGTATGCAGGACCCTGTGGTACTTCGGGCTGACATTCTTCAGCTATACCATGCTTCCATTCATGGGGTTGGTTGATGGTTCAACCACCGGTCCTTTCTTCATTAATTGATTCCTCCTTGGGAATTTTTTGGGGTCAATCGATATAATGAACCCTCTCTTATAGTTTACACATCCTTTCCTCTAGTGATATCATGGATAGTACTTCAAGGCTTCACCCCCCACAGTCAATTATTGGAAATCTAAACAATAATACATTTAGATTGTTCCCATGCCATAGCCATAGCATGGTGATTATGATTAATGATTAATTACAAGTTGGGGGAAACAGGGGTGTTACAGACCAGGAGACGTTGGAGGATGTATGGGTGTCACAGGGACCACCATTCATGGGTAGTTCTAAGACAGGTTGTCATACACATACACATGGGGATTCCAGAGCCAAGGGCAGTTACGAGGACACTTTCATTTGTGTTCCAGGATTGGTTGATATCCATGCAGAGGTTGATCCGACAGTACACCTTGGACACATGATGATGCAGGAGAATATTGGGGCTTGCATGACTATCCAAGGGCATATGATGATGAGAGATAGTTCACAGGAGAATTCAAAGGTGTACAGTGGGATTCAGGGGGATGCATTGGATTGCAGGGAGGAGACATACTTAGTGGAGCATGGAGATTCCTCTCCCTTGCAACAGTGCATAGTTCTGGCAGATCATATTCACAATAGAAACAACTATATGAGTGATGATGGAGGGAGAGTAATTGACCAGCAATTTGTGGATTTATCTACTATTGTACCCGATGGTTGGAGCTTAGTGACAAGTACAGACAATTATTCACCATGGGTGCCAGTGGATAAGCTTTTGGTCAAGTCCTTGGGATTGACCAAAGCGTATGATACTTTCCAGTCCTACAATTTGTTGCGGATATTTCTATTAGCCTTTCCTGATACTTTCATCAGTGACAGCAACACAAGGGGATATAGACAATGGCAGGGTACATGGAGAGTTGGTAGGTCGAGACCACCTGATAGGAGTGTCTTTATTGCATACAGCAGGATAGGGGTGGATCATCAGAGACAGATAGTTGAGACCTTGGGCATGATGGTGAGTATATTAGTCCATGGGACAGAGGGTATCTGAGAGGTTGATATAGATTCAGATTCTCATTGGGATGAGGATGGAGGGCTTCTGACAGTTATCACTATGGCTCATCAACAATTAGTGGGGATTGGAAGTGATGAACATCCAAATTTTCCATGGGATTTGGGAGTCCATTTGGTCAAGGGTTTGCTTCATCATATGAGGGTCTAGGTTGTGCCAACGAGCATCAAAATTCACTCTTGGATTACTTTGAGAGGGCTTGTTGGGATCTGTTCTATGATATGAGACAGGTTCTCCCTATTGATACTCGTGATTGAGTTGGACGATGGATGGGCGTATTTTGGTTCCACTGGGATACCTTTACAGGTTCAGCTTTTTTATAGCAAGCCCAATCGTCCCAGGTTTAGCATGAGGATACAGGAGTGGGGGATCCAGTTTGTATACCTTGAGCAGACAATCATGATCAAAGTAGTGCATCATTAGCATGATGGTCCCTGTCAGAGACTAGCTTGGGACCCTGGGATTATAGGGCTGGGCATTTCGTTGACTGATGGAGGCGAGTGGATATTTGCAGGGGAAAGTCACTTTGATTTTCCATTGAGCTTCAATATTGGGGGGAGCACATAACTTGTTGGTGGTTCTTTGAGGTCTTGTAGTACCTCACTATGGAAGCAACAGGGTTAGTCGGTGGAGGTCGTGTTGGGTTTGGTATGCTCTTGGAGGATAGACTCATTTCAGGTTGAGACCATGTGTTATTTGTAGGAGACTCATGGTGTTGATATGTTACAGGACTATACTTCACAGGGCATTGCAGTTCACATCTTGATATGGGATCCAGGGATTGGAGTGTTTGGTAGTTTAGTGTTTGATGGAGTTGAGTTTCAAGTAGAGTGGTTGCTTGGGGAGTTGACTAAGGTTCTATGGCCATTGATCATTCGACTCATCAGGAGCATTTGGATGTCATGTGTGGGGATCACTTGGAGGGGCCACATCTTGAGGGGAGCCTACTTTGTGTCACATAGGTGGATATGGGACCCCGGTATCATATGTAGATTGATTCAGTTATTGCTTGAGGGCAAGCAATATTCTAGCAGGGAGGACTGTAATGTACCCATTTTTGGACATTATTACATTACAGAGTGTTACTCCTACTAGAGTAGCTAGACAGGGGTGACAGCGAGTTCAGGAGATATTGAGGGTTTTTATTGGGCCCGACTTGCATTATTCATCATATTTCATCATCAGGATCCATTCCGCACATCTTGGCTTTGGTTCCTTTGCATTCCAACAATTTCCGTAATTTTGAATTATTATGGGCCATATTTTAATTAAATTCACTAAGAAGGTCATATTGGGAATATGTTACACATTATTTTCATCACCCTTATGACCGTTAATGATGTACACCTATCCTTTGTCTTTAGAAGGATCAATTGCGTTAATCCCTGAAGAATAATGAAGATGGACTTTCCCAGAGAGATGAAATTATCTTTTCCTTTGTAAAAAACCTTGTAAAGAAGGATCGTCACACCTTGATCAGTGTTAAGGGTGCGACGATCTAGGATCGACGTAGTTTGCACCACAATGGTCTATGGCATTGTCGCAGTTTGCTCGGTGTTAAGGGTGTGACGATCGCTCGTACGAAGAAAAAGAGAAGCTTCTCGATGCTTCTAGAATAGAAGCTTCAAGGGTGAGGTGGCCTCCAATCAGTTTGGATCTAAGTCGCATCCTTGATCTCATGGGATCGTCCTAACCTTCTCACCCTATCCTTTTCAGCTTATAAAAGGAGGGGAGTTCTCATGGGAAAGTTAGCTTTTTCGGGTGAGCTTTTGTAATAGAGTTTGGATTAGCTTCAACTATAGCTAATTCATATGGAGTGGTTGGGCCTATGTTGGCTTTGAGATTCACTTTGTCAAGTTGAGATCGTAAGTAGCTATCAGATCTGCAGTCTCAGAATCCGTGGAGCAGAAGTGTGTGGGAAGCAAGGAACACGTTGGAAGGGACCCTACAACATCAAGGCATCGGTTGTATTATCTTTTTCATATTTCTAATACAGTAATATATTTATTTCCCATAAAATTGTTCTTATTTTATTGTATGACTCCTTGATCACATACATAGGTTTTGTTAAGTATAAATTATTGCTTTCACTTCGTTGGCTTATGTCTTTTTACAGGTTCAACATCCCATAAGCCTTGGAACGGAGCGAGGATGACACTAGCGAGGACAAGCGACATTTAAAAGGTATATCATTTAATTCTTGTTAGTTAGTATAATTGACAATTAAACTTAGGGAAATTTTTATATCATGTCTTGCTTTGTTCTAGTTTCGGGGTGAAACTAGGGAGATATGTTTGTGTCCGCACTTACCGATTTGTCTGATAACAACATATTACTTGGAGAAACCTCTTAGTGTAATAGCTCATAGGAATTGGGAGGAAGAGCACTACAGGATAAGATGATGAGAAGTGACTTTCAGTGGTCGTAGAAGCCATAAGGATGGATAAATCACTTTTTATAGGTAAAATGGTTAATTAATTAAGTAAGTGATTTAATTAAGGAATAATAAAATAAAATAAAAGTCACTTGGAGAGAAAAGGTGAACATGGAGTATCAAAGAGAGATAGGGGTCTCTATTCTCACATTGTGTTGATTATCATTTTGATGTTTGGCTTCTTGCTAGAGAGCCCATGATACTTGGGGGTTTTGAGGGTTTTGACTGAACAAACCCTAGAGATCAACTCGGTGGTGAAATTCCACCTTTCCTGATCCAAGCTTGGCCAAGGAGGTGAAATATTCCTCCCTTGCCATTCTACTTTAGTTTCTATCTCAATTCATATCCATTCCAATCATCAATTAGTGAAAGAGGGCACAACATAGAGGGTTTCTACAGAGAGGGCGCACCAGTTAGCAAAGGAGAGTTCGATTTGGTTTGTGGAGCTTAGTTTTGGGCCAGATCTTGATTGGAGGCTCTTGGCCATCATAAAAGTGCCTCTTTTGGCACTTGTGGGGGTTTCTTATCCTCCAAATCTATCATTCTTCAGAGCTGGGCGAAATTCCTCAAGGGGCACATTTGGGTTAGAGATCCATTGTTTTGGAGCCTCATTTCCCACCTACAGCAAAGGAGACTTCTCATATGTGTTCAACAACGCCTATACTACAATCTAGCATCCTTTCTTTGGAGCTTGGGATCCAAATCTGAAGAGAACAATTTACTTGGAGAATCTACAGCCAACAAAGGCACAACTTCAACAAAGGAATCTTGGTATTCAGCAAGGGACATTGCTAGATCTATAAGATCTTCTTCTTGCAGCCTGGCAAGTGTTTGGTACGAGTTTGGAGCTGCATATCTTGCCATTGGGTGTTATCTACAGCCAAAGTATTAATCTGATCAATGTATTTCCAGATCTGAATATTTCCTGTAAGAAGCACTTATTTATATAAATAAAGGTCAGATCCGATTTGTGGCTATTCTCTTGTATTTTTCTTCATGGGTTTTTGTTGAAGTGTTGTTATTATCCTATTAGATTGTGATATGCTATTATTGGCTGCAAAAATACATAAATATTAGACCATAAACAACCTAGAAACATACTGCGTGCAATTTGTATGACGAAATACCACAACCAGAAAACTCATGAAACACAGAAAAACTCAATGTTCCAATCAGATATGGTTGGGAACATTACACGATCGCAAGTCCCAATTAGACCTACTCTCTTTTGGGGTAGTGTTTCTCACCAGTATGTGGGCCTAGTTGCCACTAAGAACTAAAAGTAGAAAAAGGGAAAGATAGTAGAATGTCCCCCAAATAATTCTAATTAACTCTGAATATAATCTAAAACAAAATCGAACTAACTAATCTAGCTACTTCTAACCTATCCTGCAGGAGAAAAACTAATTAAATGAATACAGCTTGAGATAACATTATTGACAAAAAAAGTAGTTCATGTCAATCAACAATGTATTAAAACAATGAAATTGTATAAATGATCACAAATAGTTGCAAATAAGTTCTATAGCTTCATCACTGTATTCATCAGAAATCAATCAGCATAAGCATTCCAAATACTAAGCATAGAGATAGTTCATATGACGAGTATCCAGAAAACTTAAATGACAAACACATATGTAGAGTAGTCCCGCACACCTTTGACAACATCCATGATCTCAAAAATCCTTATACTCTTTATATATCCGGAAATAAGAGTATTATCCTTCTATACAACGGGAAAGAGTCCCTTATTACATTCAATGGTATTCCTTTTATAAAACAAGGAAGACCTTTCACCTTCTGTAACAACCAACATTTATTATCTCTTCAACTTGCTTATTTTGTCATTAAATGACTTGAATTCCTCAAACAATTTGGCAAATGCATATACAATCATTATAAACAAAAGTTAAACAGACTCCTAAGTAGTCAATCTCACTCCAAGGCTATTGACGAGTGTTATTTATTAAAAATATCATTGACTTTGATTATTGTGCCCTCTTCTAGTCTTCAAATTTTCCTGGGAGTTTATGTCAATCTAGTGAATCAGAGTTTTTCATCTTCTTCTTCTCTACTTCAACATTCTATCATGCTCTTCCATGCCTGATTTTGTTTCCTCAAACTCAAGTTATGGATGCCTTAACATTCCATAGTTTATTCCCCTTAAAATTTGTGCCCTCTATTCTTCGAATTTTCTAGGATTTCCTGATCTGTTCTTTCCTTTCCCCCAAGTGGTGCGCCCTCCTTGAGGAGTTACGCCCCCCCCACTTGGAAATTTCCAAAAAAAAAAAAAAAAAATTATTTAACTCTCTCCACTCCCTTGGCACGTATCCCATAGCCTCCCACTACCCTTTGCTTGATCCCAACATATTTCACACCCATCTACACGCTAGATCTATGATCTAAACCCTAGATGGTGCGCCCTACCCTTGGGATCTCATCTTATGCTTGGTGATGGACACTTGGCATTGATCCAAGAGAGGTAGGTTTGCCTCTCCAAGTATAAATAGATCTCTATCCTCACTTCCTTTATACCATATCTTGAGTTATTGTTATGCTACTTGATTTTCCACTCTCTCTCTCTCTCTCTCTCTCTCTCTCTCTCTCTCTTCTTGATCCATCTTCCATTCTTTGGCTCTTAGGGTTTTGGAGCAAGTATTTCTCCAAGATCTTTTCTTGAGTAATAATAAAGGAGAAACTTTGGAGGAATTTTGGAAGAGCAACAAGTACTTTTGTTCTTGCAACACATGAGGTAATCTTGTTTTGGTTTGATATGATGTTGGCATAGGTAGATCTTAGGTAAATTATTTTATTTGAGTAGATCTAACAAAGAGTAGTCTTGTAGATCTATATATGTTGATTAGCTAGATAGGGTGCAAGTATGTCATCTTGTTAGCTTAATCATCCATATTATCTATCGTATGCATCCCATTGTGTTAGATCTTGCAAGTTTGGCTTCAAGGATTTCATTGGAATTGCCTCAAGGAAGAGTCTTCCCTTGAGACACACATAAACTCCTCTCTTTCTCTATCTATTGCTCATTTTCTATATGCTCTCATTCCATACATATTTCAGCTAGCTTAACATAGTGAAATGGTCATTTAAATCAAAAAAATTCATCAAATTTTTTTGTGAAATTTTTTTTCCTTAAAAAGCAAAACTTTTTCTTCACTTGTATTGTTGTGTGTAGCATTTCCAGCAAGTATACCTTGTTGGTTTTTGCAAGTTTCAGATCTGGTTGAGGGGGTTTGGCTATCCAAAAACGTCCACACAACACTCCAATACCCTCATACAAGTTGGTAGCTATTTCTCAACCTTTTCCTTCAAGTTTTAGGGCTTCTTGTGCATAGATCTACTTGTTTTCTTGTTGATTTAGTGGTTCATTGGCTTCGGAGAAGGAGTGGTACGTCCTCCTCCCATGTGTGAGCCTTGGGTAGCTTAGGGTATTTGCAAATCTTTTCTTTCTTTCAATTTTTGGCATTGCCTTGAGCTAGGACGTGGGTTTTGGTTGATGTTGGGCATCTTCCAAACCTAGGATGTGGGGGTTAGTGGTTGGTCTTGTTGAGTTGCTTGCTTGTCTCTTTAGCTTGTCTTTTCTTGCTTATCTTTCTTTCTTTTCCAAGTTGTTTCTAAGCTTAATAAATCTAATAATTGTCTACCTTTTGGGAAAGGAATACCCCAAATAGTAAGGCTAGGGTTTTAATATGTGTTGTTGATCTTTTATGCTCAAGTGGATTAAAATGTTCTACACCTAGATCTCACACATACTAATCCTTAGTTTAAGCCTATTGGGCATAATCAACTTAGTTGGATTTACTTGCATGCCTAAGCTATATCAAGATTTATCTTTTTCTTTACATGCTTAAATCAAACACACTAAATGCTTAATGCTTCAATAGTTTAGTGAATGGTTTTCCTTTTCGTGCTATAACAATCTTAAGGTCATTTGCCAACACACTTGAAGTTAATGTTTTTTGAATAAGTTGATAGTGTAGGCATATGCTTAAATCTTCTTTTCCTTTTTCACACTTAATGTTTTGATCTTAATGCTCTTAACAAACATAAGATAAGTGTGATAATSTTTTATCTCTTGTTGGCAAGTTGTTCTTGCCCTTGGTTTAAGTTTTCTTTCATAGCAAGCTACATATGTTAATGATCTAGTGCATGGTGATAAACTAAATCTTTATTTCAGCTATCTTTCAATGCTTTACATGTGTTAATGTTCTTTATTTCAAAGCTTAAGTAACACACTTAATAAGCTGAAGTGAGTTTCGGCCTTGGCAATAAATCACACTTTTAAGGCATCTTAAAATCATCAAAATACTCTAGAAAACACATAAAAGTCTACCTAATTGATATATTAACTTAATAGACTTAATAGGGTACCTAAAACCACCAACTTCACCATCTAAAACGGGGATTGAGGAGGGCAACGGAAGGTGATAGGTCGGGGACGGTCTCATGGCACAAAGGAGCGTCCTTTCTGTAAAAACTCAATTCTTTGGGCTGACTGTGACAGCTAGGGTAGGCCTCGTTGCCTCATTTCTTGAGCATCCAACAGTTATTTGGCAACCAAGGGAGAAGGTTTTTGGTGAAACACTTAGCAAGGGTAACTAAATTTACAATCTTAAGAAACCCTTAACTCTTTAAGTAATTAAACCTTGGGCTTAAACATCTAATAATACTTTGTGGGATAAACAACTTAAAGTTTTGAATATCTTGATCATTGTGGAATACTTGTGCTTTAATCTCTAGATCTTCCAAGTATCCTTGTGAATGTTGATGATGAACTAAATGTGTTGATGATGATAATGCTTTGATCTTCTTGTATCCTGCACATACATTTAAAAGTGGTTAGCTTGTTTCATTGTACCATTGTATCTTAGCATTCTTATTTGTAAGTACTTGTATCTAGTATTCTTTGGGGTTAATTATTTTTTGTAAACCTTGTAATAATATCATAACGAAGCACCCTAACATCTAGTTGATCCCTTGCCCAACCTTAGGCACTAGTCTTAGTTGACCTAGGGAAAGGCTTGTTTGACATACTAACCCTTGCATCTTGCATTGTTGCCTTAGCATCATAGGATAGACTCCCTCTAACCTTAAGAAATTAAAACCAACTCCTAGAACTTAACGCTAAATCTTATCTAGTAACTAGGGTCTACCCCCCTTGGCTTCCCTAGGAGTGAGCCTAGACGAAAGAGGTTTCGGTCAAAGTGACAGTGTGGGTTGTGAACCTAGGCATTGTGCCTCCAAGGACACACTAAGTGAGTCAGACTTAGCTCACGTTTGCAAGTGTGTATAAGGACGGCAACAGGTTGTAAACCATTGTAAAAAATAAAATAAAATAAAATAAATAAAAAATCAAATATGTGCATGCCAAGTTTAAATTGAAAATAATAAATCCCACAAATTAAAATATTCCAACTCCTACAAATTATGATGTTTGAATTGGTCCTAAGGTCTACGAGTGTGCAAGATCTTATTAGTGATGTGGGTAAATCCTCTACGTGTTGTCCCAACACAACACCCTCCCTAATTTCTTATTTTACCTTTTCTCTAAGAAAAGAAATTTGCCCCCCCCTACTAAACTTTTCTATTGGAAAGCCTCTTAGACTCTTTCATGCAAATGGAAAAGACCAAGTCTCTCTTCTCACTCTCCATACTTTATCATTTAAACAATTTTAAAGAAGACTTTGTCCCACCGACATTGTATATAGGCAAGTTTCCTCTTTCCTCCATGGATACATTGTGTATCGATGAGCATATTCTTTCCCTCGCCGATACATCCTATATTAATGAACATCCTTCTTCCTCCACCAATACAGACCATATCAGCGACTTGGGTTTTTCTTCACCGATATACTTTCTTGGACTTTCACTTAAAAACTTTCCTAACTTCTAACTCATTGATTCTGGCTATATCAGCGGGTTAATCTTTTCCTCACTGATACAACCAATATCAGTGAGTTAGTGATTTCTTTGTTGACACACCGATGACCATGAAGCTTTTTTTTGTCGACATGTCGACGTACATCCCCTATCTTTGTCGATACATGGTGTATTGGTAAAGTTCATCTCATCTTCATCGATACATCATGTATCAGCAAGATTCCTTTCTTTCCCTCCGATGCACAGTGTTTGTTGGCAAGTTTCCCTCTTATGTCACCGACATCACTGTCGATGCACTTAGTGTCAATGAGGGGTTGACATCTTTTTCTCATTGACATAGATTGTGTTAGGAAGACACTTTCATCTCAATGCCTCTCCCAAGTTCCTACAACTAAGATCCTTCTCGTTGCGCCCTTTAATCAGGTCCCTATGAATTCCAACGATTAAGCATTCTATGCCTGACAGGATGATTGGTGATTGATTTCCTACCTTGCTTAATACATAATGTTGCAATTGTGAGTAAATTTGTCTAAGTCGTTAGCAGTTTTCATTACACATACCATACCGGCATCCACATTTTGCACCTTCTTGATTTTATAACTAACCTTGATAATGAAAGTGTCATTTATCGTTAGGTGGATTGCAACATTTACAAGGCTTGCGCTCATTCTGAATTGCATCTCAGAGAAGATTTGGTCCTCCAAGCTCCTAAACAGTGTCAAGTGCTCTAAACGTTAGTTGGTTGTTTTCACATGATTATATTTCTAAGCCATTGGAAAATGACATTAGCTCCAATTGATCAATTAAGAACCTATATAATACAGATAACATAGGAATTGACAGAACTGAATTCGGACAAAGAAACACCAAGAACGGGACCTGAACTTTCATTAAAAAATGCCTTTGCTAACAGTTTTTAGGCACCGGTCAAAATCTTGTGTTCATCCCCAAAGCAGGCCAACTATATGATTACGGGATTATGACTCAAATGCAACTGAGATAATCAAAATTTGAGGCTTGGAAGTGTTAGAATGATTGTCATGGACTCCTCACCAAAGTGAGTCTCATTAGTCGTGACACCACTAGTATGTTTAAATGGCATGATAAGTTATCTCAATGAAAGTGTCTCTGTATGCCCTCCGCATCACAAAAAACAGTACCCCAATAGAACGTCGTATGAGCAAGTTATGAGCTTTTGAAATCTCCCTCGACGAGGTAATCGGTCAACACCCTTAGTTTTGCATCCTTGCACAAAATTACGTTGGGTTTAATGCAAAGTATTCTAAAAGGTTTAATTTTTTTAATTTTAATGATTTAAAATCAATTTAAATTATGATTATTTAAAATCAAAATTTATTTAATAGAGAGAATAATTCATAGTCAAATCATTTAAATTCAAAAAAGGAGGATTTGCTTTTAAAATAAGGTTTTAAACACGTGGAGGAGAAGGGCCCTAAGCCCAAAGGTTAATATGTGGAGTTGGGGAGGGGGGGCAGCCCATACACCACCCCTTCCAACTAACCATTCGTGTGCCTAAAAGACCCCCACACACTTTTATAAAACCCACACTTTTATAAAACCCTTTCCACCATCACTACGCACCGACGAAGATTGTTTGAAAGAGGTTGATACACACCAACGAAGATCGTTTGAAAGGGGTCGATACACATCGGGGTCCATGAGTTAACCACTCCCTATACACTACCACAATTCGATGCATTAACTTCAATTCGAAATAAGTTTACACCGCCACAGTTCGATGTGTTAACACTGACATGGGAGGGGATTTATACACCATAGTTAATGTGTTCTTGGTTATGGTGAGTTGGAGAGGGGGAGACAGGTGCCACAACCCATGACCCCCCTCCTTCCTTAGTATTTAGTTCGTGTACATTGCTCATCCCATCCTGATGCAAGCCTCATACATCGCTTAACCTATCTCGATACATGTAAACATGAGGAATTTTGGTATGATGCATAGGTTTAAGTTTAAGATTCGTCATGTGGTAAATTCAATATGATTTGGTAATGAGGTGGAGGGGGGCATGGATAACCACTCCCTTCCCCATATTACAATGTATTAAGGTGTTGAGGGGTGTGGCCATACCATCGCCCCCCTCTTTGTATATGTTGAAAAACATTTACATACTTTAAACCAACATTCATGAACAATGAGGAGAGAAGGGGGGGCTCACAACCACCCCCCCACTTTAATATTTAAAAAAACGTCTTTAATCCCTTTTGAAACGTTTTTCAAATACATTAAACTTACTTTTTAATCAAACTCCCATGTGAACTTGAAACTGAACCAATGCACAACAACTCAATCCGATTCCACACACAACACACTAATGATAAGAAAACATGGTCTAAGCCCAGATACCACAATGATCCAATGTGGTTTTAACACCAACATTGGAGCTTCTTCAACGTTTTAAGACTTGCCTCAACCGTCACTTCCACCAATGAAACAGATCGCCCATTCCTCGTCAATACACCTAGTTTAGGCGAAATTGTTTCATCTTCACCGAGATATTGGATCTAATCGCTTCATATTCAACGATATATCAGAGCTAATCTTTTCATCTTCGCTGATACATCGAAGTCAATCCTTCTTCTGGCTCCAATACAGGGACAAGACCCTATAAAATTGCCTTTCATATTTTTTCCATAACTTTTGACTCTGATACATGTTTCACGCGTTTCTTATACCATTAGAAAGGTGTTTTTGAGATATACAACTTTACAATTATATGATTTGAGATATTCCTCACTAATTGTGCATATTTTTTAGGATTAATATCTGGCACACAATTTTTCAACCAAGAGCAGAGGAACCAAGGACCGAACTCGGGGAAGCATATATGAATTCTCACTTAGCTAATGTTTAAGTTCTATAGGTTCAAATGCGTGGTTTTGAAAGTTTATTTCAATATTATTCTATGGTCACGCATCGATTGCATGTTGAATGAAGGTATCGATGCTAAAGGAAGGTCATATGTAGCGGTCAAGATAGGCAAGGTGTGAAGGAAACAAACCATGATAGAACATTTTCTACAAATCAAGGCAAACTACCAGTATGCAACAATACTCTCGCAAAGGCAATATATTTTCAAGGATGATAAAGCAACAACAACAACAACAGTTGGCGTGGCAATAGAGGAGCAACGAAAGGGAATCAAACTCAAATAATCGAAGAAGAATTATGGAGGGAGAGGAGTTTCCCATGTCCAAATCAAACTTGGAGGGAGAAGATTTTCCCATGTCCATATCAATCACC
Source organism: Picea engelmannii (assembly GCA_009831015.1). NCBI lineage: Eukaryota > Viridiplantae > Streptophyta > Pinopsida > Pinales > Pinaceae > Picea > Picea engelmannii. Next base: position 124,463 of record ML796017.1, on the reverse strand, counting down.
GGTGGGCGAGGTGCACTATGGCCAAAATCTATGATGGCCCACCAACACTAAAATACAAATTCGAAATGTAACTGTATATAATGCATTAAATTATAAACATGTATATTGTCCTTATTCCCTCATCATTTCAAAAAAAATAAGGACAAAAAAATTTGTAAATGAAATGTCATGGGGGAAGGCGAAAGGCCAAGAGTCATGTTGAATTTCAATAAATAAGGGGATTGTATCCAAATGAGGGGATTTTGGCTCTTGGAGCTTTCATGTATTATTATTGAAACTTTTAATGAGGAGAAGGCTATTTGGCCAAGCTATTTTTCGGGATAACTTTGATGCTTGTGTTGCACATGTGTGGACTATTATGTTGTGTTTTTCTCGGCACTTGGGTTGTTTACGAATGTAATTCATATTGTAGAATATTCTCATGTATTTTTGTTGCATTCTTATTTCAATTCTTCAAGGAATATTTGTCTAAATTCATGGGCATAGAACTATAAATGATTGTTTAAATGCTAGACTATTATGTGTTTGAAGTTATTTATTTGTATTCTTGTTTCTATTCTATGTAAACTATTTCCCATGTTCAAATCAATCATCGCGGTGGGTGAGGTGCTCTATGGAAAAAATCTATGATGGCCCACCAACACTAAAAGACAAATTTGAAATGTAACTGTATGTAAATGTATTAAATTATAAACAATTATGTTGTCGTTATTCCCTCATCATTTCAAAGAAACTAAGGACAATTTTTTTTGTAAATGAAAGGTCATGGGGGTAGGCGGAAGGCCAAGAGTCACGTTTAAATAGGGGGATTGTATACAAATGAGGGGCTTTTGGATCTTGGAGATTTCATGTATTATTACTGAAACTTTTAATAGGGAGAAGCTTGTTTGGCCAAGTTATTTTTTCGGGATAACTCTGATGCTTGTGTTGCATGTGTGTGGACTATTCTGTTGTGTTTTGCTTAGCACGTGGGTTGTGTAAGAATGTAATTTGTATTGTACACTATTATCATGTATGTTTGTTGCATTCTTATTTCGGTTCTTAAAGGAATATTTGTCTAAATTCATGGGCATAGAACTATAAGTGATTTTTTAAATGCTAGACTAGTATGTGTTTGCAGTTATTTATTCGTATTATTGTTTCTATTCTATGTGAATTATTTCCCAGGCCATTGACAGGAGCATGTATGGTTCTATGTTTTTTGTTTTTTTTTTGGTTACCTTTTCTATCCAGACACATACGTCTTAGATTAGTTGCATTTCATTCTTTACATTATAAACCTTCATCGGTGGACCAGGGCGCAACCGATAAACCCAAAACTAAAAATGGTTGTTGGGCTAGAATTTGGATGGGTTCCCTATTCCATATAGTGAGAAGTTTAATTGGGACTTCTTATAAGGGTTAACCCCTATTGTTGATAAATGGAATTTATCCCACGTTAACATCACAGTAAAACCTTGTAACATGTCTTGATTGAATCTCGCATTGGAAACTCCTACAAATCATGCCGTAAAAACTGTGTAGTAATCCTCAGTAACCTGTCCTAACATTTAAGGTGAGAACTCCCACAAGGCATGTGGTAAAACCCACAAATCACCGCGGTCACACGTCTTAAAGTCAAGCATGTGCATTGGTGAAGGTTTACGGGTGTGGGCTCATGGTAGAAACCATAATCTAAGTCCTAAGGTCATTCCTGCAAGAAAATCCCCGCATAGTGCACACAGTAAAAACCTCCACGATGAAACATGGTAAGGTGCCTCAAGGTGAAATCCTGCATGAGAGACTCTCACATAGGTAAATACCATAAAATAATAAAAAAATGATATAAACCAATGTCCAAAGCAAGGTAAGGCATGTGTGTTCTGATAGGTTTGCAGAGTGGAGGATGTGGATAAATCAAAGTATGCCTTAAGTTGTATTATTGTATTCTCTGCATGGTAAGCTCCTGCATAGGTAAAGGCCCACAAAATAATAAAATAATAAAATGTGTTACAGGTTGGCGAGGGTTGGTGAGTGAAAGCATAGATATGCAGGTTGTGGGTTGCGGTGAATTATATGGTATGTTGTAATGTCCCTAGCCTTACTAGTGTTATAATTTCTTTGTTTCTTGGGATCGGGATTTTCACAAACACTTTGCTAGCACATCCATGACCCACTACAAACCTCTTCTATTGTATGCTGTAATGTATTGAGGATGTTTCTGATTGATATATTTCGTCAAACACTTGACAACAAACCCCAAATTGCCCTGCCTACACCATTCTTGGGGTGGTTGTACTTTAATCAGAGATTTTTTGGTACATTCCTTTTGTCAAGCATTTTGGTATCAGAGCCCCAATTCACTGTAATAACCTTTATTTGTTGTTGTGTGTTTTCTTGTTGTTTGCTGGTGGTTATTTTATGTATTTTCAGTGGCTAAAGAGAGTTTGATTGTCAAGAAGTGTTTTCACAGTGCATATAATACTATAACAGCAAATGAGAATTAGAAGTAACTCACAAAAAACACCATGAACAATAGATGAATACCACTAAACAGATCTGAGTTTTATCATTCCTCTAACATGTTACAATATGGGAATAGAGACAATGGAAGTACTTTATTATTACTTTAAATCTGAACTGTTACATTGGCAGATAACTCACAGTACCATCTTGAAATGAATAGATATTGGATGGCACAACTGGTTGTAAGTTGTAGATAGAGTGTTGGCTGCAACAATAGATAGTGGATGGCACAACAATCTTGCTGCAAAATTGTCCTCCAACCCTCCAGATTTGGGTTGCTCCAAGAAGGCACGTTTTCCCTTGAGAAACTCGTCCTCTCTACCAAGAAATCGGCCCAGAAATGAATACACTCGGCCCTAGTAAGAAAACTCAGCCACAATAGCTATAAACTTGGCTCCTAAACACGATTTCGATCCAGCAAAAGAAGGAACTCGCCCTAGAAAAGAAAATTTGGTTCAGTTCTAGATTAGAGTGTGCCCAAATAGTGAAAGAATGTGCCCAAGGAGTGATTGAAACCCAACAATTAAGGAAAATGCGCCCAACTGCTAGTATTGTTGTCCAATACCACATAGAAGCGCCCAATAGTGAGGAATATGCGCCCAACAGTACACGAGCCCGACCTACAATCACTAATTCACCCCACACCCTAAAATCTCAGCCACAACTCGAACACTTCGCTGCTAATTAGAAGTATAATCTCTGCAATGAAAGTGATCTCTTCCCACAAAATGATTAGCTAAGGTGTATCGTTGGAACACCGAAACCAATCCTAGGGTTTGTCACCAAAACCCTCAAAACCCCAAGCTCTAAGAGCTCTCCAAGCCAAGAGGTCAAATACAAAATAATCAATCAACATAATGAGATAATAGAGGCCCCTATCGCTCCTTTATACCCCTTTGTTCACCTTTTCTCTCCAATTGACTTTTTATTTATTTTATTATTCCTTGATTAAATCACTTAATTAATTAATTAACCATTTTAACTCTAAAAAGTGATTTATCCATACTTATGGCTTCTCTCGAAATTGAAACTCACTTCTCATCATATTATCCTGTAGTGCTCTTCCTCTCGATTCCGATGAGCTATTACACTAAGAGGTTTCTCCAAGTAATATGTCCATTATGACCTTAGTGAATTTAATTAAAATATGACCCATAATAACTCAAAATTACGGAAATCATCGGAATGTAACGAAACCAAATCCAAGTTGTGCGGAATAGATCCTAATGATGAAATATGATGAATGATGCAACTCGGGCCCAATAAAACCCCTCATTATCTCTCGGACTCGTTGTCACCCCTATCTGGCTACTCTGTTAGGCATAACACTATGTAATGTAATAATGTCTCAAAATGGGGACATTACAGTCCTCCCAACCGAAATATTGTTTGTCCTCAAGCAATAACTGAATCCAACTACATATGATATCGGGGTCCCATATCCACCTGTCTGACACAAGGTAAACTCTCCTCAAGATGTGGCCTCTCCAAGTGCTCACCACGCATGACACCCACATGCTCCTGATGAGTAGAATGATCAATGGCCAAAGAATCTCAGTCAACTCCCTGAGAAACCACTCTACTCGAAACTCAAATCCAACAAACATTGAACTGCCAAGCACTCCAATCCCTAGATCCCATATCAAATTGTGAACTGCAATGCATCATGAAATATAGGCCTGTAACATATCAATACCATGAGTCCCCTACAAATAACACATGGTCTCAACCCGAAATGAGTCTGTCCTTGGAAGATGACCTTAGCTCCAATTGATCAATTAAGAGCCTATATAATATTGATAACATAGGAACTGACATAACTGAATTCAGACAAAGCAGCACCAAGAACTGGACCTGAACTTTCATTAAAAAATGCCTTTGCTAACAGTTTTTAGGCACCGGTCAAAATCTTATGTTCATCCCCGAAGCAGGCCAACTATATGATTACGTGATTATGATTCAAATGCAACTGACATAATCAAAATTTGAGGCTTGGAAGTGTTAGAATGATTGTCAGGGACTCCTCACCCAAGTCAGTCTCGTTAGTCGTGACACCACTAGTATGTTTAAATGGCATGATAAGTTATCTCAATGAAAGTGTTTCCCTATGCCCTTCGCGTCACAAAAAACAGTGCCCCAATCGAACGTCATATGAGCAAGTTATGAGCTTTTGAAATCTCCCTCAACGAGGTAATCGGTCAACACCCTTAGTTTTGCATCCTTGCACAAAATTACGTTGGGTTTAATGCAAAGTATTCTAAAAGGTTTAATTTTTTTAATTTTAATGATTTAAAATCAATTTAAATTATGATTATTTAAAATTAAAATTTATTTAATGGAGAGAATAATTCATAGTCAAATCATTTAAATTAAAAAAGAGAGGATTTACTTTTAAAATAAGGTTTTAAACATGTGGAGGAGAAGGGCCCTAAGACCAAAGGTTAATATGTGGAGTTGGGGAGGGTGGGCAGCCCACACACCACCCCTTCCAACTAACCATTCATGTGCCGAAAAGACCCCCACACACTTTTATAAAACCCTTTCCACCATCACTACGCACCGACGAAGATTGTTTGAAAGAGGTTGATACACATCGAGGTCCATGAGTTAACACCAGCAAAGATCGTTTGAAAGAGGTCGATACACATCGGGATCCATGAGTTAATCACTCCCTATGTTCGACAACACAGGTATTCCAACAGAGGATGAACACCTTCAGTAACCACTCACATAACCAGATCAAAGACCAACACACCGATGTTTTCACGTGGTAAAACCCCTACGGGGAAACATCCAC
>ML796017.1:92843-114312 GCA_009831015.1 Picea engelmannii | reverse complement strand
CGATGTGAGAGTTATGCCCCTTTTAAAAAAGGCATAAACGGTAACCAAATAACCACGTGATAGTGTAAGCTACTTTATGAAGTGACCCACTTTTATAAAGAGAAGTGGAGATCACTTTTACAATGAGGTTACCTTATAACAGAGAAATTACATGCAAAATAACTCTAAAATAAAATATAAAGCTACTTATAGTGATTCACTTTTATACTTGAAGTGAAATGCACTTTTACAATTTTTTAGCATGAACTTTTTCAAAAAAAATAACAAAAGAGAGACTTGAACCCAAGACCTATTGCTTAATAAGGCAAGTTTTAACCAAATGGTCTAGCAAAACATATTGTAATGTTCAGAAGGAGGATTGGGGTTGTTGTTGTTGTTATTGTTGTTGAAGACGGCCTTGGAGAGCATGCTCCAAAAAAAATATTTTCACACAAGAAAAAAATTTCGCTTCTCGATGACAACAAGGGTTAGATTTCGGTTAGCTTACCTGGAAGATGCACCTTTTCCTATCTGTTTCTGATTTGCCGAGATCGTACAAGGCGTGGGGCAAAGAGCATACGCAGATCTAAAAGAGTAGCAGCCCGGAAAATAAAAAAATACAAACGGAAATAAAATCAAAACTTTGCAAAAATAAAAAAAATGCGTATTCAGACTTTATACCTCTGAATCTGACTGTAATGGTCGTATCTTGGGAAAACGGAAACCTTTTCGAGTGAAACGAAAAGTGTTCCTGAATGAAACGAGTGCTCCGGATGCAATGGAACAGTCCTCTTAGCCCATAAATGTACGGAAATGCCAGAAAATGGAGATGAGACAACTTCGGCTTCACGATCTCGATCTACAACAGAAGCGAGTCTTCAAACAGGCTTTGATACCATGTTCGACAACACAGGTATTCCAACAGAGGACGAACACCTTCAGTAACCACTCACATAACCAGATCAAAGATCAACACACCGATGTTTTCACGTGGTAAACCCCTACAGGGAAACATCCACGGCCCCAGCCAACACGACCACTTGGAGCAGTTTATTAATGCAAAGAAAAATATTACAGAGAGATTTTACAAGAGCGTTTCTCACAATCGATCATCGGCAAATGACCCTCCATGCTCTTTAAATAGAGATCATGGACAAATCGGGTGTTAATCCATGAATCAATGGCCGTTAAGATCGAGGAGAGTATGAACCGTTGGATCACTCTATGTCGGGAACATATCATGACCGTCGGATTTCCTAACTACAAATGCATACTAAAGAAACACATTTTTACCTAACGACATATTAGACCAAGTAGATCTTAACTAACTCCTAAGTGTCTAAATATCCTAACACCCTATACACTACCACAATTCGATGCATACTTCAATTCGGAAGAGGTTTACACCGCCACAGTTCGATGTGTTTAACACTAACATGGGAGGGGGTTTATACACCATAGTTAACGTGTGCTTGGTTATGGTGAGTTGGAGAGGGGGAGACAGGTGCCACAACCCATGACCCCCCTCCTTCCTTAGTATTTAGTTTGTGTACATTGCTCATCCTATCCCGACTCAAGCCTCATACATCGCCTAACCTATCTCGATACATGTAAACATGTGGAATTTTGGTATGATGCATAGGTTTAAGTTTAAGATTCGTCATGTGGTAAATTCCATATGATTTGGTTATGAGGTGGAGGGGGGCATGGATCACCACTCCCTTCCCCGTATTACAATGTATTAAGATGTTAAGGGAGGGGTGTGGACAAACCATCCGCCCCCCCTTTGTATATGTTGAAAAACATTTACATACTTTAAACCAACATTCATGAACCATGAGGAGAGAAGGGGGGGCTCACAACCACCCCCCCCACTTTAATATTTAAAAAAAAGTCGGTAATCCCCTTTTGAAACGTTCTTCAAAGACATTAAACTTTCTTTTTAATCAAACTCCCATGTGAACTTGAAACCAAACTAATGTGCAACAACTCAATCCGATTCCACACACAACACATTAATGATAAGGAAACATGGTCTAAGCCCAGATACCACAATGATCCAATGTAGTTTTAACACCAACACTAGAGCTTCTTCAACGTTTTAAGACTTGCCTCAATCATCACTTCCACCAGTGAAGCAGATCACCCATTCCTCGTCAATACACCCAGTTTAGGCGAAATTGTTTCATCTTCACCGAGATATTGGATCTAATCGCTTCATCTTCAACGATATATCAAAGCTAATCTCTTCATCTTCACCGATACATAGAAGTCGATCCTTCTTCTGGCTCCAATACAGGGACAAGACCCTATAAAATTGTCTTTCATATTTTTTCCATAACTTTTTACTCTGATACATGTTTCACGCGTTTCTTATACCATTGGAAAGGTGTTTTTGAGATATACAACTTCACAGTTATATGATTTGAGATATTCCTCACTAATTGTGATATTTTTTAGGATTAATATCTGGCACACAGTTTTTCAACCAAGAGCAGAGGAACCAGGAACCAAACTCGGGGAAGCATATATGAACTCTCACTTAGCTAATGTTTAAGTTCTATAGGTTCAAATGTGTGGTTTTGAAAGTTTATTTCAATATTATCCTATGGTCACTCATCTATTGTATGTTGAATGGAGGTATCGATGTTAAAGGAAGGTCATACGGAGCGGTCGAGATAGGCAAGGTGTGAAGGAAACAAACCATGATGGAATATTTTCTACACATCAAGGCAAACTACCAGTATGCAACAATACCCTCGCAAAGGTAATATATTGTCAAGGATGATAAAGCAACAACAACAACAATAGTTGTTGTGGCAATAGAGGAGCAACGAAAGGGAATCAAACTCAAATAGTCGAAGAAGAATTATGGAGGGAGAGGAGTTTCCCATGTCCAAATCAATCCCTGGTGGGCGAAGTACACTATGGCCAAAATCTATGATGGCCCACCAATACTAAAAGACAAATTTGAAATGTAACTGTATATAATACATTAAATTATAAACATTTATGTTGTCCTTGTCCCCTCATCATTTCAAAGAAAATAAGGACCAAAAAAATTGTAAATGAAAGGTCATGGGGGAAGGCGGAAGGCCAAGAGTGACGTTGAATGTCAATAAATAAGGGGATTGTATCCAAATGAGAGGATTTTGGCTCTTGGAGCTTTCATGTATTATTATTGAAACTTTTAATGAGCAGAAGCCTATTTGGCCAAGCTATTTTTCGAGATAACTTTGATGCTTGTGTTGCACGTATGTGGACTATTATGTTGTGTTTTTCTCAGCACTTGGGTTATGTACGAATGTAATTCATATTGTAGAATATTCTCATGTATGTTTGTTGCATTCTTATTTCAGTTCTTCAAGAAATATTTGTCTAAATTCATGGACATAGAACTATAAATGATTGTTTAAATGCTAGACTATTATGCGTTTGAAGTTATTTATTTGTATTCTTGTTTCTATTCTATGTAAACTATTTCCCTTGTTCAAATCAATCATCACGGTGAGTGAGGTGCACTATGGAAAAAATCTATAATGGCCCACCAACACTAAAAGACAAATTTGAAATGTAATTGTATATAAATGCATTAAATTATAAACAATTATGTTGTCGTTATTCCCTCATCATTTCAAATAAAATAAGGACAATTTTTTTTGTAAATGAAAGGTCATGGGGAAGCCGGAATGCCAAGAGTCGCGTTTAAATAGGGGGATTGTATCCAAATGAGGGGCTTTTGGATCTTGGAGCTTTCATGTATTATCACTGAAACTTTTAATAGGGAGAAGCTTGTTTGGCCAAGCTATATTTTCAGGATAACTCTAATGCTTGTGTTGCATGTGTGTGGACTATTCTATTTTGTTTTGCTCAGCACGTGGATTGTGTAAGAATGTAATTTATATTGTACACTATTCTCATGTATGTGTGTTGCATTCTTATTTCAGTTCTTCAAGGAATATTTGTCCAAATTCATGGGCATAGAACTGTGAATGATTTTTTAAATGCTAGACTAGTATGTGTTTGCAGTTATTTATTTGTATTCTTGTTTTTATTCTATGTGAATTATTTCCCGGGCCATTGAGAGGAGCATGTATGGTTGTATGTTTTTTTTTTTTTTTAGTTACCTTTTACACATACATCTTAGATTAGTTGCATTTCATTGTTTAGATTAGAAACCTTCATCGATGGACCAGGGCGCAACCGATAAACCCAAAACTAGAAATGGTTGTTCGGCTAAAATTTGGATGGTTTCCCTATTCCAAACAGTGAGAAGTTTAATTGGGACTTCTTATCAGGGGTAACCCCTATTGTTGATAAATGGAATTTATCTCACATTAACATCACAGTAAAACCTTGTAACATGTCTTGATTGAATCTCGCATTGGAAACTCCTACAAAGCATGCAGTAAAAACTGTGTGGTAATCCTCAGTAACCTGTCCTAACATCTAAGGTGAGAACTCCCACAAGGCATGTGGTAAAACCCACGAGTCATCGTGGTAACATGTCTTAAATTCAAGCATGTGCCAAGGTTTACGGGTGCGGGCTCATGGTAGAAACAATAATCTAAGTCCTAAGGTCATTCCCGCAAGAAAATCCCCACATAGTTGCACATAGTAAAACCCTCCACAGTGAAACCTGGTAAGGTGCCTCAAGGTGAAATCCCACATGAGATACTCTCACATAGGTAAATACCATAAAATAATAAAAAAAAATGATATAAACCAATGTCCAAAGCAAGGCAAGGCATGTGGGTTCTGATAGGTTTGCAAAGTACAGGGTGTGGATAAATCAAAGTATGCCTTAAGTTGTATTCTTGTATTCCTCGCATGGTAAGCTCTCGCATAGGTAAATGCCCACAAAATAATAAAATGTGTTACAGGTTGGTAAGGGTTGGTGAGTGAAAGCATAGATATGTGGGTTCTGGGTTGCGGTGAATTATATGGTATGTTGTAATGTCCCTAGCCTTACTGTTGTTATAATTTCTTTGTTTCTTGGGATCGGACTTTTCTTTTTTCCAAGAAAAAAAAATTTCTCAAATTTATATAAGTAATAAATTCTTTTACAAAAACTAGAGTCACGCAGCTGTAAAGAACAGAGCAGTGCTGGCCCATCGCTATCCAATACAAAACAGTCCCAAATGGTGACTAGAAGAAATAGTCAAGTCGATACCAGCTTTGACCAGGGAATAAGTATGAGAGGGGATTTAGAATGAGAGGGGATCGGACTTTTCACAAACACTTTGCTATCACATCCATGACCCACTACAAACCTCTTCTATCGTCTGTTGTAATGTATTGAGAATGTTTCTAATTGATATATTTCGTCAAACACTTAACAACAAACCCTAAATTGCCCTGCATACATCATTCTTGGTGTTGTACTTTAATCATAGTTTTTCTGGTACATTCCTTTTGTCAAGCATTTTGGTATCAAAACCCCAATTCACTGTAATAACCTTTATTTGTTGTTGGGTGTTTTTTTGTTGTTTGCTGGTGGTTATTTTATGTATTTTCAGTGGTTAATGAGAGTTTGATTGCCAATAAGTGTTTTCACACTTCATATAATACTATAACAGCAAATGAGAAATAAAAGTAACTGACAAAAAAAAAACATGAATAACAGATGAATACCACTAAACAGATCTGAGTTTTATCATTCCTCTAACATGTTACAAGCTGGGAATAGAGACAATGGAAGTACTTTATTATTACTTTAAATCTGAACTGTTACATTGGCAGATAACTCACACTCCCATCTTGAAATGAATAGATATTGGATGGCACAGTTGGTTGTAAGTTGTAGATAGAGTGTTGGCTGCAACAGTAACTAAAAACCCCACAATCTTGCTGCAAAATTGTCCTCCAACCCTCCAGATTTGGGCTGCTCCAAGAAGGCATGTTTTCCTTTGAGGAAACTCGTCCTCTCTACCAAGAAATCGGCCCAGCAATGATTACACTCGGCCCTGGTAAGAAAACTCAGCCACAACAGCTATAAACTTGGCTCCTAAACACGATTTAGATCCAACAAAAGAAGGAATTCGCCCTAGCAAAGAAAATTCAGTTCAGTTATAGATTAGAGTGTGCCCAAATAGTGAAAGAATGCGCCCAAGGAGTGATTGACACCCAACAATGAAGGGAAAATGCGCCCATCTGCTAGTATTGTTGTCCAATACCACAGAGAAGCGCCCAACAGTGAGGAATATGCGCCCATCAATACTGGAGCCCGTCCCAAAATCACTAATTCGCCCCCACACCTTAAAATCTCAGCCACAACTCGAACATTTGCTGTTAACTAGAAGTATAATCTCTGCAATGAAGATATCAAAGTGATCTCTTCCCACAACATGACTAACTAGGTGTATCGTTGCAACACCCAAAACACCCAAACCAATCCTAGGGTTTGTCACCAAAACCCTCAAAACATAAGCTCTAAGAGCTCTTCAAGCGAGAAGTCTAATACAAAATAATCAATCAAACATAACATAATGAGAGAATAGGGGCCCTATCTCTCATTTATACCYCATGGTCATCTTTTCTGTCCAAGTGACTTTTTATTTATTTTATTATTTCTCACTTAATTAATTAATTAACCATTTTAACTTTAAAAAGTGATTTATCCATCTTTATGGTTTTTAACTGAAAGTCACTTCTCATCATCTTATCCTGTAGTGCTCTTCCTCCCGATTTCGATGAGCTATTACACTAAGAGGTTTCTCCAAGTAATATGTTCATTATGACTTTCTTAGTGAATTTAATTAAAATATGACCAATAATAACTCAAAATTACAGAAATCATCGGAATGCAACGAAACCAAAGCCAAGATGTGCGGAATGGATCATGATGATGAAATATGATGAACAATGCAACTCGGGCCCAATAAAACCCCTCAATATAACTCGAACTCGTTGCCACCCCTATCTGGCTACTCTGTTAGGCATAACACTATGTAATGTAATAATGTCTCAAAATAGAGACCTTACATATGTCTTGAGTTGCATTCATAATGTTCTGCAAACCCACATCCACATAGGTAAGTTCGAGCCTGCATAATGTGACAGGTCGGTGAGAACATGCAAGTTATGCAAGTAGGCGAAGGTACAGGTTATGTGGCTAAGTGATAAGCAAGGAAATGCATGGAAAAATACATCAGGTTATGCAGCTAAGTGATAAGGAAGGAAATGCATGGAAAAATACATCCACACAGGTTTAAAGGCTCAGGTTCCCCAAAAAATTAAAAAAAAATAATAAACAAAAATAAAATAAATAAAACTTTTGAACAAAAATTAAAATTAACAAAATAAAAGAAAATAAAAATAAAAACCATATATATTATACATATATAAGTCAAAGTGTATCTAAATTCACCTGAACATGGGAAAAAAATCATAAGAATATACATATGAAATATATATTAGGGATTTAGGGTAAAATGCACAATGCAAGTAGTAATTTCCCTAAGTAAAACATTTTCCCCGTGTAATAGTCATTTTAACTATGTAATTGTGATTTTACCCATGTAATTCAAAAACCAAGGGTAGGTTTAGAAAAACCATGGGCAATTTTGGGAAAACCATGGGAAATTAAAACCATGTGCAGTTTTTTAAAATCATGAGCAAATTAAAAATGAAAATAAACAAATAAAAAGAACAAGAAATAAAATAATCAAAATTAACAATAAAAATGAAATAAATCATATATACAAAAATAAGAAAAATTAGATATATTTCCACACGATTCAAGATTCCATCACTACTTAAGGTTCCACACCTGTCAGGTTTCCACACATGTCGAGGTTCCACACCTAGGGACCAAAAATAGAAACAAGGCATATCATACAAATTCTAAATCACTGGGAAGCGAAGTCAATTCGGTACGTCAAATCGAGATCAATATCGCGCAAATATGGAGGTGACGAATGGAAAATGACCAGGGGGTAAAGGGACAACACATCACATGACATGTTAATGTCACAAAGGGTAACCCATATAATAAAAAATAACTTGACGTTAGTTGAAAACATGGGACATGTCAATCCGATCAAAGGGAAAATCATGGAGGGAAAACCTGATGAGCTTGGAAGGAGAGAAACTGATAGGATTGGGGAACAAGCTCCCATGTCGGACCACAACACATGAATCTGGAGGTGAAAAGTGGCAGGCAAGCATTGGGTGACAGTATGACCAGGTTCCACATCTGAGAAGCTTGATAAGCCTTTAGAGAGAGGAGAGGTTGAAAGGAGAACCCGATTGAGATTATTCTGAAGAAGCTCATACCTTTCAGACCTCAGAAATATCACAAGGGACTTCACTTGGCCAACTCTATGAGACAATTTAGATAAGGGGAGTGTGGTAAGGATCAAGATTCATGCACCCCGGATGGGGTGACATGTAGCCCAGGGGAGGTCACGCAACCCCCATGCAGAACTCGCCATAAATATGGTTGACTACCACCCCAAAGCCCATTCTTGGATGGAGGACGGCCATAAACACCTACAGAGGGTGGGAGGACAGCTCTCTCGCACAGGATTAATGGTGCCCTCATCGATTAATTGCAAGGGATGATGATGGGTACGGGGGGAAGCTGCGCGATCTTATCAACTCCTTGGATAATTCTCAAGCTTGGCCATGGCATTCACCATTTTTCTTCTACACTCTGTCTCTTCGCTCTGCTCGAGGATCTGGATCTAGTCCTCTTGGAATTCTCTAGCCTCATTCTCAGACTTATTTGGCTTCCAAGCTCTACCATGCCGAGAGAGAGGGAAACCCAGGTGGGGACCCTCCTGCTATTGTTATGCTGTAAGGTAGAGATGTCGATGCAATTTCGAGAGGGATTTATCCATATCCCGGACGGAACTACTCACGAAGCTACCCATGCCTCCAATGGCCTTCGTGGAGGAGGAAATCCTAGAGGAACCAATTCATGTTCCACTAGAGTCCCTCCTCTACACAGTCTCGGATTCCCAAGACAGCCCCAACACCAGCATTGCAGCTACAGATCCAGCAACGGCCATGGAAGGCGCCACTTGCATAGTCCAGGAGCAACTCCCCACGAGGGATTGCTCGACCGAGCCCCCACTGCTCAACCCAGTTGCAGATTGCGACCAAAGTCCACCCAGTCTCTTCAGACCTGAGCAATTGGAGCTCATTTTTTAAATGAGGGGCTACATGATGGAGTATCTCCACTAGCATACCCTCATTAGCAGTCGAATCAACATGTTGTTTGACGCCTTCTCGAACGCGCCAGTCAAGAAGAGGTGCTCGACATGCACGCAACCCTTTGCACTCATACCCAACGATGGCACTCCTCCTAGCTGCTCTTTGGATGGCAAATTCCATTGTTCTCATAGCTCTCCTAATGTTTAAAGTTGCTTAGTCCTATGCGCCTCGCTTACATGGAAATGGAGTTTTGTTCTTGTCTACCTGTTCTAGTTTTCTGTTTAGTCTTCTATTTAGTTTGAATTATCAGCTTTTGATTGTATGTCCAGACAGAATTGTCAACACCACTAGCTACCACTCGCTCTAGTTTCCAACTAAATGGCAGAGCAAGTGGCAGTTGCTATTTTTGGTCGAAAGTACAAATGGTTGCCACCTGTTTCGGTTTCCACTAGTTTGGCAGAACATATGTCAAGCTTGTGACATATATCAGTTTTGTATTGTGACAGCGAATTAATAAGGAAATACCCCTTTTTTATTTACAAAAAAAAAGGATCAAGGTTCTTGCCACATAATACAATACCACAAAATTTATGGTTCATAATGGAAGTGAAAACAGAAAATGATGCAATGGTGAGAAAAGCAAAGTTGATTGAGGTTTGGGAAAGATGAGACTTAATTCTAGGTGTTGAGTGTTGGCTTCAAGTGGTAGACAACATTTGAATAGAGAGGATTCTAGTCCAATGGAAGAAGACTGAGAGATTCCCCCAGGTGTTTCAAGGATGAAGTGGTCATGTAAGGACAATGATTCTACAACCCTACTTCTGCAACCATAGAAAGCATCAAATCAATTATGTGATGAAGAAGATACTTGCTAGTATATCATAAATATTACATTATTTGTCTTCTCCTTTAACAAAATTATGAATAATTGTTGAATTTGTTTGCAAAATGCTAAAAAAAGGAAGAAGAAATTTATCAAATATAAACATCCATGATCTTGCCCTTTCATAAACAACTTCTTGTTGTAAATAAATGTCATGAAAAATGTGTGTATCTAATTTCAAACTCATAGAAAGGATAAATGGTCTTGTGATTCTTGTTATGTTTTTAAATTGAAGTATGTGGTCAACATAAGAGAGCTTGAGCATAAATGATGACATCAGATACAACATGCTAGCATGAGGATGTAGAATGCATATCAATTCTTTGTTTAAGTCATCCATTTAGAAAGTCCTCAAAAGCAAACTCATTCAAGGCATACAATAGAACATCAAACTCAACAGTCGTATAGGATCATCAAATACTTCGAAATTTGCAAAAGGTCCCAAAGATAACGTGTCCATTTCATAATACAAATATCAACCGAACATCATAAGTCAAAAAGCATCATGAAGAACATTTGAAAGTATAAGACCATAGGATTAACAAACCTCCCTCAAAGATAATCATCAATAAATATCCAACCCCCCTCAAAGATAATTATGTACATATTAAAATAAATAAAGTAACTATACTAAAATAAGAAAAAAATCAAAAGCAAACTATGTGAGTCATTGCAGGAATAATTAACTTGAAAGATAGGCTTGTTGTAATGTTCCCCATCCCAGCCAATGTTCATTACATGTGGAAATACTCATAAATTAAAAAAAAAAAAAAATATATATATATATATATATATATATATATATATCTTAACCAATTTCCCATCGCTTACCATCTATTACACACAGATTAAATTATTGTTTGATACAAATTAAATACATCTACAACATGTTGAAATTGACATGAATGTAGTTTAAATAACTCAACACGACAACATATAAATCCTAACTAATTTCACGTAGCTTACCATCTATGAATTACATACAGATTTAACTATTGTCTGATACCATTAATTAAATACATCTACAACATGCTAAAATTGACGTGAATGTAGTTTAAATAACTCAACACTGCAACATATAAATCCATATTAAACATAGAGTGAATGCACAACCATTAAGCTCATAAATATAACACACAAAATAGACCAACTGCTTGGGATGGAAGTTCAACCCAACCATAGACTTGTTGGTCTAGATCTCAACAACAAGTCACCCCCAAGCTGGGGCTAGCAATCCACAAAAGAGGGTGGCCTCTCACTCTCCACTTGGAGCTTATAAAATCCCACAACCTACTGGTATTCTCCTACAACTATCCCATTTTCCCACCATCTCTCTTCCTCTAGACCTACCCAACCTAAGGAATATACCCCTTCACCGCTCTCAATCCATTAGGCGTCCCATTCATTTATCAATGTCTCTTTGGCACAGGTAACTAGGAATCTCACTACCGGGTAATTTTAGAAGGTGGGTTAAATGAATAGACATGGGTAATTCCCCCTTGGACCCCTCCTAGACACCCATATATATTCCCCTCTCTTGTGAATTAATCATCCCCCATCTCTATTCGTATCCCCCAATAGTTGGCATCACATTTTATTTATTAAAATTTATAAATACAATTCGCATATACATTGTTTAGTTGTGAACACATTTCATATTTACATTATGCATTAATTAAATTGGGGATTATAGTGGGGACATAACATTTTCTCTCTCTTACAATTATGCATTGTCCTCAATGCACAACACCATACCAAAATATATATGCAAATTTACTTCACAATACTTAGAAAAAAAATTAAAAAAAATCTGCAATTTCAGAACTCCAACAACAATTCCAACCATAATCTCTTGTTCCTCTCAACCTGGTAACCCAAGGGATATACCCCCTTCACTGCTCTTACTCCATCGGGCTATACCATTATTTTATCAGGGCCCCCAGTGTAGGTTAGATAGGACTCTAAGATGTGGTTCTGAAGCTCTAGTTGTTCAAAAGGGAGTCTTGCATTCTTATATTATGTTTTCTTCAAAATGGAAAATAAATTGGGGGTATTCCTCCCGCATAGTTGCTTCATGCTCTCATGTTGCATCTTCAGGACCATAGTAGGTCCATTGAACATTTACCATCCTTATGGATTTGTTCCTAACCACTTTGAATTTACAGTCCAGGATGCGTACTCGTTCCACCCAGATCACAATCCAATCAATTATGTGGTTAGGGTCAGGCATATATTTCTTTAATAATGACACATGAAATACATTTTGCACTCTCATGGATGCAAGAAATGCTAGGATGTATGCAACTAGACGTATCTTTTCTAAGATCTCAAAAGTTCCACAATATCTTTCTACCAACTTTGGGTAGCGTCCTAATCTTAGCGAACTTCTCTTCGCTTTCAATTTTATGAATACATGTTCACTCACTTTAAAATCTCTAAAAACTATGTTCTTGTCTACATAACTTTTATGCCTATCCTAGGCAACCTTTAAATTATGCTTGATCTTTTTTATTTTCTCTTTCATTTCTTTCAACAGATCCGGCCCAATAATTGCTCTATATGTTGGGTTATCCCAACTCATTGATGTGTTACATTTCCTACCATACGATGTTTCAAATGGACTCATTTTTAATGAGGCTTGATACCCATTATTGTAAGCAAAATAAACTAAATTAATATAATCTTCACATTTTGATGGTTGGTCCATCACATACATTATGAGCACGTCTTCAATTATTATGTTGGTCCTCTTTGTTCTTCCATCTAACTCAGTGTGATATGTTGTACTGAGATTCATATTTGTACCAGAGACTTTGAACAAACCTTTTCAGACATTGGATATAAACTTGGGATCTATGTATGAAACTATTGCCTTGGGCACTCCATGTAACCTGACAACTTCTTCGTGTAGATTTCTACAATATTTGTTGCCTTGTGAGTAGTCCTTACTGGAATAAAATGTGCATCCTTTGTCAATTTATCCACCACTACCATGATGGAATCATGTTGTTTCACTGTTCTAGTAAGCTAGGTAATAAAATCAACTGTAACTACCTCCCACTTCCATTCTGGAATGAGCAATGGTTGTAATAGCCCCGCTGGATGTCTATGCTATGTCTTCACCTTCTGGCATTGTAGGCATCTAGCTATATAATTATCCACTTATTTCTTCATTCCTAGCCAGAAGTGTTGGCTTCTTACAACTGCATTTGATTTCTGGTATCTCGAGTGCCCAACATAAGGCATATTATGCATTTCCCTCATCACTGTATTTTTCAGCTCACTAGAATTTGGCACATATACCTTGCCTCTATACATGAAAATATCATCTTCCTTTAGCTCATGATATTTAAATTTCAGATGTAAAATGCCTTGCCATAATGTTTCTTTTATTTCCAAATAGTGTTGATCTGAATCTGTTGTTGCAATAATTTTATCTTTCAAATTAGTCCTATACATGCTAATGGCTGCAATATGCATCTCATGCGCTCTCATATTGAGTGCATCAACCACATGATTTTATTTCCCCTTGATGTGTTTAATTTCAAAGTCATATTCACCAAGGAATTAAAACCATCTAGTTTGTCTCGCATTTAATATGTGTTTTCCAAACAAATATGTCATACCATGGTGGTTTGTCCTTAGCTCAAATTTCCTCCCCGAAGGTAATGTATCCACATTTTTAGTTCATGAATAATGGTTGTTAATTCTAGATCATGGGTAGCATAATTCCTCTCATGCTCTTTCAATTTTTTTGACTCATATCATACACCATGATCATTTTGAGTGAGGACTCCACCAAGCCCTTCCTTGCATGGATCAGTGCACACAACAAAATCTTCATCTAGTTCTACAATCTTCAATATTGGTGCACTTGTCAATATGTCTTCCAATTGCTAAAAAAAAATTTCACACTCGGAAATCCATTCAAATTTCACTCCCAACTTTTGCAAATAAGTAATTGGGATTGCAATATTTGAGAATCCTTTTATGAATCTTTGATAATACCCTGCAAAACCCATGAATTATTTAACCTCTATAACATTTCTTAGCGTTGGCCATTCCCTAATGGCCTATATCTTCTCGAGATCAACTGATATCCCATCAGCTAAAATAATGTGCCCAAAGTAGTGAATTTTCTTTTGATAGAATATGCACTGACTTAACTCAGCATACAACTTATGCTTTCTTAAAACATGCAACACCATTCTTAAATATTGTTCATGTTCCTTTTATATCTTTGAGTAGATGAGTATATCATCCAGGAAAATAAATACAAACTTGTCCAGGTATTCCCTGAACACTCCATTCACCAGGAACATGAAAATAATTGGGGCATTTGATAGCTTAAATGGCACTATCGTAAATTCACGATGCCTGTATCTTGTTCTAAATGTTGTTTTATTGATATCTTCTTCCTTTATCCTCACTTGGTGATAACCTTATCTCCAGTCAATCTTGGAAAATATTCTTGCACCTTTCAGTTGATCAAATAAATCATCAACCCTCAACAAAGGATATTTGTTCTTTATGGTGACCTTATTCAGTTATCTGAAATCAACACAGAACCTTAAGGTTCCATAGTTCTTATTCACAAAAATAATTGGGGAATGAGTCTTCTTTTCAATTATTGGCAACAGTCGAGTCACCTCTGAACAAAGCACGAAGTTTTGAGTCTAGTCTAAGAAAAATTGGGTTTAGCATGGCTTTAGGAAACTAAATTAGTTACACAAAGTTCTTACTCCTCCAATTGGTTATTCTTCTAGTCACTATAGAGAGTCTATTGTTGCCTCCTACATCACAAACTTATGTCAATTTTCATTTTTAGTCTATGTTTCCTAATTCACTTCATCGTGTCGAGTTTTTGTTCAAAGGAAGTTTAGTCTATGCCAACCATTCCACATAATTGTTGACTTTGCAAGTTGGTCTTCTTGTACGTTAAATACTTCTTAGAATAAAAAATATCTTTGTACTATACTCATGCCGGTATGGAAGGTCCCCATCGACTTCCTTTTGGTGGGTCAATTCTTATTGACTACGACACATTGCTCTGAGAGTTTGACCTAGAGTCGCACCCTGGCCCTATTTACATCATTGATAGGTGACCTTGTGCTCAATAGATGACATTTCATCATCAGTCATCGACTGAGTGGTTTCCCTTGTGTTCAATGACAAGAATATCATTCACACATTGGGATTCATGCAATACCTTGGATTCCATTTGTCCCCATTCGTGGTTTCCTCACCTTTTTTAGTAGTCTTCATTATTGGTTGCTATTGAGAGGGTAACTTTCGTGCACTATTTCCATTTGGTGCACACAAGAGACGTACTTCGCGGTGGGTCCTTTCAATCTTTTTCGTCTGAGTTATTTTAAATCTTTGGCCTTGTGCTACTCCTCGTGTTGGTTGATGGGGGATGCCTTAATGCCCTCCTTCCCGAGATCTCCAAAACTAGCTTGGGCTGAAATGGTTTTAGGAACTTGGGAGCTTTTCGGAAGCTTCAACGTCAAGGAAATGGGAGCTTGGGAACAAGTTTCCGATATAGAAAACTTTAATTTAAAATTCTATTTTTGGTATTAAAAGTACCAATTTTCATTTTTTTTCAAATTAAAATGTAAATATTTTTATTCCATTATTATTAACAACTAATTTATTACAAATATTTTTATTATGTTTATTCTAAATATCACTATAAAACAAAGACCAAATAACAAGTAAATATTATTTCAAAAATCATTTAAATAAAAAAAACTCAATAATACCCACTTTATAGTGGTGCAAATGAATAACTTTTAATGCATCTATATCTGCGCAGATATGAATCAACCCCTTGTAAGTATGTTATTTAGCTTTTTTCTAATCAAAACAGGGTTCAAATTTACAAAATTGTGTTAGAATTAGTAGCTCAAAGGTAATTCTGCATTGCAGCACCCAACATGCGGAAGTGACCGAGAACACTTTCTCCCTAGTGACTTTATAATATGCTTTTATAAACTAACTTTATAAGGTGATTTTATAAAGTTGGGTCTTTTAATTTTTAAGTGTAAAAGTGTCTTTATGATGTTATGGGTCACTTTAGTGACTTAAGTGACCTCAACGAACGATTAAGTCATGACCGTTCATCTCATGAGGGCAAGATTTAATCTTGATCGTCAATCTCATCGGAAGACCAAGAGTTAAGGAAGTTACACTTTCAAATTAGATAAAGGTAGCTCATGAGGGAGAGAGGGGCGCACTTTTTTAGGAGACTTAGAGTGGAGATGAAGAGGCACGATTCTCAAGAGAGTTCTTTGCTTGGAGGGAATAGCAATAGAAAAGGGGTTTGGCATGCATCCCTAGGAGATGGATAGGCACACAATCCAAGGAACATTTGCAACATTAAATACAATATGTAAAACAACTACAAAAGAGGTTGTACAACAAAAAGGAGGCACAAAAATTGATGTTGTTGTCTAACAACAATATTGGCACAATTTTCTATGCATTTTGTTGATGTTATGTTGTTCTGTACAGTAAAATTGCACTTGAAACGAGTTTCTAGGCTGTTATGAGTTTGTTTGTGGTAGTTGCTGGCAGTTTTGGGTTGTACAAGCCGTAAAATCAAGGTTATTTGCCCAAGATATAGTCTGGTACTATTTTCTAGAGGAATGACTTGTTGAAGTGAAAGATAAGTCTGTGCATTTTATGTTGATGCTATTGTTGTTGTAAAACTCTAATTTTTCCCTAGAGCTGAATAAATAATCATTCTCTTTATATCTATCTTTCTTTTCCTGAGTATTCTTCAAGTGGCATTGTTCATATTTTTGTGCCAAATGAGGTTTTTTGTCTGTTTTTAAAGAGTTATTTCCGCTACCATTTTATTTCATAACTTATCTATTAGTGTTTCTGCTCATAAAGTACAGTTGGGCGGCTATTAAAACTTTGTAGGAGGCTGGAATCTAATTTAGACTAAATGTTATTATGAGACAAATATATTTTTGTACATGGTATCATAGTTGATGCCCTAAAGTTCAATGGACAGTTTGGCACTTGGGACAACAAGTGATTTGCTCGGGTTTTTGCTTGGAAGAAGGGGAAATACAGTTCTTTGTCAAGTGGACAAAGATGAATTCAAGTATCATGTTTGAAGATAGGTTGGAGGGGATCTCCAACTACCTGCACTAGAAGGTGAGAATCACAAGTGTTCTCAAGGAGAACAATTTGTGGTTGTTTGCAAACATTGTCATGCCAGTACCTGCATCAGATCCCATAGCTCTAGACGTCCATGAAGTGAAGGAAGCCAAGACTCAGAGAATCATTTTGGACGGAGTCAGAGACCACCTTATTCCACAGTTGGCTAAGAAGAAGACAACCAAATAGATGTGGGATGCAATGAAAGGTTTGTATGAGGCAAAGAACGAGAACCAGAAAATGGCTCTCTGATACAAGATCCATAGTACCAGGATGGCCAAAGGTGAGAATGTGGCATCCTACCTCACCCGGGTTGCCCAGGTTAAGGATAAGTTGGTGGTTGTCAGAGAAGTTATTCTAGACTCAGATTTGGTGCATATAGCCCTCAAAGGATTCTCTAAGGAGTGGGGGGGTTTCATGAAGTTTGTGGTGGGGAGAGAGAAGCTACCTTACTGGAGCATATTGTGGGATGACTTTACATAGGAGGATATTCGGGAGGGGTCTCGGGAGAAGGCAGTGGATGGTACGGACGAGAAGAACATTGCTTTTGTGGGAAAGAGTAATAAGAAGAAGAAGGACACGATCAAGGTGATATGCTTTGCATGTCAAAAGACTAGCCACTACTCTAGTTAGTGTTCGAACAAGAATAAAAAGAAGCAGGAACAAGAGGTGTCAGCATCAACAAAGATTGTTGAGTTTGCTAAGAAATATGAGAAGGAGTTTTCTCTCATGATTGGTCTTGTGGGAAGTGGTTGCCTTGTGTTCGAGGGAATTAAAGTGTGGTTCATGGACAATGGAGCTTCTTGGCATATGACAAGAATGAGGTCAGTGTTCTTGAGTCTTTCAAAAATAGACTCGGACTGCATTGTTGACAGTGGGGTCAGCTCACAGCTTGCAGTGAAGGGGGGTGGAAGTATTAGATTCCAACTAGAGTCAGGAGGTTTTCTGGAGGTTGTTGGGGTGTTGTATATACTATAGATGATAGTTAATTTACTCTCAGTTTCATATTTGGAGTTTGATGGATTTGGAGTTGCATTCTACTGTGGTCGGGTATTGTTATATTGAGAGGGAACGACTATAGACACAACAATTTTGCTTGGTGTCCTGTATGAGAGGATGTACAGGTGATTCAGAATATTTTTGGCACGAAATGAGAGAGAAGATATAATAAAGAAATGTACAAAGATATATCAAATATCCATAACGGACATATATCAGAGATATAACCATAAACACAGAGATACAATAATACACAATTTCTATTAATGAGCGAAATGTATAGAACTGTAAAAATACAGAGTTAAAGACTCGCTAGAATGGTGACAACTTATCTCTGAGAAGAGATGTGATGGCTACGCTCATTCACAAGAAGATGATTATTACAATGAGGCTCCAAAGGCCTTTTAACATAAAGAAAATTCAAAACCCTAACCTCGAAAGATGAAAAGCCATCAATTTTGTGGACCTCGTTTTGGGTAGTTTGGTGTATCAACTTCCCGAGGGCATAACTTTGGCATACAATCTTCGTTTGGGGTGCACGATAGCTCGTTGGAAAGGTATCAATGAGGAGCTTCATTTTTGGGGCTCAATCAAAGCCTTTAGATATCATTGCGGTGCTTGATCGCTAAAAAATGCCATTTAGGCCCCATAAGTTTAGGACCCAGAAAACTACTAAAAATAGTAAATTGACATAAAATTGTTTTGAGCCAATTGGAATAGGTGGGTGGCCACTGATATCCACCTGGATCAATCCTCCCTCATTAGGAAGCAATGGTATCCATTGTGTTGAGTTCCCGGGGGAGAGGGGGAAGCGTTTGTTGAATCTGAACCTTGGTGAGCTGCTTGCCTTGCTGGAGAAGTTGCGTTGCTTGGTTTGTGGGAGGTTTTCGAGAACCTGATGAGATTACTGTGTGCAGAAGGAATCTTTGCAGTTTGCTTCAACCTTATCGACCTACTTCTGTTGGATGTGGGTGAAGGGGACCCCGAAAGAACATCACAAAAATTTAGCGGGGCCACATCACATAATACCTCATCTTTGAAGGGTTGGATGTCATATGACAATCAACATTGTTGGCTAACAGGGAGATCACGTCCCTGTTGAAGCCACCCGATGTTGTATGGTTGTGGGTGTGGTGTTGTCGACAATCCCAACTTCTTGAGGACCTCTGTTGAGATGAGGTTCTTCTGGCTTTTGCTATCAACAATAAAATGCAACGGGGTCCCCTTCACCCACATCTGTGAATGAAAAAAGCGCTCCCCCTCTTTAGAATCTACTAATTTTTCTGGTTGAATTGTTGTGGTTGTGACAGTGGCAGTGAGGTATGCGTTGATGATCTATATTCTTCCATCATTTTATGAATCATATTCCAAATCAAGGTTTGGCTCCTTTTCTTTGATCTAGACCAACAATGATTGTTTTGAGTGACATTCATCAGTGTTATGCTAGGGGATTTTGTGGAAATCATACAAATTTCTAGTGTCCTTCTTCATCTTTGCATTACCCTTCTTTTCTTGTGGCTTGGACGGGTTTCAAGAGGCTGTTTGTTAGGGTCGTCGTTATCATACTTTGGTTGATGCAGATTTGCAGACCCAAACTCCTATTTGTTCTAGTGCCTAAATTTCTGCTTGATTTTGACAACATATCAATAGGCAGCTCCCAGTGATGAGATGTCCAGGAAATCCATTTCGGTTTGGATGTACCTATGTAGAGCCCCACGATATTTCAGAACCATATACCACTTGGAGTCTTTGATACCCAACTCCATCTTGGTGCGCAAGGTATGGAAAATATTTGTGAACTCTGACACTGTTTGGCCCCTCTCTTGCTGTAGTGTGGTCCATCTCATGTATTGGTCGTCATTGTTACCAACAAGGTAATATTGTTCCTTGACCGCATCCACAAAAAATCCCCAAGTAGGATCGACCCCACATATTCCAAACTCCTCTGTGGAACTTTGCTCCCAGTAATTTTCCCACTAATGTTTGACATGGGGGAGAGCCTTAAGGAGAGTGAAGGTGATATTTTCCCTATCGGAGAAATTGTAAACAAAGAAATAACCTTCTAGAAGATTTAACATTTTTTCTAGGTCATCTTCATCTATCCTTCCTTCAAATACAGAAATATTAAAATTAACTTGTACCTTGAAAGGCGAGGTGCCTCCAAAGTGGTCGCTTGATGAAGATGCACATGTTGTTATAGATAAGCGTTGAGGGATGTGGGAAACATTCTCCATCATTCTGTCCTATTATCCCCATTTTGCGGATAACTAAGGATATTATGTCTCAAGGCCCTCAGGTTGCAGATATGGAGTGTCGAGAGACTACATGACCAACAATACCCTTTGCACAGATGGAAAACCCACTCACCACCACAGATGGTCAAAGTTTTGCAGATAACATCCACCACATCAGTTGGCTTCTAGAAGGCAGTGGACCTTGCTCCATGAGGTACAAGTCAATATTATGATGAGCATCATTTCAATATTTAAGCCATTTGATTATGTTGTATCTTAAATTTCTCTAGATTTCATGATATATGCTTGGACATTATGCATTTTTCCCTACTTCACCTTGGTGGTTGACATTGTTCCCTAGTAAGTGGTCTTTCTTGGGAATGGGTTTGCTACTAAGAACTCCCTTAATGAGCCATCGTAATGTTCCCGACCATACTTACCACTTTCCATCATTATTCCCCTCCATTTCCTTATCTCTTGGGATTTTATGGTGTATTGACCCAAGAAGGGGTTGTCCCTCCTTCATTTTATGATGAAGAGGCGATGGAGGGGCTTGTCTATAAAAAGAAAGAAGAATTATGATAAAGTGCAACATATTGAGACACCGTTATATTTGATCCCTCTTGATGAAGGTGAAGTTGTCCAACCTTGTTTACCTCCTAATGTTGAAGAAACGATCAGTCTCGATGATGAATCTGAAGGTCCAGTTGAAGACATCCATGCCTCTTCTCCTCCTACACACAAAGATGAAAAGATAGTCATTTTCAATCATACTAATGGTCTTAAGAAAGTACCCTTCAATATGGTTGATGATCCTATAGACACTTTCATACAGATTGGCAAACGCAGATGGGATCTTAGTTGTCTCAAATTTAATAGAGACCCCATTTATGATATTGAGGGTAACTCTCAGGCAGAGGGGGTATGTTAAGAACCAAATATCAATATAGCATAGAAAAACCTCAGAATAAGTACTCAACGCCATGAAAAAGATAGAATTTCAAATAATAAGCCTCTTCGAGGGGGCAACTTCCTTTTACCCCAC
>ML796017.1:74206-88055 GCA_009831015.1 Picea engelmannii | reverse complement strand
AGAGAATTTCAGATAATAAGCCTCTTCAAGGGGGAAACCTCCTTTTACCCCACATAAATGTTCAAGTACAAGATGATTCCAAATGAAAATGTCTCCTTGGTATATATAGGAGACTAGGAGGTATAATTACAACTAATGGAATACATTTGACATAAATAAAATAGCATTACTAATGTAATATGCCCCAATTAAGGGGTAATGAGCCAATATTTAGGGCTTAACAGGGTATCATCATCAGAGGAGTGGTCCTCATACGTATATGATTCAAATGTTTGGTAGCCTAGTGGTGACATGGTTGCAGATTTTTTTTTCCCTTTCGAGGATGACTTGTCGCAGCATGATCTTTGTTCGTCCTTTGATACATTCCCTTTTGAGGATGTAGATTTGTTTTATGAGGACTTCCGACCATTGTGCTCAAGTTTTGAGGAATACCAGGACGTGGCCACCTCAGAGCAGTCAGAGGTTCATTATTAAAAGCATAAGTATTTTCATCTTAGAGATTTCTGTGGAGATTCACAGGGGAAGAGGCGGTGTTTTTCTACACATGAGATTGTTCCTTACCTTTTATCCTATTCTCCAAGAGATCATGTAGTATTCTTCCAATCTCTCATCTCCTCTCATCCCTCGACAATCAATGATTCTTTATGCACAGATGAAGATGAGCCTTCGTCTATATATAGTATCCCCCTTCAGAGATGGATTGATCACTCTTGTGGCTACACTTTCAGGCTGGATGATCGGGATGATGGTTTCTCTTTCCAGCAAGATTTCCTCCCTCCCACCCATCTTCATGAGTTTTGTTTCATGATCGATTATATGCGTGTTTTTACTCATGATTATTAAATGCTTGACTTATCTTTGTTGTTCCACATGATTAAGCACAAGGGGAGATACTTTGATGAAATGATCAACTGGTTGTATAACTTCACCTAACATCAACCATCACATGATCTTCAGGGCCCCAAGGCCCCAGGTAAGTAGGTAAGTCATTTTGATTCCCTGCATTTTCATCTTGATTTCTCATATTAGTTTAGATACATTTCATCTTCATTTTTATCTACTTGCATCTTAATTTCATGCTTAGCTTAGAAATTTTTGAAAAATGTCAAAAATTTATTTTTCTAGTTTAGTGGGTTTTTATTATCATCACATGAGAACAAGGACAAGTAGGCCATCTTGCACGTGATAGTTTGATGTTTCCTTGCACGCACATGTCTACCGGGAGATGTTGCAGTTCTCATGCACTCTACAAGCGAGCACATCTACCCAAGTAGGAGCTAGATGTTATCCCCATTTTGTGGATAACTAAGGAGATTATGTCTTGAGGCCCTCAAGTTGCAGAGATGGAGTATCGAGAGACTACATGAATAACAGTACCCTTTGCACAGATGGAAAACCCACTCACCACCACATATGGTCACAATTTTGCAGACGACATCCACCACATCAACTAGCTTCCAAAAGGCAGTGGGCCTTGCTTCAAGAGGTACAAGTCAATATTATGGTGAGAATCATTTAAATATTCAAGCCATTTAATTATGTTGTATCTTAGATTGCTCTGGATTTTATGAGATATGCTTGGACATTATGCCTTTTGCTCTGCTTCACCTTGGTGCCTGACATTGTGCCCTAATAAGTGGTCTTTCTTCGAAATGGGTTTGCTACTAGGAACTCCCTTAATGAACCATCGTATCGTTCCTGACCAAACTTACGAATTCCATCATTATTCCCCTCCATTTCCTTATCTCTTGGGATTTTAGGGTGTATTGACCCATAAAGGGGTTGTCCCTCATTCTATGGGAAGAAGGGGCTAAAGGCCCATAGGGGTTGATGTTAGGTAAAAGATAAAATCATTATATAAACCTTCCAAATGCTTCACCCAGGGATCACCCAAGAAAGTGATAAAATGATTATCTTTGAGTAAAGGGGACCCACAATATAATGAAGAATGCTTAAAGGGTTAGTTGAAGGATAAGAGGTCTCACCACGAGCCGACATATCATGTCCATGAATATCTAGTGGTATCACATTGTCATCATATGTTCAGCAAACCAAGGCAATGGCTCTCAGTTGCATGGTTGAGAGAAAGGGGGTTTCATCACGAGCCAGCCTTCTCATTTCCAGTAGGTGTTTGTGGGTGACATTGCCATCATTTGGTGATCCAGGTGGATATTGGTGCCCCCCCACCTATTCCAACTGGCTCCTTATGACTTTTTTTTATTCAACATGTCTTTCTGTACTACTTTATAATTGTGAGTTCTACACTTCTGGGGCTATCTGAAGCCTCACACATTCTCCAGGTGGATACGGGCAGCCTCTCGCCTAATCCAACTGGCTTATTTTGTATGTTTTCATGTCATCACATCTTGTTGTACTTCCAGGGCTGTTTTGGGGCCCTAAACGCTGGTTTTTTTACTCGCCATAGTTAGATTGTAGACAAAGTTAGAGTCTGATGTCTGAATATGTATTTCTCTAAAATACCTTTCCAACGGGCTATCACGCACCTAAAACAGAGGTCATATGCAAAAGTTACGACCCTAGGAAGTTGAGGTACCAAATTACACCAACTTACCCATAGGGCCCACATGACTTTTGGCATTTCACCTTCTAGGGTTAGGTTTTTGGATGTCTAGGGTTTGGGAATTCATGAGTAATATCAAAAGGGCCTCTGGAGCCTCATTGTAATCCGTTATGCTAAGACGGATGTGCGTAGCAACCACATCTCTTCTCAGAGATAACTACCACCATTCGAGCAAGTTTTAGTTCTGCAGTTTTACAGTTTCAACCTATTTCACTATTTAATAGAAGATATTGTTCACTAGATATTTGTGGTATTCTTCCTATCTATGTGTTTATTGTATTTAGTCTGTTAATCAGTTCGTTCCACTCCTAAATCTGAATCAGTGGTATCAGAGTGGTCTTCTCTTCATTTATTTTTCTTCGTGCATGTCCCCGACAAGGTATGGGTACAAGAAGTTGGGACTCGAACCAATCGAGCCATTACCAGATCGGTCGTGCCGAGCCCAACAACAACGCATGGGAGACAAAAATAAAGATGATGGAGCAGGAGATCCTATTAAAATGTTGCTCGAGGAAGCCCTCACGCGACAAAGGAACGAAATGATGGGCAACCGATCCTTCGATGGTTGCCCACCGGAGAAGCATCTTCATCAAGCGGCCATGCAACCCCCTTCAAGGTACATGCAAATTTTAATATTCCATTATTTGAAGGATTGATAGATGCGGATGTTGTAGATAAATGGTTGAATCTGCTCGAAGGATATTTTTCTGTCCACAATTTTTCCGATAGGGAAAAGATCACTTTTGCACTCCTAAAGGATGTTCCCCATGTTAAAGACTGGTGGGATAATTTCTCTAAGCAAAGGGCCATGGAGGAATTTGCAATTTTTGTGGTCGCCGCTACATGGGATTCCTTCTAGGACGCCATTAAAGAACAATACTACCATGTTGGAAGCTATGAGGACCAGTACACCAGATGGACCACCCTACGTCAAGAAAGGGACTAGATAGTACCAAACTTCACCAATATTTTCCATACCCTACGCACCAAATTGCGTATCAAAGATTCAGAGCGTCAACTGGTGCTCAAATACCGTGGTTGTTTGCATAGATTCATTCAAACAGAAATGGAGTTCCTGGACATTGCCTCATTGGGCACAACTTATAGATACATTGTCAAGATTGAGCATAAATTTAAGCAAGGGACCAAGTAGGGCGAAGGCAACCCCAACCCACACAACAAGGGACCAAGTCGAGATGGCCGCCCTCAGGATAATCCATCCAAGCCGCAACACAAGAAGGGCAACGAGAAGACGAAGAAGGACACGAGAAAATGGTGTGAGTACCATAAAAGTCCTTGGCACAACACCGACGAATGTCGCTCCAAGAAGTCCCTCATGGTCGAGCTGAAGGCTTCCGAGTCAAAGGTCGATTTTGAGTCTGAGTCGAATCCTAAAGGAGGGAAGCAAATTATCAATGTTGAACCCAATGCCACGGTCGCTACCACCAAAGTCTGGCCAAGTGAACCAGAAGAACCAGAGGAAGGGGAACGCCTCTTTCACTCGCAGATGTGGGTCAAGGGGGTTCTGATTCATTTCATTGTCGACAACGATAGTGAGAAGAATCTGATTTCAGTAGAGGTTGCAAAGCGGCTGAACCTGCCAACAACACCGCACCCATAGCCCTACACCATCGGTTGGCTTCGTCAAGGAAGAGATCTTCATGTCAGCCAACAATGTCGTTTTCCCTACGACATCAAGCCTTTCAAAGATGAGGTACTGTGTGATATTGCTCCCCTTGAAGTTTGTGATGTTCTTTTAGGACAACCATATTTTTGGAAGCGTCATGTTGTGTATGAGTCTAGACCCCACAGTGTTATTATTACTTTGGGTAGACAATTGTATAGGATCCCAGAGGTGGCACCGCCTATTGATATTTCTTTAATATCTGGTAAGCAATGCAGTAAGGTCATTTCATAGACCAGGAAGTTCATCTTCTTTGTGATCCATGTGGACAGTAAGTAGAAGGTCGTCGCCACATCCGTGGCCTCTACACAACTCCTATCTTTGCAGCAGAAGCAAGTGAATAGGATCGTGGAAGAATACAAAGACATCTTCGCCTCACCTACAGGGGTACTGACACACTGCCAAGTCAAGCATCCAATTGATCTGACCCCCGACGCACCTCTACCTAATGGACCAGTCTATCGGTGCTCGTTGATGAAGAATGACGAAATCAGGCATCAAATCCAAGAGCTTCTTCAAAAGGGGCACATCAGACCCAACTCCTCCCCTTGCGGAAGCCCGATTGTACTGGTGCAGAAGAAGGACGACACTTGGCAACTCTACATTGATTACAGAGCCTTAAACA
The DNA here is from genome assembly GCA_009831015.1 of Picea engelmannii. NCBI lineage: Eukaryota > Viridiplantae > Streptophyta > Pinopsida > Pinales > Pinaceae > Picea > Picea engelmannii. Next base: position 83,165 of record ML796017.1, on the reverse strand, counting down.
AAATCATAGTCAGGAATCAATACCCCATTCCTAGGATTGACGACCTTCTTGACCAAATCAAGGGAGAAAAGTTCTTCAATAAGATTGACCTGAATTATGGCTACAACTAGGTTCCCATCGAACCAACTGATGTCTGGAAGACAACCTTCAAATCTAAAGAAGGTCTCTATGAATGGTTAGTCATGCCCTTTGGCTTGGAAAATGCACCAACCACTTTCATGAGGTTGATGGACGATGTATTGAGACCCTTCACCAACTCCTTTGTGGTAGTATATTTGGATAACATCTTCATCTTTAACAGAACGTGGGAGGAGCACATGCGGCATATTCAACAAGTTTTGAGCACTCTGCAACAGCACAAGCTTTATGCCAACTTGGAAAAATGTTATTTTGGCATGAACAGAGTCCAATACCTGGGTTGCATTTTTTATGAGCATGGGGTACATGTTGATCTAATTAAGATCCAAGTCATCTATGACTGTCCAGCCCCGACCACACTGACCGAGGTTCAGAGCTTCTTGGGACTAGCCAATTTCTACCGATGGTTCATGTTGGGATTCTCCCATATTGCATGGGCCCTCAGCCAGGTGACCAAGGGAGGGGGTAGGGCCAAGTTCGTATGGGGGAAGGAGCAACAACGAGCATTCGATGATCTAAAACATCATTTGTGCTCAACTCCAATACTCTCCTTGCCCGATCTGCAACAACCATTTGAGATTGAGACTGATGCATCTGACTATGTTGTGAGCGCAATTCTGACTCAACATAGGCATCCGATGGCATACCATAGTGAAACACTCTCGGATACTGTTCGGAAATACCCCACCTATGACAAGGAAATTTATTCCATTGTACAAGCCTGCCATCAATGGAAACATTACATTATGGGGAAAGAGACGATCATACACATTGATCAAAAGCCTCTGCAGTTCATACAGACCACCTACCTACTACAGTTCCATCTCAACCTCAAGTATAAAACAAGTATCTCCAATCATGTCGTTGACTGCCTCAATCGGCCTCCTGTGGTTGCACTCACCACTGTGCTCCATTCGTATGGACATGAAACATCAGAGTGGCCCCAACTTTACCAGCAAGATCCGAACTTCGCCACCACATATCAGCTCTTGGGTACATGCGCCACTATCACTGATTTTCACATTCAGGGCATACTCTCATGCCACTTGAGCCATTTCTGGGTTCCTACAAGCTAGCGTGCAAAGATGATTTGGGAAGCCCACTACAATCAGGTGGCATGACATTTTTGCGTAGAGAAAACTATGGCCATTTTTCAGAAACATTTTTATTGGCCAAAACTTCGACAGGATATCACAAAGTATATTAAATCTTGCATTGTCTGTGCCATTGCCAAGCCAGCCATCAAGAAGAAAGGCTTATACACCCCTCTTCCTATTCCCGAGAATCTGTGGGAATCCATCTCCATGGATTACATGTTTGGTTTGCCATCCACCAAGAACAAAAATGACTGTGTGTTTGTAGTCGTTGATCGATTTTTGAAGATGGCCATCCTCACAGCCTGTAAGAAGAATGTCATAGCAGCAGATATTGCCAAGCTCTTCTTCGAACGAGTTTGGGTCCACTTTGGGATACCACGGACCATAATCTCTGAACAAGACAACAGGTTCCTCAACACCTTTTGGTTGAGTCTCTGGTCTCTGTTGGACACCAAGCTCACAAAATCCACTGCTTTCCACCCCCAAACTGATGGCCAAAATGAGGTTGTCAATCAGATGATTGTGCACATCCTGTGCATGTACAATTCTAAGCATTCCCGTACATGGGACGAGAGTCTCCCATATGTCCAACACAGTTACAACACGGCTCTCCATAGTTCCACCGACCATAGCCCATTTTAGGTGGGTCTGGGATTCCAACCCTTGGGACCCATTGATTTCGTAGTTCCTCTTGCCACCGCACAGACATACTCTTCCCTCGATCAATCTACAATCGACAAAGCCACTAGATTCATTGAGCAGATTCAACACATCCGCCAACAGGTCCAAGAGATTTTACAGAAATCCAATGCCAAGTACAAGCAACGCCATGACCAACATAGGGTACCACACCAATTTCATGTTGGTGACAAAGTCTGGTTACATTTGCAGAAGGAGCGTCTCATCGGTCCCCATAGGAAGCTTCGCCCACTTCGTTATGGGCCTTACACTATCACCAAGGTTGTGGGTAGCAATACTTTTGAGCTCAACACTCCACCCTTCCTTGGTCTGCATCTAGTATTCAATGTGGACCTCCTTCAATCATATTTACATCGTTATTGGACACCTCTAAGATTGTCGAAAAACTGACACCAACAGATCTCAACCCTGATTGCATGGAACAAGCATCCAACGATCATATAGTGGACACACAGGTCAAGGGCACTCACCAACAGTAGATCCAACTTTATCAGGTTGTCAAGGCAGGGAAAATCCTACACTAAGACAAGTGGCTCACCCGGGGCCAACTTCAGTAGAATTTTCCTCACTTGATGGGGGAACTCAACGCAATGGAGACCATTGCTTCCTAAGGGGGGAGGATTGATCCAGGTGGATATTGGTGGCCACCCACTTATTCCAACTAGCTCCTTATGATCGTTTTTATTCAACATGTCTTTCTGTACTGCTTTATAATTGTGAGTTCTACACTTTTGGGGCTGTCTGAAGCCTCACACATTCTCCAAGTGGATATGGGTGGCCTCTCGCCTAATCCAACTGACTTATTTTGTATGTTTTCATGTCATCACATCTTGATGTACTTCTAGGCTTGTTTTGGGGCCCTAAACGTTGTTGTTTTTACTCTCCATAGTCAAATTGTAGACAAAGTTAGAGTCTGATGGTGGAATGTGTAGCTCTCTGAAAGACCTTTCCAACGGGCTATCACGCACCTAAAACAAAGGTCGTATGCAAAAGTTACGACCCTAGGAAGTTGAGGTACCAAATTACACCAACTTACCCATAGGGCCCACATGACTTTTGGCATTTCACCTTCTAGGGTTAGGTTTTTTGATGTCTAGGGTTTTGGCATTCATGAATAATATGAAAAGGGCCTCTAGAGCCTCATTGTAATCCATTATGATCAGACGGATGCGCGTAGCAGCCACAACTCTTCTTAGAGATAGCTACCACTATTCGAACAAGTTTCAGTTTTGCAGTTTTACAATCTCATCCTATTTCATTATTTAATAGAAGATATTGTTCATTGGATATTTGTGTTATTATTCTTATCTCTGTGTTTATTGTATTCAGTATGTTTATCAGTTCATTCTGCTCCTAAATACGGATCATTTTGTCACCACGTCAGGGCAATGACCTTCGATCTCTCCTTATGCTATATTGAAAGAAAATACAAAGAAAGAAAGATAAAGGGCAATTGATGGGCTCAGAAAAAGTGCATTGCGGACGAAGGTACCACACACCCTCTACAAAGGCACCCATGAATGAGACACTACGACCCCTTATATGTCATGAGCCCTATGCCCATTGAGTCTTGACCCCAATCACTTCATCCACTTTACATGGCTTAGAGAGGTATATCTTGGAAACTCTCCTTGACCTAGGGCTAGATCTACCCAATAGGACACCTCGTCAACCCTCCCATATTCAATCTTGACAAGTCGCATAGTGTCTTTGAGCTGTTAATTGTTTGATATAGTGATCTTTGATGCACATGCTTAGATGGCTTATTTATTGATTGTGTTCACTTATCATGATGTTATGACTTGAGATCCTCAGAGGGCGTGCTCATTTGTCTTTGGAGGACCTAGTTGGTGGACAATTTTGGGAGAACAAGCCTAGCTTGGGCTCCCATGGGGCTTGAATCCCACAAGTGGATTCCAAGGGCCGACATGCTGGATAAGAGAGATCAAACTTGGAAGGCCTTAAATATGACTTGGACGACATAACCTAGCCCCCACATGCCAAATGTTTTGCCCAGGAGGGAAAAAACGTCTCTTCTAGAGGCATGACGTCACCTAGGGGGGTTAGGGTTTGGTGGTTTGGTTGATGCATTGGCACTTGAACGTTTTGAGGAGAATTGGGCTTTGACCATGAAGGAAGTAACTTCGATACTTGACATGTGGCTTTGGCAAGCCTAGAAACCCTCCTCCTACACCAACAACTTGCTCCTAATGCCAAAACGTCCCCTAAAGGGGTGACGTCCTTCTAAATTAGGGTTTTATTTGTGCAAAAGTGAATTTTTAAAGGAATTGTTTAATATTATTTTGTAAAAGGGGCAAGATTAGGGTTGTTAACCCCTAATATTGTCTTTTACCCTAAAGTATGTGGACAAACTGTGTTAGCTACATTTTGTATAAATAAAGATCATAAGATCTCATTATGATAACATAACTCTCCATTGTGAGAGGCCATTGGACTGAAATTTGCGCTAGCTTTGATCATTTTCTATCTCTCTTTGCACTTGTCTTGGTTTTTCTTGGCTATTGGTGGAAACGTGATGCGCTAGGCTTGGAATCTCTTTCTCTTGCATGTGGATGTTCTAAATCTTGGAGATAAGGGTTTGTTCAATACTATTTATGAATTTGGTAAGAGAAATATACATTTATTGTCTTGTTATCTTGTTTTAAATTCTATAATTTTTTACTTGTCAAACCCTTGGAGAAGTATAAGGGCATACACCCTCCCCAAGGTATTTTCATTTGCTTGTTTCGAAAGGAGATTATTATGCACAAGTTGCCTTGGAGAATTACAAGGGCGTACACCCTCCAAGGTATTCTTGTTTTGGTTTGCAAGACCCTAGGAATTACAAGGGCATACACCTCTAGGGAATTTTCAAGTCAAATCTTTTATCCAAGTTTAACTTTTGTAAGGTCTATTGCTTTTCAAGGTGTTTTTTCCAAGAAAAATACAAGGGCGTATACTCTCTTGGCATGACCCTAAGAAGTCTAGCTATACTTGGGAACTACAAGGGCGTACACCCCCAAGGATTTAGCTAATATTCTTCATCTCTTTGACCCCATTACCCAATAGTCTAGTGCACTAATCAATTTCAAGTTGCATTGGAGATACAAAACAATTCCCTCGACAAACATGAATTTTCAACCTTTGCAAGCTTTCTCTTTTGGATAATGATCTTGATGCCTTGGGGATTTTTCCTCCCTTAGGGCGTCCCTTTTCTTCCATGATTTCTCATTAGTGTACTAACTTGTTTCCTACAACCATTAGGCTACAAAAAATCACTAACCCTAGGTGCTAATATCTCACTAACTAGCCCCTAACTTTCCTCCAATTTTCAACCACTAATTCCACTAACTAGGGCACACTTTTTAGGCTAGTTTTGGGGACTTTTCTATGGATGATTTTGCTGCTACATGTCATTGAATGCTATAGCCATATGGATGATAATTTACTGCAGAGAATCATTTTATAACAACTTGCTTTATTCAGTCTTAAAGTGCTATGCTCAAGTCATAATTGATTTTACTAAATTCATTGATGATATTGCCAATTGATCTTGTGCTTTATATGCTGATTTGGATACTTTATTTGTTGATATAAACTGTCATCCACTGCTGCAAATTAGGGACAACAAGATTAACTTGCTGATCCATACTAACACATAGCATTACAAGGTGTCTTTTCTTGTGTTTCGGGCAAGTACAGGTGCACCAACAACCATCTCTTCACTTGGTATTTATATACCTCTCTTCACTTACCTTTTTCAACCAATCTATTATTCCATCACTTGACCTTCAAGGGGCTTCACTTCCTCTTATCTCAATCTCCATCCCCCTAGGGTCACCGAGATCGCCTCCCTAGAGTGACCTAGTCACCCTTGAAGTGCAGGACCTACATCGAGGTGACATTGGGTGTAGGATTCCCAAGTTGTAGCACTTGTTTTGTGGTTGGGTCGAGCTTTTCCCAACCTACAATTTGCGCTATAACATGCCCTTGTGCCGCGTGAGAGCTTGCTCAAGCAACATATTAATAGAATCTTTTGCTCCGTCATTTTTCTTTTCTTCTGTAATGGAGGGTTTCTTGGGCATGCGAGAGTGATTGTCCTCGGGAGAGACAAGCTCGAGACCCAATTTGCTATAGTCAGACCTCGTCGGGGACATGCACTGAAAAACGATTAAGAGTAGCCTGCTCTGATATCACTGATCCCTATTATTTTTTGCACGAAATGAGAGCAAAGATATAATAAAGAAATATACAAATATATATCAGATATCCAATAATATAACGGAGATATATCAAAGATATAACCATAAACACATAGATGTAGTAATACACAATTTATATTAATGAGCGAAATGTACAGAACTGTAAAAATACAGAGTGAAAGACTCACTAGAATGGTGCAGCTTATCTCTGAGAAGAGACGTGACAACTACGCTCATTCACAAGAAGATGATTATTACAATGAGGTTCCAAAGGCCTTTTTAACATAAAGAAAATACAAAACCCTAACCCCGGAAGATGAAAAACCAACAATTTTGTGGACCCTATTTTGGGTAGTTTGGTGTATCAACTTCTCGGGGGTGTAACTTTGGCATATGATCTCCTTTTGGGGCGCATGATAGCTCGTTGGAAAGGCATCGATGATGAGATTCATTTGGGGGGCTCAATAAAAGCCTTTGGCCGTCATTGAGGTGACTGATTGTGAAAAAACGTCATTTAGGCCCTCAAGATGGCCCCATAAGTTTAGGATTTGAAAAACTACAAAAAATAGTAAATTGCCAGAAAACTGTTTTGAGCTAGTTGGAATAGGTGGGTGGCCACCAATATCCACTTGGATCAACAGGTTGTTGGGACAAACTGTGTTGGGGTCCAATGTATTTCTGGATTCAAATTCTATATCATAGAGTGGGCATGTTGCATGGGAGAGATAGTTGATACCAAGGACTCAATCCTCTTTTGGGACTCTCAGAGGACTCAACAGGCATGAGTGGACACAGATGTATGCTCAGGAGAGTGTGCAATCTCCTAGGAGCATGTCTTCAATTCATGGATCAACATAGGCTTCCAATGTAGTGGGAGTAGTGGCTTCCTGTTCAGAGGGAGCAAATGCTTCTAGTATAGAGGGAGCAACTATGGTAGTTGATGAGTTGGAGACTAATTTTGGTTGTGTTACTGGAAGTACCTCTCTTGTTAAGAGAGAATGTTAGAATTGGTAGCTCGAAGGTACTTCTGCATTGGCGACGCCCAACATGCAGAAGTGACCGAGCACACTTTATCCCTAGTGACTTTATAATATGTTTTATAAAGTAACTTTATAAAGTGATTCCATAAAGTTGGGTGTTCTAATTTTTAAGTGTAAAAGTGACTTTATGACGTTATGGGTCACTTTAGTGACTTAAGTGACCTCAACGAATGATTAAGTTGTGATTGTTGATCTCATGAGGGAAAGCTTTAATCTTGACCGTCAATATCATCGGAAGACCAAGGGTTAGGGCAGTTACACTTTCAAATTAGATAAAGACAACTCATGAGAGAGAGAAGCACACTTTTTGAGGAGACTTAGATGGGAGGTGAAGAGACACGATTCCCAAGAGAGTTCTTTACTTATAAGGAAGAGCATTAACAAAGGGGTTTGGCACACATCCGTAGGAGAGGGATAGGCACGCAGTCCAAGGAGAATTTGCAACAACAAATACAGTCTGCACAACAACTACATAAGAGGTCGTACAACTATGTTTGTTGGCTGCACAACAAAAAGGAGACACAAAAATCGATGTTGTTGTCTAACAACAATATTGACATGATTTTCTATGCAGTTCGCTGATGTTATGATGTTCTGTACCATACAGTTGCACTTGACACGAGTTTCTAGGAAGTTATGAGATTGTTTGTTGGCAGTTCTGGGTTGTATAGGCCATACATTCAAGGCTATTTTCCCAAGATACAGTCTGACACTGTTTTCTAGAGGAATGACTTGCTGAAGTGAGAGATACGTCTGTGTATTTTATGCTGATTATTGCTATTGTAAAACTCTGATTTTTCCCTAGAGCTGAATAAAGAATTATTCCCCTTATATCTGTCTTTCTTTTCCTAGGTATTTTTCAAGTGGCTTTGTTCAGATTTTTGTGCCAAATGAAGTTTTGTGTCTGCTGTTAAAGAGTTATTTCTGCTGCCATTTTATTTCAAAAGTTATCTATTAGTGTTTCTGCTCATAAAGTGCACTTGGGTGGCTCTTGAAACTCTGTAGGAGGGTGAAATCTAATTTAGACTAAATGTTATTCCGAGATAAATATATTTTTCTACAAAATGTTTGAAGTTTATATATGTAAAGTTTATTTTTAAAATGATGTTAAGATTTTATATATGCATTTTGTTCCTCGTTCTCTATTTGAATTTTTATGGATATTAAAGTTGAAGTATTGTGTTAAATATATTCATATAATTACTAGCACAAATTAAATTAGTAATTTAAATATTATAGTTGTTCCAATTTTTTTTTGGATTGGCTTCCAATTTTATTGAAATAATATTTAAAATATATCATTAGATAAATACATTGTAATCTAAAATACTTTTTTAATATATAATATTGTTACTCCTAACTTGGAGTTTCTTTATATAAAACTTCTAAAAATTTCCAACATATAAAAAAAAATTAAATCATATTACATTTATATTCATAAAAAATAAATATTATTATTATTATATATCAATAAATACAAATTTTAAAAAATTAAATCATATTAAATTTATATTCATAAAAAATAAATATTATTAATATTATATATCAATAAATACAAATTTATTAAATCATATTAAATTTATATTCATAAAAAATAAATATTATTATTATTATATATCAATAAATACAAATTTATACACTGAAAATTGAGAGATGTACCAAACTCAATATCTAGTTATTTTATTATTTTATAGAAATATCTTTGCACTTTCGAATGCAATCACTTGCTATCCGGATCCTAACTCTACAACGAAATATTGCAACAACGTACGAGGGCACGCCC
>ML796016.1:171913-184011 GCA_009831015.1 Picea engelmannii | reverse complement strand
ACATTCACAAACATGGGATTCAAGCATAGATAGATACAGTGTGAAAAACAAAGGTTCCAATTGACCACCACAACTTTAAAACCTTACATCAATGGTATGGAATCAGAACATAAGAGGGCAGTGCGATCAAAGAAGATGAAAATAATGAACATAAGAGGGCAGTGTGATTAGAGAAGATGAAAATAATGAAGGTAGAATGATGGCTAGTTGAAAGCATATGACCAGTGAGGGAACCATAAACAAGAGGACATGGCTAGCAGCAGAAGCCTCTACCAATTTGTGGAATCAGAACATAAGAGGGTAATGCAAACAGAAAAGATGAAAAGAATGAAGGTGGAATGACAACTAAGATCAGAGAAGATGAAAAGAATGAAGGTGGAATGACAACTCGCTGAAAGAATATGATGGGTGAGGGAATCGTAAATAAGAGTACATGGCTACCGTAAACAAGAGGACATGGCTAGCAGCAAAAGACTCTATGAATTTGCAAAGAAGAGGTATGTAGTGTATTCAGTTACAACACAAGTTTGAGAAGACAGGTTCTATTGTCACTATGCTCTTTTCAATATTGTAGGTACGACTGTGTAACGAAGCGTTCGATGGGAGTGCTCACGCTTCCACTCTTTCTAACCTTATAATCTTAAGCATCTGCCTTCGCACTGATCTTCTTGTCAATCTTCTCTCTATTTTTCTCAGCTTCTATCACACAAATCTTCTTGTCAATCTTCGCTCTATTTTTCTTATCTTCTATCACACACTTTTGCTTCCACTCTTGTATATTGATTGTGAGACATAGAGATTTATTGGATATTTCTTATATATGGATTTCACATAATGGTTTGAGAAGACAGGTTCCATGATCACTTTTCTTCTATTTTCGATCTTGCAGGAAGAAGAGAGGCCCAGTTTGCAAAGATATCTTGCAGGTAGAAGAGAGGACCAATTTGAAAAGATGACTTACAGTTGCAAAGGATACCCAAGGAAGATCTTGTAGGTATAAGAGAGGACTAGTTTGAAAAGACAACTTCTAGTTGCAGAGGATACCCGTTTCTTGAGGAGCATTGTTGATCAGAAGGGAAAGCACACAGGGTAAGAGATCAATGGACTCACCCATGAATGCATGCACAGGTGGAAGATGACAGATAGATTATTCTCAGGAGGAAGATGACATATAGATTATTCTCACTTGAACTCGGACATGCAAATACCATAAACATTGCAACATAACATAACAAGTTATAGGAGCCTATGGAAATATTAAACATTTAATGTTTAGAATTAATGCTAATTTGAAAGTTAGCATTAATTCACTTTTCTTCTTCCAAATACATTTTCCTATGTTTGAAGGCTCTAGTTCCCTAACTTTGAAGTCTCTTGCCTCTATATGCCTTAAATTAAAAAATTTAGTATAAGAAGTCAAATGCGAGCCCAAAAATTATATGGGTTTCAAAAAACTTTGGTTAAAATGGTTAGTTTACATAGATTTGTGTGCATAGATTAATAGAACCACCACAAACCGATTATTAATAGTCCAAGCCCGAAGGGAAGGGACTAAAAGTCTTGGAATATCTCAATAATATGGGGCTTGGGATAACTATAGGAAGAGATTGATGGAATGGGCTCTAGAAACTAGATCGGAGAAGGGCTAGATAGTTGATCGCAGAAGGGCTAGATAGGGGAAATTTTTCCAATTGGTCGGAAACTGTTTTGGACTTAAAAAATGGAGAAGAACTCAACAATTTGGTGAGGCCACAAGTGAGACTACGCTCACACACACTCTATTAAATTTGATAAATTGCATACAAATATATAGGTTATGATACCCTCTAACAACCTTCTGAATGTGTGGATCTAAAAACCACTCAAAGCTTACAATAGTAATTGGTTCTAACAATTTTCTAACTATGGAATTTCGCCATTATTCTCCAACACTCCCTCTTAATGGAGAAATGGATTTAATTCAATAAAAATACATAACATGCCTGTCGGTCTTAGTTTCAGCTAGGATTACAAACATTACAAAGGACAATTCAAACAAAACCCTAAAATTTGTTTCAACTCCATGTATGAGTGAGTTTTTCTCTTCCTCCTTTTCCATATTTTGAACCCTCTATGCATTTTCAATTAAAGTCTTCCTCTTTTGCTTAAAATTCCATGTTTCAGCGTCTTATCCTTCATATTTTTATTGGTGTTTATCATCAATCTAAAAATTATTTCAAATTGACCATGATTGTTCCAAATACATTTTCCTATGTTTGAAAGATCATAGTCTTATCTCAATATATAGAAAATCTTTTTATAACCAGTTATACTAGACCCTGTGTACTCCTCATTCCAATGTTTCCACAAGCATGGTTGTATCCAAAAAGTAACGATGATAATTATTTATCAATATTCACTTTGTACAACAGTGATAGCATATATTTACCATAATCACCATGGATTATATTTGCATGGGAAGAATTGCGGCAATCGAGCCGTAGCATCCATGCAAAGTGTAGGTACTAACATGGCAACAAGAATCCAAATGAGGTTCTGAGAATTATGTCATTTCACATATGAGACTTCAACGACTGGAAGAACTCCTCGCATGGACCCGAATTTGAAAATTTTGATAAGGAATACATCGGTCGAGACGCAACGTCTAGTCGTAGGATATACTGTCCAAAATGGGCTCAAAGTCTCTCCTTTAAATACACAAAAAATAATTCAGAGTCTTCCATTTGATGGCGACCTGTAGAATTAGCGTGGATCTCAGTAGCACCAACACAGAGATTTATGGACTCCTGTCCCTTGGATGGCAGCGGTGGCTGTAACACGTATGGTGTAGATGTATATTTGTGGGAAAGCGATCTTGATCTCAAATGCAGACAATGCAGTGATCTGGGAAGTATAGAGTGCAGCGATCTGGGCGTACCTCCACAACGATTTTAAGCAACAACATCTTTGCAACGATCTGGGCATACCAACAACAACAAATAACTACACTTTACGCAGCTCTCCACACTCCACAAGTGCCAGTCTTTTCAGGGGCATCAACTAGGGCATACAGGCTCCACCATACACACAGTCGAATGACCGAAAAACACACATAAATATTCACCCCACGCTCGCCATTCAGAGAAGCTCCATTCGACTCTCGCAGCAAGTCGGGCTCTTTTCTTCCACCACGCAGGCTTCCAGTGCTTTTACGTGAGTTGTACGTAAACAAACAATTATGCATAGACGATGAACATGACCGTCAGATCTTCTCAGCAAGAAATATTCTCTGCAACAATTTACACCAATTCACGCTTCGGGCAATGACCACAAAAAATTGCTCTCGACAGGAAATTACCCATAGGATTAACACAACATGCTTTGATATCAACTTAAAATTTGGAGAAGAACTCTACAATTTGGTGAGGCCACAAGGTCACACCACAATTGAGACTACACTCACATACACTATATTAAATTTGATAAATTGCATACAAATATATATGTTAAGATAGCCTCTAACAACTTTCTAATTGTGTGGATTTGAAAACCACTCTTACAATAGTAAGTTGGCCATTATTATCCAACATTTGGTAAAGAAGTTCTGTGAAAGCTTCAACATCAAGGAAATAGAAGTTGAGAACTTTAAATTAAAATTATATTAAATTAAAATGTAAATATTTTTTTCCATTATTTCAAATACATAATTTATTACAAATATGTTCAATGTATATATTCAAAGTACAAATAAATATTATTTCAAAAATTAGTTAAGTAAAAAACTTAAGAATACTCACTTTATAGTTGTGGATATGAAAAACTTTTAATGCATGTATATTTTCCTTCAAGTCCATATTAAATATGAAAGTTCAATAAATCAATACCCTATCCAAGGTAAGCATTTTCTCCAGTATGTTGTTTCTATCAACCAACCATATCATTGACTTTTATTGTATTTTCATATTACAAGAGTAGTACTATTTAGTTTTTTCCAATTAGAACAAAAATAATGCTTCAAATTTTGAAAGATGTTTGAAGTTTATATATGCAACATTTAATTTTAAAAATATGTTAAAACTATATATATATATTCAATTACATTTCTCATTTTCTAATCTAATCTTTATGGATATTAAAGTTTCAATACCGCGTTAAATATATTCATATAATTATTTTTTTTTTGTAAGTAAGAAGTATATATTATATTTAGTGCCTGCTATGGCTGAAAAGAGTTGCCAAAATACAGTGAGATATTGGCTGTAATTGCTGGACTGCCCCAACAGAGGGGAAACCAGTCCAGCCAGCCCCCAATTCACAAGTCTGAGAAAGTTGCTGGTTCAGAAAACATACAAAGACCCTACTATCTGCCTCTAGACTAGGAGCCTAAAGGAACTATATGTTCAACAAAAAGAAATCTAAACACCTGTCTAATATCCAATCCACGTGGCTCGAAGGTCCTCTATCCACGGTTCCGTCTCGAAGTTGGTCGGCTGGTCATCCCGACGTTGTTCCTTTTGCTCCACATGCTCCTCGTCCTCAACTGGGCCGCTACGTTCCGCTTCCTTCTGTCTTTCCGCTTGTCGCCGCATGCTATCCAACTCAATGTCAGGGGCCTCCCCTGGAGAAAAGCCAACTGGGTCCGAGGAGAGCTCTGACTGCATAGTTGAAAGGATATGAAGAAAGGTGGCTACATTGTCCTTTGTGGCCTGCAGTCGAAACTTGAGGTCCACCATCTCCCTCCTGAGCTCAAAGACTAAATCATACAGAATGCCCAATCGCTCTTTGAAGTTCTCACTGTCGAGGTGGCCCACAGGGAGGAGACGCGCTCGCTTGGACTCTCCCAAAGCCGCTGGTGCACTCCTCCAGGTACTCGAGGATCTGGGGAAGGACATTGTCGCCATGAAATGCATCCGGGGGTCCTGAGGAGAACGTGGAGTCGGAGTCGACCCTCGTGGGATGGTAGCCAAGGAATGTAAAAGCGAATACTGCGAAGGTGGCGAGGTTATCGTGGAGCGAAAGTGCAAGGATTGCAGAGGCGACGGGGTGACAGCTGGGGACAAGCTTTGAGGGAGGGAGGAAGAACAGGTCGTCGAGGAGGCCGCAGGCGAGACCGGGGGTCTGCGGGGCTTCCAAGGTGAGCCCCTCTTTGGCTTTCCTCTTAGCCTTTCTTTCATGTGTGCAGGTGAGCAGGGAGAAACAGGGTTGGACTGGTGTTGCAGAAAGACGATGTAGATAGCCTCTGAGCACGCCTAGTGTAGTTTGCTTCGTGAAGGGGGGAGCCCTTCCGAACGCTTACAAGGTGAAATGCCCAAACTGACGAGCCAAGCCATTATACAAGCTGCGTGGGAGAAGAAGGTGGCGTAAATGCCCCTTGCTTCAACCATAATGCGGCATATAAATGCCATTACTCTCCCGGGACGACATGGTACTGCAGCACGGGCCTGTCACGTGGCTCCGTGCTGTGGTGTGGTGTGTTCATTCCCATCAACCGCCACGAGGAAACCACTAACACCCCATCCGGGGATATATTCATATTATTATTAGAAGAAGTTAAATTAGTAATTTGGATATTGTAGTTGTTGTAATAGGAGTAATATGGATATTATTACCACTCCCAACTTCAAGTTTCTTAATCTCTAATGAAGGTTGTTTTCAAATTGCTAGTTTCCATGTATAGTATTGCAAATATATTCTATTAAAAGAGCACCACAAGGCTGATATAGGCTATAAGCTCTATGGATAATTTATATCTTAGAATTAATTGCAGGGAAGTTGAGAAACTTAACATTTTTAAAATCTAAATTCTAGTGGTGTAAAAAGAGTGTTGTTTAAATGTTTTATCTTTTGATAGGAATTTTGGGTCCTTTAAACTTTTTATCTTTTGAGTTTTGATAGAATTTTTTATTTTATTTTTCATAAGAATTGATTAAACAAATTTATTTTAATGAAATTATTTTTTTGGTTTTGTCTGGTTGTTCTAGGAAATGACTTTTTTTTTTGCCAGAATCAGGTGATATAAATTTACACGAACCACTATTTTTTTTTGTTTAAAATCTATTTCTAAATGCATAATTGGATTTAGCTTGCTGAAAAACCTTGAGGCACTTGGATATACAAAAATAAACTCACTGGATTCCAAAACAAAATCATCATTTCGTAGAACTTTAAGCCCAGATTCCAGAATTTATTGCCATATGAAAAAATATTAAATAAATAGGTGGGAGGCATGTATCGTCTATCCCAAACAATATTAAATAAATAAACTAAACTGAAATTAAAAATAAATAAATTTATGTCAACTACAAAAAAAAAATTGGAAGCATCAGGTTAAAGAGGATAACACCTCAAAATATTTGATCCATCTGAATGCTTTGTAGAACCATAATTAAATGAATTTGGACTCGTAAATCTAAATTCTTAACTACTGGGAAGTTCGAACCAGAGATATTTAGCTTTACAACACTGA
Source organism: Picea engelmannii (assembly GCA_009831015.1). Taxonomy (NCBI): domain Eukaryota; kingdom Viridiplantae; phylum Streptophyta; class Pinopsida; order Pinales; family Pinaceae; genus Picea; species Picea engelmannii. The sequence continues at coordinate 177,566 of ML796016.1, read as the reverse complement.
GAAAGACAGAAAAACTTTCAAATTGCAGGTCGTTTCCATGTATATTGTTGCAAATATATTCTATGAAAAGAGCACCCACAAGACTGATATAGGCTATAAGCTCTATGGATAATTTATATATGAGTTTTGTAATCATTTATTAATGTCTCATTGCCCATTATTTTATTGCATGTCTATGGAAAAGTGTCACTATAATTCTTGGAAGCAAGTGATCTACTATTTTGTATCTTGTCTCCCTTGACATTCCTTTGTATCTACATATTATACAATGGGTTGTTGATATTTCGTATTCTAGGATTTAGAACCTTATTATCTCGTTGATAATTTTAATAAATTGGATATTATTCTATATTTTGTTTCATGAATGATTGTTATGCTTACGTGGAGTATTTAATTTACAAGATTCATTCTTTACATTTGTTAATATGTTATATGCTCTAAATATGAATGAATGTGATTTTTCTTATGCCCTTTCATGATTTTATAGATATTTTTTTGTTTTCTTCATAATCTTCTACATCTCGATATTTGCAACTCGTATGCCATATAGTGAGGGATGAATTTATATAAAAAGACTCAATGTGATTATGCTCAAATATCTACTATTAAGATCTATCTCCTTTCTCTTAAATTTGTATTCCAAAGATGTAGTGACTATGCTTTAAATAAATACCTTAAGAACATAAAGGGTTCCACTTAATTTGGACAAATGATTCTTCCTTTATGTCTTGGAGCTGGGAGGTCTCGTACTTTTAGTTGATGCCTGGGAATAATTCCTAATAGAGGGACATCTTGGTGGACAACATGGTACAAGGGCCTAAAGTTTGGATTTGGCATGCTATGTAAGGGTATCCTCAATCAAAGCATGCTTCTAGTCCAAAATGTAGATGTTTTCCCTTGAAATACCTACTTGTAAGAAAATTTGGCCATTAATTCATCCCTATACCACGTGATAAGCCCTCTTAATATAATCATTGGCCTAGGATTGGGATAAGGTCTTAATCGTGGTATTTTTCACATCAAGGAAGGGTGTCCTTGTACCATCAATGATTCAATTATAAAATATATGGGCTTATTCCCTAAAGGAAATACTTCTGAAATGTATGGGTAATGAAGATGACCTTGGACCACATGACATTCCTTGTAAACTGAATATATGACCCAAGAGTGAGTTAAGACCCTAATTATGAGGTTTGGTGTACTAGGAAAGAGTTTTCCCTCCCAAGTGATGCTTCAAGGCCTATCACATGGCCCCTTACCAAGAGAAAAGCCCCATGAGTGGCATATGTGCTTGATTCTAAGGTTTGCTGCACCAAGGAATGGACTTCTAACCCAAGACATTATTCAAGTCTCAAACCATGGGCTAGACCCTAAACACTACTTATAGGGATTATGATTCATATATGGAATATATCAAAGCACTTATGTATATGGACAAATATAAAAAATCACTTCTATATATGCACATATACAAAAGTGAATTTTTATATTTGCACATATGGAATATGCACAGTCGAAATAACTTTGTAGATATGCACATATACGAAAATCCTTTTGTATATCTACATATACATTATATGTACGAATATACATAAATGCTTCCATATATACGCATATATAGAAGCACTTCCATATATGTGCATATACAGATTCAATGCTTCCATATATACTCAAGCACTTTCAAATATGTTCTTATATGGTATATGCTCATATACATAAATGCTTCCATATATGGACACATATATGGAATCTCTTCTGCATATTCCCATATATGGAAGCACTTCCATATATGCACATAAACGAAAGAGATTTCGTATATGTGCTAATAATAAATATGGAAACGTTTCTATGTTAAGTTGGATCTCGAGTGATATTAATATTATGTTTTTAGTTGAAATGTAGAAGCATGACAACTCTAAGGTCCCTAACATAGAAGGATTTGTCTTATGGTTGACATGGAATAATAATTCCTATCGCAGAGGTATTAGAGGCATATCTTGTTACATAAAGAAGATCATTTTTCCTCACATTCAGCTTCATAATATATACCATATCAATAAGTACATTTGGATAGAAATATCAGACATCAATGCTAAGAAGCTTTCGTATATGCGTGCTTCCATATATGCGCGTTTATGGAAGTTGGATTTTGTATATGCACATATAAGAAAGTGGACATATATAGAAGTTGACTTCAATAAATGTGCATTTAAGGAAGCCAAATTCCATAAATGTACATTTATGGAAGGTGGCTTTCGTATATGTGCACTTCGTAAATGCGCATTTATGGAAGTTGGATTCTGTATATGTGCATATACAGAAGGGCGCATATACTGAAGCCACCTTCCATAAATACCCATTTACGAAGAACGACTTCCGTATATGCGTATTTACAAAATGCAACTTTTGTATATGCACACTTCCACATATGCACATTTATGGAGGTTGCATTACATATATGTGCATATATGGAAGTGCGCATATACAAAAATTGACTTCCATAAATGTGCATTTACAGATGACAACTTTAGTATATGTGCATTTACGAAAGATAGATTTCATATATGTGCGCTTCTGTATATGCACATTTATGAAAGTTGGATTTCATATATGTGCATATACAGAAGCACACATATATGGAAGTTGACTTCTAGAAATGTTCATTTAAAGAAGCTGACCATTGTCGCATATGAGCATATATGGAAGAAAACTTCTATAAATGCACATATATGAAAGCCACTTCCATAAATGTGCATTTACAGAAGTTGGATTCCATAAATGCACATTTATGGAAGGTGGATTTTGTATATGCACGTTTACGGAAGCTAGTCACTTCCGTAAATCCACAATTATGGAAGTTGGATTAAGTATATGCGCATATACAAAAGCGTGCATATACGGAAGCCAAATTCCGTAAATGCACATTTACAAAATCCAACTTCCATAAATGCACATTTACGAAAGCCAACTTCAAAAAATGCACATTTATGAAAGAAGGATTCCATAACTGTGCATATATGGAAGCCAAATTCCATAAATGTGCATATATGGAAGCCAACTTCCATAAATGTGCATATATGGAAGCCAACTTCCATAAATGTTCATTTATAGATGATAGCTTCTGTATATGCGTATTTACAGAAGCTGACCACTTCAATAATTGCACATTTATAGATGACAACTTCCATATATGCGCACCTCCATGTATGCACATTTATGGAAGTTGGATTCTCGATATGCGCATATACGAAAGACGACTTCCATAAATGTGCATTTACAAAATCCAACTTCCATAAATGAACATTTACAAAAGGTAGATTTTGTATATGCACTCTTCCATAAATGTTCATTTATGCAAGTTGGATTATGTATATACGCATATATGGAAGTCAACCTCCATAAATTTTCATATACGAAAGCCAACTTACATAAATGTGCATTTATGGAAGGGAACTTTCGTATATGAGCTCTTTTGTAAATGTGCATTTATGGAAGTTGGATTCTGTATATGCGCATATAGGAAAGATGGCATATACATAAGTCGACTTCCATAAATTTTCATTTACGAATTGCAGATTCTGTATATGTGCATTTACAGAATCTGACCAATTATTCCATATATGCGCATTTATGAAAGACGGCTTCTGTATATGTACATTTATGGAAGTTGGATTCCCTATATGCGCATATATGAAAGCGTACATATACGGAAGCCGAATTTCATAAATGTGCATTTAGGGAAGTTGACCACTTTTGTATATGCGCATATATGAAAGAAAACTTCCATAAATGTGCATATGTTAAATACCCTTCCATAAATGCATATTTATGGAAGCCAGCTTCCATAAATGCACATTCAAGGAAGGTGGCTTCCATATATGCACATTTATGAAAGCTATCTGCTTTTGTAAATGCACATTTATGAAAGTTGGATTCAGTATATGGGCATATACGGAAGCCAACTTCTGTAAATGCCCATTTACAAAAGCCAACTTCCATAAATACATATTTATGGAAGGAGACGTTTGTAAATATGCATATATGAAAGCGCACATATACATAAGCCAAATTCCATAAATGCACATTTATGGACTACATCTTTCATATGTGCACATTTATGGAAGTTGACCACTTCCATAAATGCACATTTACAGATGATAGCTTCTGTACATGCGCGCTTATGTATATACGCATTTATGGAAGTTAAATTATGTATGTGCACATATACCAAAGCACACATATATGGAAGTCGACTTCCATATATGTGCATTTACATAATCCAAATTCCATAAATGCACATTTATGGAAGCCAACTTCCATAAATGTGCATTTCTGGAAGGCAACCTCCGTATATGTGCACTTATGTAAATAGACATTTATAGAAGTTGGATTTTGTATATGCGCATATACAAAAGCACGCATATATGGAAGCCCGCTTTCATAACTGTGCATTTATGGATGACAACTTCCTTCTATGCACATTTAATGAAGACAAATTTCATATATGTACACTTCCATAAATGTGCATTTATGGAAGTTTGGTTATGTATATGCACATATACAGAAGTGTGCATATATAGAAGCCGACTTCCATAAATTCTTATTTACAGATGAAATCTTCCGTATATGTGCATTTACAGAAGCTGACTACTTATGTATATGCGCATTTGTAAAATCCAACTTCCATAAATGCACATTTATGAAAGACGGCTTCCATATATGCACGCTTTCGTAAATGCACATTTATGGAAGTTTGATTCCATATATGCACATATATGGAAATCAAATTCCATAAATGCACATTTATGGATGACAACTTCCATATATGCACATTTACGGAAGCTAGCCACTTCCATAAATGCATATTTGTAGATGAAATTTTTTGTGTATACACATTTATGGAAGCTAACCACTTCCAAAACTGCGCATATACGAAAGCCAACTTCTGCAAATGTGCATTCACGAAAGCTAACTTCCATAAATGCACATTTATAGAAGGTAGCTTATGTATATGCACATTTATGAAAGATGATCATGTTCATATATGTGCATTTATGGAAGCTAACCACTTCCAAAATTGTGCATATATGGAAGCACACATATACAAAATCCAAACTTTGTAAATGCGCACTTATAAAAGTCAACTTCCATAAATTTGCATTTATTGAACACGACTTCCATATATGTGCATATACAGAAGCCAACTTCCGTAAATGTGCATTTATGGAAGTTGGATTTTGTATGTGCACATATATGGAAGTGTGCATATAAAGAATCCAACTTCTATAAACGCACATTTACGAAAAAAAACTTCCATAAATGCGTATATACAAAATACCACTTCCGTAAGTGGTCAACTTCTATAAATGAGAATATACAGAAGAAACCATAAATTTTCATTTATTGAAGCCAACTTCCATAAATGCGCATATATGGAAGCCACTTCCATAAATGCACATTTACAAAAACCGACTTCCATAAATGGGTATTTATAGAAGTTGGTCTCATTGTTGTTGGTATAGTCATCATCCTTCTAGTTTACACTGAGAGAAAGAGAGAGAGAGAGAGTAGGGGATAGAGAGAAAGGGAAACAAGGCGAGAGGGAGAGAGGGGAAAGTGGGGGGAAAGCGGGGCAAGAGATCGAGCTAACAAG
>ML796016.1:140071-163860 GCA_009831015.1 Picea engelmannii | reverse complement strand
GGCCGGGATCAAGACCTCGGTCTTAGAGAAAAGACACATGGAGGCTTAGGGTGAATATCAGGGCAAAAAGAGGTTTGACCCCAACCCACTCTTAAGTGCACCCTAAATCGTGCGTAGGCATGAATTCATCACCCAAGGTCACATCTGAGGAGGGGTCGAGAGAAAAGGCGCTAATTCCAATTATGAGATTTTGCAGAACGCGAAAGGAAAGGTCGTGACTATTGTGAGGCCTACACAGGGAGATGAGAGGACCTGTGTCTAATATAGAATGAAACCAACAAGTTTTCTGAGAGTCGTTCGACTCCATAATCGAAGATCCTGACAGGGAGGTCGCGCAGCCCTTAGGAGAGAAGGGGGTCTGCACCAAGTGGTATCAGAGCATAATTTTTTCTTACAGACATAAGGTAAAGGAGGACAAACAAAAGAACTTGAATTTGTACTCTGTGTGTGACAGACAATCAACACAATGCCATCGAGGAGACAAGTGGAACCACCTTTAGCCAATCTATCTATAGAAAGGGATATGTGAGAACTTCGTGAAAGAATAGAGGTGATGGAGGCAGCGCAGAGGAGAGCACCTGATATGGAGACATCAGTGATGCAGAGAGAAAATAACTCTTGTGGAAGAATGCTTGCTGAGAGTAGTTGCTAGATTGGAAGGAAGAGCCAATATAGAGGTCCCGATGTACAAAGGCAATTTAGATGTTGAAGAGATGATGGATTCGGTGAGATCCATGGACAAACATTTCGACTATGAAGATGTCAATGAAGAGAAAAAGGTGAAACATGTTTTCACCAGGATAAAAGGGCATGCAACACTATGGTGGGATGAACTGCGGGTGGAGAGGAGAAGCAAAGGAAAACAAAAGATAAAGAATTGGGACAGAATGGTAGCCAAGATGAAGGCTAAGTTCATTCCCAAAGATTATCATATCAATATTTTTAGGAAGTTGCAGAATCTGAGACAGAAGGGTATGACAGCTAAGGAGTATGGAGAGGAGTTCTATAGATTGAACATCAAAACTGGACAAATGGAGAAATATGACGAAAACATTGCCAGATATATAAATGGCCTGAGATATGAAATCCAGGATGAGCTCAACATGATGTCAGTAAGGACAGTGGAGGATTCTTATCAGTTTTCACTGAAGGTAGAGGAGAAGTTGGCTAGAAAACAAAGCCATCGAGGAAGAGGTAAAATCCCAGCCCCAAACAAAGGTAAGGGAGATACCCATGAAAAAGCACATAAGTCTAAGGATGAGACTGAGAAACCACATAGTCACTCGGAAAGAGGAGGAAGTTCCTGAGGAAGACAGGGTGGTGGAAGAAGTTCTTCTAGAGGAGGAAGAAGAAGAGGAGGAGGAGAAGTAAGATGATATGCCTATGGAAAGACAGGGCACATGTCTTGGGAATTTCTCGAGAAAAATAAAGAAGGAGGAGGTGAAGCTCACATTTCAGAAGAACAGAGAAGGGATGTTGAAGAAGAAAGAGGAGAGGATGGAAGATCCTTGATGTTGAGGAAGGTTCTCTTAAAACCAGAGGCAGAAGTTGAAAATCCAGTGCAGAGGAACAGTGTCTTCAGGACAACTTGCAAGACTAAAGACAGAGTATGCAAGGTGATAATTGATAGTGGGAGCACTAACAACTTAGTATCCACAGATATGGTGGATAAATTGGAGCTGGAGACAACTACACATCGGAAGCCATACCAAGTTTCATGGTTGCAGAAAGGACAACAGGTAATGGTTACTAAACAATGCTTGGTTGAATTTAAGATAGGAGGATACAACTTTGAAATTCTATGTGATGTAATTCCCATGGATGTATGCCATATTTTGTTGGGAATACCATGGAAGTTTGACAGGAATGTCATTCATGATGGGAGGAAGAATACATACACCCTAGAGAAGAATGGTAGGAAACACATGTTGTTTCTAATAGAGGAGAAGAAAGGGAAAGAGGAAGCCAACACAAGCATGTTTCTCATGAGCGGGAAGGAACTCCTAAAAGAAGTCAAGAAAGAATAGGAGATGCAATTCATTATGGTGAGGAAACCCAGAGTTATCCTTACAAGTACTTCGATGGATGATTTGCCTAAAGAAGTTCAGAAATTGTTGGATAATTTTGCTAACACAGTGGTGGATGAGCTTCCTAACTCATTGCCACCCATCAGAAGTATCAACCACCATATCTATTTGATACCAGGAGAAATTCTGCCAAACAAAGCAACATACAGATTGGCACCTCGAGAGAATGAGGAAGTGAAGAACCAAGTCCAAAAATTGTTAGACAAGGGTTTGGTGTGAGAGAGATTGAGTCCATGCATAGTACCAACTTTGTTGAGTCCAAAGAAGGATGGAGGATGAAGAATGTGTACAGACTCAAGATCCATTTACAAGATCACCATCAGGTATAGATTTCCTTTACCAAGAATGGATGATTTAATGGACTATTTAAGTGGAGAAAAATTATTTTCTAAAATAGATTTGAAAAGTGGATATCACCAGATTAGAATGAGAGAAGGTGATGAGTGGAAGACAACCTTTAAGACAAATGAAGGTTTGTACAAGTGGCTTGTTATGCCATTTGTCTTAACAAATGCCCCGACTACTTTTATGAGGTTGATGAATGAAATACTAAAAGATTTCATTGGAAAGTTTGTGGTTGTATATCTGGATGATATATTGATCTTTAGAAGGACTAAAGAGGATATTTTGAGACACCTGACACTAGTGATGAGGAGACTACAACAGGAGAAGTTGTTGATAAATTTGAAGAAGTCCTCTTTTATGAAGACATAACTCATTTACTTGGGTTTTGTGATCTCTTTAAATGAACTGAAGATGGATCCAGAGAAGGTGAAAGAAATCAAAGAATGGTCATCACCAAAGAGTATGTTTGAGGTAAGGAGCCTTCATGGATTAGCAATATTCTATAGGAAGTTCATCAGAGACTTCAATGGAATTTGTGCACCAATGATGGATACAGTGAAGAAGAAGCACAAGTCTTTTAAATGGATAGAGTACACCAAGAGGAGCTTCAATATACTGAAGGAGAAAATAACAGAACGACCAATTCTGGTCTTGCCAAATTTTGAAAAGACAATTTAGGTGAGATGTGATGCAAGTGGAGTTGCAATTGGAGCAATTTTGAGTTGGGATAATAGACCTGTTGCCTATTTCAGTGAAAAGTTGAATGATACCTAGAGAAAGTACTCCACACATGATAAGGAATTTTATGCCATAATTTAATCCTTGAAGAAATGAAGACATTACCTTGTCCCACAGGAATTTGTCTTGTATAGCGATAACCAGGATTTACAATTCATAACCAGATAGGAAAAATTGAATCAGAGGCATGCAAAATGGGTTGAGTTTATGAAAAATTTTACTTTTGTCATAAAACATATTGTTGGGAATGCTAAAAAAGTTGTTGATGCATTAAGCAGGAGATGTTTGATTCTACAGGAATTTTAAGTGAAGACCTTGGCGTTTGAACACCTTAAGGATATGTATTGTGATGATCCAGGTTTCAAGGAAGCATACGAAGCATGTGTGAATCCTGTGTTGGGAGACAAAAGCCAGTGGATAGAGTATATGATTCAAGAGGGATTGATGTTAAAGGGAAATCAGTTTTGCATACCAAAATGTTCAATGAGGAATAACCTTTTGAAGGAAAAACATAGTGGAGGATTGGCTGGACATTTCGGCCATGATAAAATATTTTCACAGTTGAGAAGTTCATACTATTGGCCAGGTATGAGAACATAAGTGATAAAGTTTGTGAACAGATGTAGAATCTGCCAACATGCAAAAGGAAAAAGACAAAACACTGGATTGTATCAACCATTACCAATACCAGATAGGCCTTGGGATGCAATAAGCATGGATTTTGTGTTGGGACTTCCAAGAAAGAAAATAGGATTTGATTCCATATTTGTGGTGGTGGATAGATTTTCAAGGATGGAACACTTTATCCCATGCCAAAATACTAGTGATGCAACAGATGTTGCAAATCTGTTTTTCAAGGAAGTTGTGAGACTTCACAGCCTACCCAGAAGCATTGTCTCGGATAGAGACACAAAATTTGTTGGTCATTTTTGGAGAACACTATGGAAGAAGTTGGGGATAGATTTTTCCTTTATCTCAGCTTACCACCCTCAGGCAGATGGACAAACTGAGGTGGTAAACAAAATTTTGGGAAACTTATTGAGGATTTTGGTCACTGAGCATCATAACCAGTGGGACTAGATTCTTCTACAAGCATAATTTACATACAATGACTCACCAAACAGGAGCACTGGAAAGATCCCATTCCAAATATTGTATGGAATGAAACCCGGGGGAGTATTTGAGTCGAGAGACTTGGAACAGAGTGAGATCAGGAGCGTTGAAGCAGAATATTTTGCTGCAGAAATGAAAAATATCCATAGCCAGTTCAGACGACAGTTGCAGAGTTCTAACCAAGAGTACAAGCACAGAGTTGATAAACGTCACAGAGAACTTCAATTTGAATTTGGAGATCAGGTTCTGGAACATCTCAGGAAAGAAAGGTTCCCTAGGGGAACATATAACAAGTTAAATATGAAAAAGTTAGGGCCATGTAAGATCTTGAGGAAGTTTGATGCAAACACCTATGAGATTGAGCTGCCAGATGATGTGGGCATATCGCCCATATTCAATGTTTCAGACCTGTACCCTTACAGGAAAGATGACACAGAGGGATCAGAAGATCAAGAGAATATTCAGTGCGAGAAACAAATGCCTATAGCAGAAATACCACAGATGGAGAAGATCGTTGATAAGAGGATTGACAAAAAGACCAGGAGGAAGACCTATTTCGAATATCTGGTCAAGTGGAAGGGACACACAATAGAAGATGCCAGTTGGGAAAATGAAGTTGACATCCAGAAGCATGGAAAGTCGGTGTATGAGTTCATGGAAAGGATTCCATGAATTTTTGTCAAGGGGAGTATGATGGAGGAGCATCGTTAGTGAGCACGCTAAGAAGGATCACTCAGTGCCTATGAATCCTTTCAGAATCTCAACGCTGATAGTTACGATGAGTATTTTGAAGAACACTTGAACTCATCGTCGAGAGATATTTTGAAGCACGCCTAAACTCAGCGCCGAAAAATATTCTGAAGGATGCTTGAACGATTGTGAGCGAATTGAGAGTTTCCACTCCTGCTATGGAATGTGACTAGACTAAGATAGCTATTAGGTTAAGTTTTGGAGTAGACAAGTAGTCGAGGGGAACCCTAAGAACCCTCTAAGATAAATAAAGGTTTTGTACGCCCAAATGAGAGGAGATTCAAGTTAGTAGGAGATTCCTGAGTTTGTAGTTGTTGTTTGATGGTAGTTGTAACCATTTTTATTTTGAATGAATACAACAGAGGAAAATTGATCCAATATGTGTGGATGTTATTATTTCTTGCAAATTTCCTGTTGTTGTTGTTTCTATAAGTGAATGTATGGAACTATGAATGTTAGGATAAGTTTCAATTGTTTCTCTTATGTTGAAATCAGTGCAAGGTGTGCACAGAAAAACGCAAGGAGTGCATTGACGGGATCTGTTTTAGTTCCGAAGCTCAGAGGAGACAACACGAAAATTTCCCTTTTCAAGGAGTGCAAAGTGATTGGTGCAAGGTGTGCATAGTCGTCTGCAAGAACTTAAAACTTGCGTAAGAGTCAGTTGCAAGGTGTGCATCGAGCAAAAAGAGGACGCCATGAGGGAGAGAAGAATTTATTTTCAAGAAATCCTTCAAACTGAGTTTATCGAAATCCTGAGAATGCAAGGAGTGCATGGGAAGTTGAAACCCTTTAAGGACCAAGATCGTAAGAGATATCACTTTTCATAAGTGTTAACGAGATCTAAGAGTGGGACTCGCGGGAGGAGAAAAGGTTGAAAACCCTTAAAGGCTTAGAAAATCTTCTAAGTCGGAAGAAATCTGAAGCTCTGGAGGAGGAGCGATAATGGTCGTTGGATCACAACACAAAGTATCAACAATTGTCTAATTCAACACAAGGCCCATGAGCTTTAATGCTTCACACACAGAGGAGAGAGAACCCATCAAGGTTTGAGACTTGAAACTCCTGAAGTCCGGTGGAGTTTCGGATTTCCAAAGTGAAATATCAGTCGTTCGATCATCTGAGGCAGACTTGAGCCATCAGATCAGTCAAAGTGAACATCAGGCATTGGATCAATCAAGTGAATCTGAGCTATCAGATATCGTGAGCTTAGAAGGAAGAAAGTTTGAAACTTGAGATCCCCGGAGCACGAAGAGCCGGAGGGATGAAGCGAAGCTGGACCATTAGATCCAAAGGGGTACGTGTCGATGGGTCGTGAGATCTAGAGGAAGGCAAAGACAAGGCATTTAAACACCCGAAGCGGGAAGAGTAGAAGAGTCGAGGGTTGTCGATCTGTCAGTGGACACTTGTCAGCAAATCGCGAGCTCCGGGAAATTTGTCATGGGATTTTCAGTTTGAGAACTAAGATTTTTGAAGTCTGAAACCCGAAGGAGATTTCGACCGTCGATCAAGAGGAGGGCCACATGACCGTTGATCCAAGTTGAAAGGTCAAATGCCCGAAGTGAAGACAGGACAATTGATTGTGAGGATAGGTGCCCGCAGATCATCAGCTCCAGAAGATTGGAGTACGGAAGGAAGCAAGGTTTGAGGTTTCAAAACCCCAAATTTCGGAATCATGAAGAGATCTAGACCATTGATCCCAAGAAATAGATCTCAGTCATACGTTTGAGAGCACCATCAAGATCGTGAGATCGATGGTCATCTCGCATATCGGGGACAAAAGGTTCTCGACCTTTATGAGGTTGAGGGCAGCGCGGGATCAAGACCACTGTCTTAGAGAAAAGACACGTGGAGGCTTAGGATGAATATTGGGGCAAAAAGAGGTTTGACCCCAACCCACTCTTGAGTGTGCCCGAAATCATGCGTAGGCGTGAGGTCATTTCCCAAGGTCACATCTGAGGAGGGGCTGAGAGTAAAGGTGCTAACGCCAATTCTAATATTTTGCAGAATGTGAAAGGAAAGGTCGTGGGTATCGTGAGGCCTGCGTCGGGAGCCGAGAGGACCTGTGTCTAATACAGAACGAAACCAACAAGGTTTCAGTGAGTCGTTCGTCTCCAGAATCAAACATCCTGACCGAGAGGTCGCGCAACGCTTAGGAGAGAAGGGGGTCTGCACCAGTAGGACTAGTTTGATTGGCCAAACCCGCCTACTAGTGGATTTTCTCATGTGTTGAAGACTTATATGCTTCAGTGCTTCAAATGTCATATTACAGATTGAACGTTGTGAGATATTTGGAGATGGAGGAACAATATCTAGTGATAAATATAGATCATGGATCTTCCATATCAACACTGGTGTGTTGGCCCTGTTTGCATTTTTATTTTGGCCTCACCCCAACATTCTTCCATAATTTAGATCTTTAGATGTAGAGACAATGAGTAAAATGAGTAAAAATAACCACTTCATATTGAAATCATATCCTAAGCGAGAAGATTCAAATTAAAATTTTCTTCTCTTTAAGAAATTCAAATACATAAGCGTGAGCATGTGGATGTATGTGACATAGTACTATGATGCATATGAAATGGATGCATGAGATAACTGGAATGTGAAAATGGATGGAAAGTGTTAAGAAAAGAAATGGCCTAGTCAACCTACACCAACACCTTGTTCTGGCTCTAACTTCATTCACAGTTGAGAGTGTCAAATGTACAACCAAGGAGGAAGAATATAGCCGAAACAAAAACAAAAACGACCCCCTTTGCGTCGGAGGGCGGAGGTCGTAGAACTAAGCACGTATGTCGAGGGTGGAAGCTAGTCATGCTCCATGGAAACATGGATGGGCAGTCGGCTAACAGAGTCTTAAAGACTCTACAACATGCTAGATATTGCTCGCCAAGAACTCATGGATTTTGAAAACATAGGAACCTACAAATATGCAATACCATGCTCCATCTTCTCTTCATCCTATAATCCTTCACTCTTTCTTTTATTGGATACAAATTCTAATTTTTCTTGACCTTCTTGAAGATTATCTTGCACGACAATGTCTTCATCATAAGGTTCATTGTGGACCAAAATATTTGAAAAATCAACAACAACATGAATTATTCATTTTAAATATTCATCTTTCTCATGGTTTTCATATGCTTCCCAATTGGCATGTATGGGAATAAGACATAGATCATATTTATTTTCTTGAGAGAAAGGAAACTCATCTTCATCATCGAAAATTGGATTTGTCTTCAAGGAAATTTGTTTCCTTTACACTTCTTCTACTATAAAATTTAGGCCCACTCTCATGGTGGAGAATCGATATTTGAGAGGTGGGATAAGACAAGATTGATTACTGGGATTGCTTCATTCTAACCATATCATCAATCTAAACCTGCAACATTTTGGTGAGCTCATTTATCTCAAGATATTGAGAGTTACAAGTTGTAGCAACAATATAACTTTCTTATTTATGTTTCCTTCCTTAATGATCATTTTCTTAAATCTCGAGAACATTTCTTAAAGAAAAAATATTTCCTTCCAATTCCTTATTATCCATGAGCATTTGGTCCAAGATAAGAATCTCACCTTAACTACCACCAATTCCTTATTATCCATGAGATTTGGTCCAAGGTTAAAGACCCACCTTAGCAACCACTTCTAGAGGGTCACTATGAACATTTAAGTATATATTTTCTAAACTATTCTATTGAAAACTTGAACAAACTCACATATTTCTCGTCTAAGAAGCAAACTCAATCAAATAACAATGTCAATCTTTTCTTTCTCCCCACCACATTGATATATAATTGATTTTGATAATAGAGTGTATCCATTAAAGGGATGAAGTGATATTTCTTTAAATTTTAATTTTTTAATCTGAAATTTTTAAAAGAATGCATAGTTTAGAATTCAAATTGGTTAATAAGTTTTTTATATTTTAATTTAAATTTTATAAATTAAAGTTTTTAAAATCATTTTTTTTATTAAAAAATTATAATATATTTTAAATGTTCCTAAAACTTTAATAAAATTTATTTATTTATTTTTCTAATGAATAAAAATTTAAATAATCATATATTGATTAGCTTTTTAAAAAATTTAATTATTACTAAAACTTCAATAAAAAAAAATTTAATGAATAAAAATTCAAATAATCATATATTGAGTTAGATTTTTAAAATATTTTAATTGTTTCTAAAACTTTAATAAAAAAAAAAATCTAATTAATAAAAATTTAAATAATCATATATTGAGTTAGCTTTCTAAAAATAATTCATTTTAGTATTTTTTAAGAACAACATCTATTGAGTTAGCTTTTTAAAAATAATTCATTTTAGTATTTTTTAAGAACAACATTTATTAATGATTTTCAAAATATTTATAATTTTTTATTTAAATTATTTATTTTTAAATTTAACTAATGTAAAAATTATTATTTTAATTTTTTTATTAAATAATTCAAATTGTTTTAAGAATATATTTTACAAAATTCAAAATCATTTAATAAATAAAATAAATTTTAAATTTATCAAACCTTACTCCAACACTAGAAATTAATGAAAAAACATGATTAAAATACACAACATTACCACTTGCATTCAAATCAAATCATGATAAATAAGTAAATATGTGATGAGATGTAAAAATATGGTTAATAATACATAGTGTTAACAGAAATGTAATTTCGAGGAAACAAAAACAACTAAAATAATACATAGTGTAAACACAAATGTCATTTTCCCGATGAATGTATGGATGAGAGTATTTTGAAATCTGGAATAACAATGGAAGCGCTAGAATTGACAAGGTTGGAGAGAAATGGCCACGTTAAGACCGCCACCTCCACCACTCTGTTTTTCGGGTTGGGCAACAACATGACCAGTTCCGTGCAGTGGCTAAAGCTCATCGCAGGGCTCAGATGGAGAGGATTCCCCCACATATATTTCTCATCCTCCACCATGCAACCACAGAAAAATTTCACTGCACATGGTATTCCCTTATGGACTTCCAGCTAGTCTATCACAGACCGGATATAACCGTTTCCTGTTCTGGACAACCCTTCTTGGAACTTCTACACTAACTCTTCTTGGAACTTCTACACCAGGACTGGGAACGACTAATCTGGAAGCTCTTCGACCATTTCTCTCACATACCCTGGTACGACAGTGTTTCCTGCGTATTTTATGGCAATGAGGGGCTCCATTATGGACCTGAATTCCACCGGGAATAACACGTCGATATCTCATAGATGTGCATTTCCAGCGCCAGGCTTCTTCCCCTCCACATGTGCACAATGACCACATCGAAAATGGTTCACCTCTTGATCTTTCCATCCTCCATTTCTTTTTCTTTGAGGCAATTCAACATTTCTACAGATACCAGGAAGAACTTCAACACAAGCTTTTGCAGCAGTGGTATTTTGATTGGTTTTGACTCTGACAATGCGTCATCCCCTCTTCTTTCCGGGAAAGCTGTCAATTCGAGATGATTGTGATCAATTATCTGAGGAACCCTGGCTTCTAGAATGGTTACTACAAGCACATTTGCTCAGGAGATAAATAACCACTGAATAAAAGTACATGTTAGCTGAATTTAAGTTCAAATTTCTCGCCTCTTAAGAAAGTTCAAATTTCAAGCCCGCCTCTTTGTCCAAGTCAAATTTCAAGTCATACGCATGGTTGGATTCATGGGCACATGAAATGGCAGTTGAAACAGAGAGAAACAACAAACGAGGTGGGAGGGGAGGTCTGCTACGTCGAGGATGTCGGAGGTACAAATGCCCAGGGAATTAGAGTACGCCGGGTAGAGGATGGGAACATGTATGTGGATGTATGTGGATGTGGATGGGAGCATAGATGCCTAAGGGTATCGAAGCCCACGAGAATGGTTGCATGGCCATCCGGTCTGCAGAGTCTTAAAGGCTCTGCAGCACGCTGAATAGATAGAGATGCCCCCTTGACCTCCTTGCCAGATAGATAGAGATGTCGCCTCGACCGCCTTCACCTCAGTCATCGATCGACAGTTTCTTTCAGCTGAGCAGTTCCACTCACCAGTCGACCTCTCAGCATACAAAGAACATTCATATGGAAAATCCTCAAGCTCATGTATTACAATTCATGGTCATCTAACATATCTATACGACCATAAGCAATTTACATGTCACAATCAGATATAATGCTCGAAGGAGGGAAACACCTTACAGTGTATCAGAAGATAAATAACCCTGAAACTAAGCAGCATGCATAGTATCTTCCTATTGCAACCATGGCCTCTACAACCCAATGCTATTACTTGATAGTCATGATTTCCCTGTGGATGATCATGTGTTTGGTTTTGTTCTCCCCGATGTTCATTGTCGTGGTTTTTTGGATGGTTCCATATTCGGCTGAAGGAAAAAGATCTCAACATCATCACCCATGATGCATATTTGGAATAGTTAGGTTCCATTAGGATGCACACTTTGCCACATCAGGTTCGAACTCACGCCCTTCATGACTAACATATTCCCTATTGTTCCCGGCCATAGCTCATCCACATTGACAAACATGGGCTTCAAGCATAGATAGATATAGAGTGAAAAAAAAAGGTTCCAATTGACCAACACAACTTTAAAACCTTACATCAATGGTATGGAATAAGAACATAAGAGGAAAGTGCGATCAAAGAAGATGAAAAGAATGAACATAAGAGGGTAGTGTGATCAGAGAAGATGAAAAGAATGAAGGTGGAATGATAGCTAGCTGAAAGCATATGACCAGTGAGGGAACCGTAAACAAGAGGACATGGCT
Organism: Picea engelmannii; assembly: GCA_009831015.1. Lineage (NCBI taxonomy): Eukaryota > Viridiplantae > Streptophyta > Pinopsida > Pinales > Pinaceae > Picea > Picea engelmannii. Next base: position 152,045 of record ML796016.1, on the reverse strand, counting down.
AGTAGCAGAAGACTCTACCCATTTGTGGAATCATAACATAAGAGGGAAGTGAAATCAGAGAAGATGAAAATAATGAAGGTGTAATGACAACTAAGATCAGAGAAGATGGAAAGAATGAAGGTGGAATGACATCTAGCTAAAATCATATGAAGGGTGAGGGAACCATAAATAATAAGACATGGCTACTGTAAACAAGAGGACATGGCTTGCAGCAGAAGAATTTACGAATTTGCAAAGAAGAGGTATGTAGTGTATTCAGTTACAACATAAGTTTGAGAAGACAGGTTCTATTGTCACTATGCTTTTTTCAATACTGTAGGTACAATTGTGTAATGAAGCGTTCGATGGGAGTGCTCGCGCTTCCACTCTTTCTAATATTATAATCCTAACTGCCTCCGCACTGATCTTCTTGTCCATCTTTGTTCTATTTTTCTCAGCTTCTATCATACAGATCTTCTTGTCAATCTTCGCTCTATTTTGCTCAACTTTTATCACACACTTCCACTTCTGCTCTCATATATCGATTGTGAGACATAGAGATTTATTGAATATTTCTTATAGAGGGATTTCACGGACTGGTTTGAGAAGACAGGTTCCTTGACCACTCTGTTTCTCTTTTCGATCTTCCAGGAAGAAGAGAGGACCATTTTGAAAAGATAGCTTGCACGCAAAAGAGAGGACCAATTTGATACCCATTGCTTGAGGAGCATTGTTGGGAAAGCACATAGGGTAAGAGATTAATTTACTAACCCATGCATGCATGGGTAGGAGGAAGATGACAGATAGATTATTCTTAGGATGAATATGACATATAGATTATTCTCACTTGAACTTTGAGATGCAAATACCAAGTGGAACTCTCACCCACTACCATCAAGCCACGAAATCTACTAAATCCACTGTAGACATTGCAACATAACATAACATAACGAGTTATGGGAGCCTATGGAAATATTGAACATTTAATGTTTAATGCTAACTTGAAAGTTATCATTAATTCATTTTTCTTCTTCCAAATACATTTTTCTATGTTTGAAGGCTCTCTTCCCTAACTTTGAAGCCACTTGCCTCTATATGCCTCAAATTAAAAAATTTAAGATTAGAAATCAAATGTGAGCTTGAAAATTATGAGTTTCAAAAAACTTTGGTTAAAATGGTTAGTTTACATATATTTGTGTACATAGATTAATAGAACCACCTTAGCCAGAAGGGCAGGCATTAAAAATCTTTAAAAGCTTGGAATAACTCACAGGCATTAAAAATCTTTAAAAGCTTGGAATAACTCAATAATCCAGGGCTTGGGATAACTATAGGAAAAGCTTCATGGAATGGGCTCCAGAAATTAGATCGAAGAAGGACTAAATAGTTGATGGAGGGCTACATAGGGGAATTTTTTCCAATTGGTTGGGAACTGTTTTGGGAACTTGGAAATTCTTTGTGAGCCTCAACATCAAGGAAATAGAAGCTTGAGAACTTTTAATTAAAATTATATTAAATTAAAATGTAAATATTTTTTTTCCATTATTACAAATACATAATTTATTACAAATATGTTCAATGTATTTATTCAAAATATCACTGTAAAAAGAAAGTTAAAATACAAGTAAATATTATTTCAAAATTTAGTTAAGTAAAAAACTTAGTAATACTCACTTTATAGTTGTGGATATGAAAAACTTTTAATGCATGTATATGAAATATGAAAGTCCAATAAATCAATACCATGTTGTAAATATGTTGTTTCTATCAACCAACCATATCATTGACTTTCATTGTCTTTTCATGTTACAAGAGTAGTACTATTTAGTTTTTTCCAATTAGAACAAAAATAATGCTTCAAATTTACAAAGATGTTTGAAGTTTATATATGCAACATTTAATTTTAAAAAGATGTTAAAATTATATATATATATATATATATATATATATTCAATTGTATTTCTCATTTTCTAATCAAATCTTTATGGATATTAAAGTTTAAATATCGTGTTAAATATATTCATATAATTATTAGAAGAAGTTAAATTAGTAATTTCTATAATGTAGCTGTTGCAATAGGAGAAATGTTGTCCTGAAGTGACCTTCAATTTTATTGAAATAAGATTTAAAACCTATCATATCTAGATACATTGTAATCTAAAATATTTTATATATTTTTTAATATATATTATTACCACTCCCAACTTCAAGTTTCTTAATTTCTAATGAAAATTGCTTTGAAATTGCAAATCCTTTCCATTTATAGTGTTGCAAATATATTCTATTAAAAGAGCACCACAAGGCTGATATAGGCTATAAGCTCTATGGATAATTTATATCTTAAAATTAATTGCAGGGAAGTTGAGAAACTTATCATTTCTAAAATCTAAATTCTGTTGGTGTAAAAAGAGTGTTGTTTAAAAGTTGCATCTTTTGATAGGAATTTTTGGCTCTTTAAACTTTTTATCTTTTAATTTTTCGTAGAATTTTTTTTTTCCATAAAAATTGATTAAACAAATTTATTTTAGTAAAATTATTTTTTTGGTTTTGTCTAACTATTCTAGGAAATGACTCTTTTGATAAGAATCCAGTGATATAAATTTACTAAAAAAATAATCTAACAAAATTAAAAAAAAATCATCATTTTTTTAAACTTTTTTTAGCTCAGATTCCAGAGTTTATTACCATATAAAAACATATTAAATAAATAGGTGAGAGGAAATCTGTACCAAACAATATTAAATAAATATTCTAAAATAAAATTAAAAGAAAAATAATCTTATGTCCGCTCCAAAAAAAATTAGAAGCATCTTGTTAAACAGTTAGAAGCATCTTGTTAAACAGGTTTGCACCTCAAAAGATTGATCCGTCTGAACGCTTTGTAGAACCATAATTAAATGGATCTAAACTGGTAGCTCTAAATTCTTACTACTACTAGGTTCGTACCAGAGATATTTAGCTTTACCACACTGAGAAAGACAGAAAAACTACCATATCAGAACCAGAGAACACAAAAAACTGTTCCATGTATACTGTTGCAACACTGAGAAGACAGAAAAACTTTCAAATTGCAGGTCGTTTCCATGTATACTATTGCAAATATATTCTATGAAAGCGCACCACAAGACTGATATAGGCGATAAGCTCTATGGATAATTTATATCTTGGAATTAACTGCGGGGAAGTTGAGAAACTTAACATGTGGAAAATCGAAATTTTGGTGGTGAAAAAGAGTTTTATCTTTTGAATTTTTCTCTGGAATTTGGTGATTTTTTTAAATAGGCCTTTTCAGATAAGATACTGTATAGAAGTCGGATTATACCAACTCAACCAATACCTACAGTTCCAACAATTTGAGTAAAACTAACACATCCACAAATTAAAACGTTTACAGTAAGCTCTTTTTAAGTGCGGATAAGATATTTATAGTTCGTTTATTTAATGTGAAGTACGAAAACATATGACCAGATTCCAGACTTTATAGCTATAAATTCCTCCCCCGACTACTAACTTCGTACCAGAGAAATTTAGCTTTACAGCACTGACACCGACAGAAAAACTAGCATATCAGAACCAGAGAACACCATAAACTGCTCGTGACGATGTCTCCCGCGTATTCACCCTAGACTCATGTATCGGACAACTAGATTATTATTTTGAGAAACACCTAACTTGTGTCAAACTCTAGATTATTATTTTGAGAAATACCACAGCGGCCTCGGCAACGGCTGGGTGGCTGTACACAACCGTAATTCTCTTCCTCTCCCCTAATTCTCTTCCGTACTTCTCTGAGCTCTCTATTCATCCCCAGCGAGCTTTCGGAGGATATAGAACGCTGCAAATGCTATGGAGGGAAAGCAGTTTAATGATCGTTCCGGTTCATTTGAAAGCATATATATAGGAGAGAGAGGCTTCGATCTGGTACTAAATGGTTGGAAATATGAGCAATCTGCGGCCGTCAAACGTCAAACGCGAAAAATTGGTGTCAGGGGACGAAACGACCAGTGTAGAAAACTTGCTAGAAGGATGGGCACGAGTCCACGACTCCAAGACTCACGTTTCGCTGCAGTCCCTTTCATGGAATGGCAAGTTTCAATTCGTACGCGATGGTGAGTCTCATTCGGCAAGCAATATCCAGCAGCGGAGTCTTAAAGAATTTGCACACAGGATGGCCGTGCAACCACGCTCGTGGGCTTCCATACGCTTGGGCATCTATGTTCACATTCACATTCACATCCATGCTTCCTTCTTCTATCGGAACGTTACAAAATGGTATCAGAGTCATGGTTTAAACACTAAGCTTGGATGGACTATGTTAGTGGAACTAGAAGCAAAAGTTTCGGAAAAGAATTGTTGTCAAAATGAACAAAATTCAGGTTCAGAGTTCATGGTTTTTACTCGGAAACTGGATCACCCATGAACGAGAAATTTGACTAAGGAAATCCAGAGAATTTTGAGGTAAAGAGTGCCAGAAGGGCATTGAAAGAATACTTGGACTGTGTTCGGAAACACAGGAGGTGTAACAAGTTTAAGAAATGTCCACAGAGAAAGAAATCACAACATTTGTGGTGTTGGGTCATTAGATTTGGGCGAGAGCAAGATAAGCCGTCAGATCAAGCGAAGATTAAGTCATGACCGTCAGATCTCGTTGAAGGGAGATCGACGGTGGGGAGCCATTGCAGAGATCGGGAAGGAAATTAAAGCGTGAGCAAGTTTAGTTTCCGCAATCACTCCTGGCCGTTGAATTTAGCGGCTCTTTAAAACACGATTATCGATGTTGCAAAGTGAGATAAGTGCCCAAAGGTTAAGCCGAGGTCACAGCTCTCGGTCACCTATAGAAAAACCACAACGAACTTCATGCAATTCCTGTCTGTTGATCATGTTATCGCTCCAAGAGTCACCCACAGACTGCAAATGGGGGTAAGCCTGGTAACATTAAATTTGTTTCAAGTGGGTTTAATGTCGGGAGTCAGGCCAAAACTACAAAGAAAGGAAAATATAACAGAGGTTGTTACAGATCAGTCCTAGACCGTTGGGCTATGGATTCATAAGTATCATGCTTAATGAAGGCATTTAAACTGCCTATCAAAAGGATTTATGCGGTGATGAGGAGAAGGAAGACAAAATGTGTCTGAGTGATAAACGACGAAACATGGGCAAGATGACAGCAGATCTTCTACCGCCTCAGGAATCCATAGATCAAAGATGCTACATCCAAACAAGAAGAAAAACAACAAGCGTCTAAGTGATAAACAATGAAAGATGAGCAAGATGACAATAGATCCTCTACCACCTCAGGAATCCATAGATCAAAGATGCTACATCCAGACAAGAAAAATAGAACAACATGTAAACTAAGAAGACAGTCTAATAAAACAACTCAAAGGAATCTTCAATAACATAATATTTTATTATCCATGCCCCTCAATCTTACAAACTGAAAATATTGTTCCCTACTCCTAAAGCTCTCTCGGCTGTCCAGCCTCTGAACCCCCTTCCTTTCACTTTTATCTCCTACTTTTATACCCAGAATGGTGGTCAACATCCAGGAATCCTAGTTGGCCCTCCTATCATAGGGTTCTTCACGTGGGTCTTTCTTCTGTCAAAAGGCAAGTTGGATCAGCATGGGTCTGTTGGAGCAACTACCCTCTGTTGTACCTCGGGCTGACAATCATGTATCTACGACCAGACACTCCATGCTTTCTATTTATGGGGTGAGTCGAGGTTTCAACCACCACAACCTCGTTTTATTAACTGCTCTTCTCTTGGGATCGGGACGAGGATTTGACGCTTGGAAAGCCGCCACGTGCTGCTCACAGATTGGGCACTGGATAAGCATGTGAATTCAGGCCGCAAAAGTCAATCCTTGTTCATTAGCTAAATCCTCCTCAGGATTGGGACACGACCTGACGACTAGGGGGCGACCATGTGTTGTCCTTGGATTAAGTGTTGAACAAGCACGTTATTTCGGGGTCGTTGAAAGCAGTTTGGCCCCACGCCACTTTTGGTCCCGAAATGCACCATCTTCCGCCACGTAGCTTCCTCGCAATACCATGGTTTGTATTTCGCCTGCTTTTGGATTTTAACACCCATGCAGCTTGTGGCACCGAAATGACTGGTGTTCGTTGATATGGCCATGATATGTGATCTAGGTGCACCTACTATTTTAGTGCCCCCGCTAAAATTTGTCTGCCCGCCAACTCTGGAATTCCTCCAACCTCGCTCAGAGATGGCGCTAAATTTAACTGTGCAAGGGATCTCCACTACTACAAACTGCACCTGCCTACTGCTTGTGCTCATGGTTGTCACCTATGACCCTGAACAGCTTCATTTGATAACATTGGCTCTACAGGGAATGGCATGCTCCATGTGACCTATCAAGAACGAGCAGTTCCAGTGCCTTAGCTTTTGGGTTGTGGAGTCGAGCTCAAATGCATTTTGTTGGAGACAACAGGATGACATGTACATTACTTAACCTAAAAGGAAAAATAAACACACATGCTCCAAAAGGAGCTTATTTATGTACAATCCTAAACTAACTGATTTTTACAATGCGCTAGGTGAAAACAAACTTCCACCAGAGCCATTCAAGTAACTTCCTGACTGAAAACTTATTTACTTTGTCACTGATCAACAAGGGAAAATAAAACTGTGACATCAAATTAATTACATTCTTTATATTTCCTCCTAATGATGAAGGTAAGATAAATCTTGGAGGCTTCAATACATTAAGGAAATGCAACTCCATGTATTCCCCTATAGGGTCACAAAATAGGTGATAAACGCTACTAGGTTGGTAACAAAAATCCTGTGTTGCTTTACAACTGCTCACATATGGTTGAATGTCTATGGCAAGCACAGGTGACTGAAAGGTTGATGCAGGTTGTTGATCCACTTCTCTTTTTCCTTCTCTAATAACATCTGCTACCTGATGGCAAGAAATCTCCTCATGTATAACAATGGATGGTTGTTTCTCCTTAACATGTTTCTCTTGGTAGAAGCTTTCATTTTCGTCAGAAGGATGGTTGCTAATGCTTTTTTCTTCTAATACAAAAATCACCTCAACATCTTCATCACTGTCTCCATAATGATCAAATAAAGGAGGAGTCTCGAATGACATACCAAGAGGTATATCCTACCCAACAAGTGAAGACTGCTCTTCATTATTAAACATAGGTTGCCTTTCAAGATTCAATCCAGGAAGCAATATCTTATCATTATCATATGAGTCAAAAATAAGTTGCTCATATCTAGGATTTTTAGAGACATGCTTACAAAGAGTATCGTCTTCCCGAATAGATTCAATTTTTGCACTCTCCTTATTGAGACAACAGATAAAGTTTTCATCTGATGCAGATGAACAAGGAAGAGAAAGAGATGATTCCTCATCCAAGGCATGTTCTTCATTCTCACAGCCTTCATAGAAATCAATTATATCCTGAAAACAATCTTTATACTCCTCACAACAACTATGACAAATTAACTCAGAGGAGTAAAACATTTGACAATGAATATTGAAAGCTGCATGAAACTCTTTGAGTGAAGAAACGCTAGAAATCTCAACAGAGTGATACAAAATACAAGCCTCTCCTTGAAGAGAGTACATAAACAACTTCACACATATGTCTTCATGATGGATGTCAAGCTGCTGCATCAAAGCATGAAACCTTAGAGCATGTTCAAGAAGACAAATTCCTAAAAGGGGGAAACCAAATGAGATGAAGAATGAAGAGGTTGATGATAATGATGTTGGAAGAGGAAAAATGGTGAAAGAGGAAGAGGATTTGGAAGATATCAAGGTAGAGGTCACAGATTTAATGGAACTTGATTCAAGTCCATATCACAAGTGCATCAAGCTTAAAAACACATCGTGGCCTTGAATGGTGGAAGAAATCAAGATGCAAAAACATATATTGTAGAGGTAAGATGATGTAGTTGAAGACCAAGAATTTGATGTGTAGCAATAACAAGAAAATAACTTGATGTTATGAAAAATATTATTGTATTCAATAAACAACTTATAAAAGTGCTATAAAAAATGAAAACTATCTTTTGAATGAAGTGAAAAATAAGAAGTAGATGTCTTGTTTTTATACAACTTGAGTGGGCTTAATGGTTAAGAACATGTGTTTCCTTCTAAGTGGTCAAGGGTATGTATACCTCCTTAGATTATTATTATTATAGGAGGAGGTAACACAAAAATATAACTTCTAAGAAAGTCATTAAAAAGTTAGATCTAAAATTTCAAATCAATACTTGTTAAATCTTAATATTGAAAGTTTTATGTGATATGATATTGAGGGATCGTACCATATTTGGTTGAGAAGGCCATGGAATTTTGATCATGATGTGTTACATTATAACAAAATGAACACTTACGAAATAGAAAAAGAAAAGGAGAAAACTTAATGTTTTGTATGAAGAATGAGGTGAAAAAAGGTAGTAGGTAATTATAGAAACATGAACACTTACTAATTAGTAGAAAATGAAAAGAAAAAATTAAGTAATGTTGTAGCATGATAAAGAACCCTAGAAAAAGGAAACTAAATGCAAATGCTATGAAAAACTTAATGAACAATGAACTGAGAAAGGTGATATAAATGAAAGAGTTGAGTGAAAAAGGGAAGAGTTAATATACTTGCCCAAAGAGTCAAATGCAACCATACATGAGCAGGGAAAACGTTAAACAACAAGAAAAGAGGATAACTACTTGCAAACATTCAGAAAAGGATGTTTACAATGTGGGTGAGTTTGGTAACTCAGTGGCATTGGGCGTTATTTCATTTTTCCAAAGATGATGACAAGTTCAAATGTTGAAGTAGACAAGCTATTAGGGTTCAAATTAAAATCAAAGTTGTTGACATAGAACTATTTAACTATCAATAAGTTTGGGAATTTTTAGTTCCATAAAAAAAAAAAAAAAAAAAAAATTATATTACTAACTTGAAATTTATAATATTATATCATTCATTTATTTTATGAATAAAATGTTTGCATTCCATTTATCAAAAAGATTTAATGTAAGAAATACCAATATTTATCCCGAAATACCATTGAATCAAATCAATTATTTTATTTTATCGCTTGCTTCACCGGAATGCTCAATCCAAATATGGATGGGCAGTATCTATCCAAAAAATCTTGGAATAGCTCAGTAATCCGGGGCTTGGGATAACTCTAGGAAGAGCTTGATGGCAGGGGCTCCAGAAACTATATCGGAGAGGGCTAGATAGTTGGTCGCACAACTATGTGCTTAGGTGGTGATGTATTGATTGTTGCTTGGCATTTTTCTAAGGTCTCCTAGAAGTTTTTTTAATAAAGCCTGGAAGTCCCGAAGCTGACAGCCGTACCAAGCAATTAATAAAATTTTGAAGATTTAGAAAAGTAGTATAAATCATAGTGGTATTGGAAACTTTTCCAATTGGTTGGGCATTGTTTTGAGAAATTGAAAGTTTTTTTTTTAAGCTCCAAATAAAAGATAGAGAACTTTATATTAAAATTATATTAAATTAAAATATAATTTTTTTTATTATTATTACAAATACATAATTTATTACAAATATGTTCATTGTATTTATTCACAATATCACTATAAAACAAATTGTTTTTATTCAAAATATGACTATAAAACAAAGACTAAAGTAAAAGTAACTATTATTTAAAAAATTAGTTAAGTAAAAAAACTTAATAATATTCACTTTATAGTTGTGTATATGAAAAACTTTTAATGCGTGTATATTTTCCTTCAAGCTTAGACTAAACATGAAAGTCCAATAAATCAATACCCTATCCATGTAAAGCATTTGTTCCATTTTTTTGTTTTTATCAACCAACCATATCATTGACTTTTATTATATTTTCATATTAGTACTATTTAGGAACAAAAATAATGCTTCTAATTTACAAAGGTGTTTGAAGTTTATATATGCAACATCTAATTTTAAAAAGATATTAAAATTTTATATATGTATTTTCAATTTTACTTCTCATTTTCTAATAAAATCTTTATAGATATTAAAGTTTTAGTGTTATGTTAAATATATTCATATAATTATTAGAAAAAATACAATTAATAATTTCTTATTAATTCTATTGCTTTCAAATTGTATATAGTTTCTATGTATACTGTTGCAAATATATTCTATTAAAAAAACATCACAAAACTGATATAAGCTATAAGCTCTATAGATAATTTATGTCTTAAAATTAACTGTGGGAAATTTTGAAACTTAACATTTCCAAAATGTAAATTCTGGTGGTGTAAAAAGCTAAACGTTTTATTTTTTATTTTTTTTTTTGAAATTTTGGGTTTTTTAAAAGTTTTATCTTTTGATTTTTAATAATAATAAAAATTATTAAACAAATTTATTTTAGTGATTTTATTTTATTTTTTTTCACAAATAAAATATATGAGATTCGAATTATATATACTTAACCATTCATTTATACAGTTACAATCATTTTTAATTAACTACCATATCAGTATCAGAACCAGAGAACACCAAAAACTGTTCCATGTATACTGTCACAACACTGAGAAGACAGAAAAACTTTCAAATTGCACCTCGTTTCCATGTATACTGTTGGATTTTTCATTGGAATTTCATGAGGGAATACCCTGTGCATGAGGGAATACCCTGTGCAGTGAACAATTTTTCTGTGGTTGTATGGTGGAGGATGCAGAATATCCGTGGGGAATCCTCTCCATTCGAGCTATGGGATGAACTTTAGCCACCTCATCCATGCATTCATCCGGGTAATGACATTTGCTATTCAATGTCAAGTTGTAGTATAAATTTTTATGGTTTTTAATTTTGAATTAAATATTTCAACCATATTTTTATATTTACTTATATTTACTTATTATACTATTGAGGTAATATATAGTAATGAGTTAGTTTTGATTTTCATATTAATTTTATGTTGACTTGAAAAATGGTTATAAATTTTAATGTTGAGCATAACAAATAAAAAAAATTATTTTTCAATATAACAAAATTGGTATTTTTACGACTTCTTATTGGTCAATAAATTGATAGTGTTATTGCAACCTTTACTTCATTCGAGATTTGAAATTAATTTTGACATGACTATATATGAGTGTCACTTTACAACTATATTGATAAAATAATTTTATAACAAATAAGATTTTTTAAATTTTTTTTTTTTTCTTATTTTTCCAAATGTGTAGTTATGAAACCATTTTTAATTATTTTGGTAAGTTACCATTGAACTATGAAATAAGACTCTTTTTTTTTTTTTTTTCTTTTTCTTATTTTTCCAAATGTATAGTTATGAAACCATTTTTAATTCTTTTGGTAAGTTCCCATTGACCTATGAAATAAGACTTTTTTTTTTCTTCCAAATGTGTAGCTATGAAACCATTTTTAATTCTTTTGGTAAGTTAATTGATAGCTATAGGGTTAGAAACCCAATGGATCTGTGGTAGGATTTCCATCCGTTTTTTTGGCAGATCTGATTCCGCATATGGTTAAACTTGTCAGGACAATCTCTAAGAACGCCAAATCTCCACTATACACTAAAAAATGCTATTCAAAAAACCAACTACTTATGGAGATATATGATAGAAACAGTGGGCTCCAAAATAAATTTAGGTTTTTTGAAATGACATATTTTAATTATAGAAACGGGCTAAAGCACTCGCACACCCTCTGAGAGGAATGAGAAACCTCAAAAGCAAAGGAAACTCAGTAATCAGAGGCAGTATATCCCAGTTATCATGATTTGAATGTAAGTGAAATTTTGTGTATTTTAATCATGATTTTTCATTAATTTCAGTGTATTTAAGTAAGGTTTGATAAATTTGAAATTTGAAATTAATTTTATTTATTAAATGATTTTGAATTTCTAAAATATATATAGTGAATTTTGAATTATTTAAATTAAAATAATAATTTTAAAATAATTTAAATTTTAAAATAAAATAATTTAAATTATATATATATATATATATATATATATATATATATATATA
>ML796016.1:69285-131702 GCA_009831015.1 Picea engelmannii | reverse complement strand
TCTGTTTTTCAGCTTCTGCCTTGAATTCTTTGAATTTTGCAAATGTTTCAGACTTGTGTCTGAGAAAATAGATCCATATTTTTCTGTTGAAATCATCAATAAACGTTAGAAAGTAAAAGCTACCACCTATTGACTCTGTTTGCATTGGTCCACATAGGTCAATGTGAACAAGTTCAAGATGTTGTTTGGCTTGATTGGAAGACTGTGGAAAACTAGTTCTCTTATGTTTTCCAAGTATGGAAGACTCACATGGGGGAATTTGCTCTTTAAAGATAGGAAGACCTTTGACCATGGAGTTCTTCTGAAGAAGACTTAGACTCTGAAATGGTATATGTCCAAATCTTGTATGCCAAACCATTGTTTCATTCAGGGTAGATGCACTCTGTGCATATGGTTGAATCAAATTTGCAGTTCTGAGGGTAAGGGGAAACATCCTATTTGGAGTCATATGGATTTCAGAAATCATTTTTCTGCTTGGGATTTTGTCATATATCTTGCAAGATGCTCCCTCAAAAAGTACCTTATAGCCATGTTCAATGAGCTGTCCTACACTTAGAAAATTATGTTTCAGATCTGGAACATGATAGACATTGTTTATATCTTTCTTTACATTCTGTTTAGTAAGAATAGGAACAATTCATTTTCCTTGAACTTTGACTAAATAATTATTTCCAAGTGTAATATCAGATGAGATTGAAGAATCAATGCATGAAAGTAATTCTTTGTTACCTGTCATGTGATTGCTGCATCCACTGTCTAGCAACCAAAGATATTTAGGTTGTTGTTCAGTCTTGTGGCATGAAAGAAACATACCTCTTGAGTTTTCTCCCGTGTGATTTGACACATGTGCTCTGCCTGAGAGTTGATCTGCTTGCTTCTTCCTACATTCAGATTCATAGTGCCCATACTTTTTGCAGTAATAGCATTGTATGCTTGCTTTGTCATTTGATCTTCTCCCTCTGCCTCTTTGAGGCTGGAAATTCTAATGTTGATTTTAGTGTTGTTGCCTTTGACCTTGGAAATTTTGATTCAGATACTGTTGTTTGTTACCTCCACTAGAGTGAGGGTTACTTTGATTGCTCCCTCTTCCTTGGTGACCTCTGCTTCTTCCTCTGCCTCTTCCTCTGCTGAAGGAGAATTGAGTTTTGAAAGCATTGGAGATTGACTCATCTGTGAGATGAAGTCTAGTCTCATGTGTCACCAGAGAACCAATTAATTCATCTGTTGAAAAACTTGCCAGATCCTTGGATTCAAGGATTGTTGTTACAACCATTTCAAATTTCTTTGGTAAACTTCTAAGTATTTTCTCAAAAATGTGTTGATCAGTGATGGTTTCACTAGTCAGTCTGATCTGGTTCACGATGCCCATGACTTTGGTCATGAACCGATCCACATTTTCGGACTCTGTCATCCTTAGAGTCTCGAATTGTGTCCTCAAGGTCTGCAGTTTAACTGTTTTGACCCTGTCATTTCCTTGGTAGGAAGATTTAAGGATGTCCAAACCCTGTTTTGAAGTACCAGTGCCTTTGATTTTTGAGAAAATCGAGTCATCCACAGAATTTTGAATCCAAAATTTAGCTTTATTTTCTCTGTTTCTCTGTGTTGCCTAAGCAATTTTCTGTTGATTAGTCATGGCAAACAGGTCTGCTGAATCTGGTTCCACATATCCATGATCCACTGGATCCCAGCACTCTTGTGCTTGCAAGAAAGATTTCATCCGAAGAGACCAGAACTCATAGTTCTTTCCAAGAAGAATCGGACCCTGAGTTGGTCCTAAATTGCTAGACGACGCCATATATATATATAAAGAATTTGAAAAAAACAGAAACAAAATTCTTACTTACCTATCTCCTGCGTATAATTTGTAGTGACTTCAGAACTTTGCGTTCAAGATTTCGCGAGTTTTTGGCTTCGCGGTTCTGACGTCGGGACTTCGTTATACGAGTCCTCCGATCTCTTGTCTCGCCAACCTCCGATCGTCGAAACGCCGATTTGTCGATGGGAGCTTATGGGCCTTGAATTTGGCCTTAGTCACCATGCAATGTGACCACGTGCCTTGATGTTAAAGCGCTACAGGCGTTTCTGGTTCTTTGTCTTTCAATTTGCCGAAATGCCGAGATTTGCCTTTGGACAATTCAATGGTCCATATCTTCCTGTGATCTGACGGTCCAAATCCTATCGAGATTTCGCAATTCGTTGTTTCACGTGTTTAGAACTCTTGTCCCAGAGTTTTCGAAACCGTGAACTCCAAAATGTCGATTTGCCGAAATGGCGTTAACATCAGTTAGCCCCTTGGGCTATGCCTCTAGTCCAGATGACCTCTCCTGATATGACCGCAGTCCCTTTTGGGGTTTCGCGATTCAAACGTGCGACCACTTGGTCTCTTGATTCCCGAAAAGCCGATTCCCGTAATGCTGATGGCGCTTTCCTTTTAGGACTTTCCCCGAAGGACTACATTGTTGCCACGCGTCCCTTTACGATGGACGGTCCTCATCGTTTCATGATTTCACGACTTGTGACTCCAAATCCTTTGAAAACTTGAAACCCCGGTAGCCGATATGCCGATGGTTTCCTCGATGTCTGCCATGTGTCCAAACAGACGGACAATTGTGATCTTATCACTTATTTTGTGAATCGCGATTTCGCGACTTTCGCTGTGGAGTGTCTTTCGTCAACAAGACCTCCGATATCCCGAAATCCGAAATGTCGATGGAGTGATGGCTTGGATCTGCTGCCACCTATCCTATGAGATGGACGACTCACAATCCTCTCGGGATTTCGCGATACGTGATGTTGGGATTTCACGTATCGGGGTTTTGGAGAGTAGTCTCCTTCGCTCGTCCAACTCCCGATCCCCGATTTTGCGATGGGATAAGATCGACGGCTCACGATATTTCGCGATCCAATGGTCCGAGGTGACTCGTGATTTCGTATTTCGTGAATTCTCATGCCAGTCTTCTGACCTTTGCACCTTGCGAGTCAGCGAAATGTCGGGATCTTGCCACGTGTTTCTTGATGGACGCTCCAGATGATGTCGAGATTTTGCGACTTCACAAGTCGAAATTTCTCCTGTGCACTTCAGAGGACTAAACCTCGTGCACTTTCATGCTGATCCAACGGCTGTCGGTCCTGTGTACAAGATCTAGCGGTTGAAATTATTTCGCCTTTTCCGCGCTCTCTTCGTCCCTTCTGAACTGGTCACCCGCTCTGGATCCATTCGCAGGACGAATCTTGTGGCCACGATGGTTGTTCTTTGAACCTGAGATGCGTTCTTTACTTCCTTTGCAAGGATTTTCTTCTGCGGAAGAAAAATTCGTGAATCTTTCAAAGATTTGAAAGAATTTCACGAGTTCTTTGTTCTTTGCTGCAGTCTTTGATAGATTTGAAGAATTCCTGCAATTCTTTAAACGCTTCTTCTTTCTTTAACAATCTTCCACGAATTTGAACAAATGTCCGTGAAATCTTCAACGTTTCTGCCTTCTTAAGCTCTTCTTTGTGAATTCTTTAATGATTCTTGAAAATTGTACAAGAATCTTTAAAGTTTTTTTCTTCTGCACTCTCTTCTTCCTCGATCTTTCAAGCGTTGTATGCTCTGCGACCTCGCGTGAGCTTCTTATACTGATCTTTTGAGAGTATGATCATATAGCTTCCTCGTGGAAGTTTCCTTTGAGAATCTTTCGAGAGTATGACGGACAACTCTCCAAGCCTTGTGAAAAGTCTGTGTCGAGTTGCTCTCAAGATCCGTGTAAGCTCTGCGCTGTTTGAGGATCGTGTTTCTCTCCAGCCTGTGTGAAGAGGCTTACTGCTGAAGGTCTGATACCATGATAAATTATGAAGCAAGAAATGCAGAGAGAAAGAATAGAACATAAAACAGTATATTAGAATATATGAAGAAGAGTACAATGAGAAGTCTGAAGGAGTTGTGAAGAGATACTATGCAATGGGAGATGGCTGAGCTAAATAGGCTCAAGAAAATCAAGAATAGAAAGTATAGCTGGCCAGGATAGCTGGTAGTGTACAGTCAGACTGTTGAGGTTACATTATATTTAACACTAAGCTCCATTCATTCTGTTTTAAATGCATTTTGAGTGCCAATGAATTGACTTGCTATAGAAGGAACAATATAGTTTATCCCTCATATTTAGTTTATTAGTATGGGATTATAAGAAAATGGTGGATTGTAAGCAATGCACTCTCACCTCCCCATACCCTCTATCTCTCCTATTTCGTAGTAGATGAATCATCTATTGATTATTTATAGACCATTAAAAAAAACACTTCTTCTATCATGATTCTCTTCTATCGAAATTCACTTTGATGTTCCCTTTCCTCCGCTTCAAAGGTATGCAAGTTTTATTAACCCCTCATGAAAATGATTCATAGTATAATTAAATGCCTTATGGAGGGTTTCAAACACCATCCCAATAGCTTACTCCTTTCCTGCTCTGTCCCACAAGCTAAAGAGTTTTAGTTAGTCGTGAGGAGTTGGAGCGATAACGAGCCACGTTCGTATCAAGGGTGACTATGTGTAGAGTTAAGTATCATTTGTTAAATTCACCGTGAATGTAATTTATTGTATTTAGAAAAGTTAAATACATTTTACAATTCATTAAAAAAAATATAAATATAAATATTATATCAATATAATATAAATATAAAATTAATGTATTATATTAAAAAATATAAATATAAATATTATATCAATATAATATAAATATAAAATTAATGTATTATATTTATATTATGATAATAATATAAATATAAATATAAAATATAAATATAAATATAAATTAAAATTAATAATAATCAAATTTTAAAGTTATAGTTAAGTAATACATTAAATTGGTGATCCCTATATAATGAAACAAAAGATATTAATATAAATAAAAAATTAAAATTATAAAATCCCTATATATATGAAATACTCAACATGATATTAATATAAATTAAAATTAAAATTTCAAAAAAATAAAGCTAAGGGCAATCTTTTATCTTGTGTGCCAGTCAACACCAGCCTACACCAGCCTGAGGCCCATGAAGCAGATCCCCCGGACTCCCAATTAGGGATTGTGGCTCGCGGATGCAAGACTGACACTCTCTACATGACCACGAATACAAGGGATACAGTTGCAATCGCAGACGCAAGCAAGTCGAGCATAGAATTCAAGAGCCTGTAACCTACAGACCTACGCATGAGTTATTTCAAGATGAGTAAAACATTAAACTATAATAATAAAATTAATTAATTAATAAAAATATAACAATAAAATAAAAACCTATATAGTGAAACAAAAAATATTAATATAAATAAAAAATTTAAATTATGAAACCCCTATATATAAAATACACAACATTATATTAATATAATTTAAAATTAAAATTTCGAAAAAATAAAGTTGTAAAACATTAAATTATAATAATAAAATTAATTAATTAATAAAAATATAACAATAAAATAAAAACCTATATAATGAAACAAAATATATTAATATAAATAAAAAATTAAAATTATGAAACCCCTATATATAAAATACACAACATATAAAATACACAACATGATATTAATATAAATTAAAATTAAAATTTCAAAAAAATAAAACTGTAAAACATTAAACTATAATAATAAAATTAATTAATTAATAAATAAAAATATAACAATAAAATAAATTTATTAAGATCAATTTTAATTCTATTTTTAATATTTTTTATTTTTAAAATAGATATATTTTTGTTAATTATAATTTAGGGGCTAGATATAACAACTTATTCTAATATAGATGTTTTATAATCCAATATGGAAGAAATGTCCATGTAACATAAAACATTATAATACTACTCATAAAAAAAAAAAAAAGTTATATATATATATATATAATATTTTCTTTTATAATATTAATATATTATAAAATATTTTAATATATTAAAAAATATATATTGGTTTGAATTTAGTTTGTTTTCATTTGTTCTAGCATTAATTAATAGATTATAATGCCGGAGGCATAGAAGTAGTATATAGCAATAAGTTAGCATTGACTTTCATATTAGTTTTATGTTGACTTAAAAAATGTGTATAAATTTTAATGTTAAACATAACAAATAAAATAAAAAACATTTTTCAATATAACAAAATTGGTATTTTTATGACTTCTCATTGGTCAATAAATTGATAGTATTATTGCAACCTTCACTTCATTCTAGGTTTGAAATTAATTTTGACATTACTATATATGAGTGTCACTTTCTTATAAGGTACAACTCTATCGATAAAATAATATTATAACAAATAAGATTTTTTTATTTTATTTTTCCAAATGTGTAGTCATGAAACCATTTTTAATTATTTTGGTAAGTTACCATTGAACTATGAAATAAGACTCTTTTTTTTTCTTTTCTTATTTTTCCTAATGTGTAGTTATTAAACCATTTTTAATTCTTTTAGTAAGTTACCATTAACCTATGAAATAAGATTTTTTATTTTTTATTTTCTGTTCTTATTTTTCCAAATGTGTAGTTATGAAACCATTCTTAATTCTTTTGGTAAGTTAATTGATAGCTACAGGGTTAGAAACTCAATGGATCTGGTCGCAGGCTTCCCATCCATTTTTTTTGGTAGAAGTGATTCAGTCAGGACAATCTCTACGAACGTCAAACTTCCACTATACACTAAAAAATGCTATTCAAAAAACCAGTTACTTATGGAGACATATGATAGAAACATTGGGCTCTAAAATAAATTCAGTTTTTTTTGAAATGACATATATCATGATTTAAATGTAAATGGTATTTTGTGTATTTTAATCATGATTTTTCATTAATTTCAGTGTATTTGAGTAAGGTTTGACAAATTTGAAATTTGAAATTTGTTTTATTTATTAAATGATTTTGAATTTTGTAAAATATATATAGTAAATTTTGAATTATTTAAATTTTAAAAAATCAAAATAATAGTTTTTAAATAAATTAAATTTCAAAATAAAATAATTTTATATATATAATGTTTTTAAAAAGGAGGAACATGATTTTTTTTTTAATATTAATTCAATAAATTATTTATATGATTATTTAAATATTTATTTATTAGAAAATATAAATAAATAAATTGTATTGAAATTTTATGAACTATTTAAATGGGATTAAAATGTAATAAATTATTTATATGATTATTTAAATTTTTATTTATTAGAAAAAAATAAAAATAAATTGTATTGAAGTTTTATGAACTATTTAAATGTGATTAAAATGTATTGTAATCTTTTTAATAAAAAAATTTAATTTAAAAAACTTTAATTTATAAAATTAAAATTAAAATATAAAAAAGTTATCAACGAATTTGTATTATAAACTATCAATTCTTTTACATCCTTTTAATGGAAACATTGTACTAACAAAATTGATTATATATTAATATGGTGGGGGAGAAAGGAAAGATTGTCATTGTTATTTGATTGAGCTTAATTCTTTTACATCCTTTTAATGGAGACATTGTACTAACAAAATTGATTATATATTAATATGGTGGGGACAAAGGAAAGATTGTCATTGTTATTTAATTGAGTTTGCTTCTTGACTAAAATATTTTAGAAAATATACACTTAAATCGTTGTTTATAATGATCCTCCATGAGAATGGATTTTTTTTTCTCTTCTGAGAAAGAAAGTCTCTTACCTTAGACCAAATGCTCATTGATATTAAGGAATTGGAAGTTTTTGTTTTTCGAGATTCAAGAAAATAATCATTAAGGAAGACACCATAAATAAGAAAGTTATGTTGTTGCTACAACTTCTAACTCTCAATATGTAGAGATAAATGAGCTCACTAAAATGTTGTAGGTTTTGATTGATGATATGGTTAGAATGAAGTGATCCTAGTACTCAGTCTTGTCTTAGACCATCTCTCAAATCTCAATTCTCCATCGTAAGAAATCCCATCCCTACGCAAGCTTCAACCAATCTTTTGTTCTATCATAGCTAGAATGTTGAGAGTGAGCCTAAATTTTATAGTAGAAGATGTGTAAAGGAAAAAAAATTCCTTGAAGACAAATCTAATTTTCAATGATGAAGGTTTCATTTCTCTCAAGAAAAGAAATATGATCTATGTTCTATTCCCATCCATTCCAATTGGGAAGAATATGAAAACCATGAGAAAGATGAATATTTAAAATGAATAATTCATGTTGTCATTGATTTTTCAAAGATTTGGTCCACAATGAACCTTATGATGAAGATATTGTTGTGCAAGATAATATTCAAGAAGGTCGAGAAAAATCAGAATTTGTATCCAATAAAAGCAAGAGTGGGGGATTGTAGGATTAAGATAATATGGAGCATGGTATTTCATATTTTTAGGTTCCTACGTTTTCAAAATCCACGAGTTCTCTATCTTATAGAGTCATTGTGTTGGGTAGGTGTTATATTCTTTTCATGTGTGTGTGTGTGTGGGCGGGCAGGGGTGGCGGTGGTGCATAAGATTTTAAGACTTTGTTTGACGATCCCTCCCCCCCTTTGGTATTTGTGTTTTGTGCATCGAGGTCTTTCCTAGGGGGGTCCCTGGGGAGGCGGGGGGGAAGGTAGGATTTCCCCATTGGTTATGCAGAGCATTCATGGAAAGATCCTAAAATGTTTTTGGGGGCAGTTGTTTTCGCTATATTTTGCAGTTTTCTAAATTAATCCTGGATTAAGGGATTAGGCTTTGTACATATATTGTATTATGAATGGTGAAATTAATACAATGAAGAGTTGAGTGGTGCGATGCCAAGGACGACTATTTTTCTCCCAGTTAACGGTTTCCAATGTAAATCTATGTGTACTATGTGTATGAGTCATTGATTAATTTATGTTTTGATTAAGAATCTATATGCATTGCTTTAATTCACAGTTTTAAAACTTACATATTGTTGGTGATGAAGGTCTCCAAGAAGTTGAGACACTTCCCACTAGAAAGTAAGTGATAAATTGTAGAAACTAACCTATACTAAAGTATCGGGAACTCATGAGAAAATTTAATTATGGTAGTTCGTTGGGAGAAGAAATCACATAAAATATTAAGCAAGGTATCTCTATAATGTTAACTAGATTTTAAGGATTCACCACTCTCGCAATATAGTCCATAACCTCTTTCAGTTGTTTGTATGAAACTTCTTGTTCCACGATACTTTTGTTCTTGTTCATTTGCACAACTCTTAGGAAAAATCCTCATATTCACAGTCACTAAAAAAAAAATATTCCTCAATGCCTTAGCCTATTGTGCTTGTTAATATTCTATATTGTGCTTGTTAATATTGTATGAGATTCTAAATATAAAAATGCATTTTATGATATTTATTATCACTTTTTTTGTGTGTGATGAATTTTATTGCAATTATTTGAATGTCTAAAGAGTTATTATCATGTGTGTGGGGGGGGGGGGGGNGTTCATGATATGTACTATTTTTCTACATCTATGTGCTGAATTTATTATATATTTTGAATGAAGCCTACCTCGTGGTTCCATGAATGAGTTTGAATTGTTGAATTCATTAGTTAATGCATAATACATTTTCATATCTTATTAAGTAATACTCATGACCTCCATACCTCATTAGTGTTTACGATATTTTGTAAATCCTTAAGTATCAAGGAATTTCACCCTTGTTGGTATATGAAGTATCTATCCATCTCTAAAATCTTCTTCATCTTTCATAAGATTACTCTTTATGTATGTTTGGTCCAAATAAAAGTTCCCCTTTAATTATAAAACATTGTGTTGCATGCCCATGCTTTGGTTTAAAGATTTTTTTCTTGCTTTAGATCAATTATGTAAAACCTTTTAGTGACAAAAAGTTTTATCATGTATTGAGGGATACCCCTTCTCACTATTGGAATCATCCATTTCAACCTAAGGTAGGAATGTCATCTAAATTGTATTGGATTCCCAATATAGTTCCCCTAGAAGGAACATCTTCAGGAACAACACTTCAAATCAATGAGAGAGATTTATATAACAAAGTAGAGAGAATCCCCCATAGCAACTAAATTAAATATTTTCCACTCTTAATCGTGGTATTTGTCACATCAAGGAAGGGTATCCTTGTACCATAAATGACTCAATTATAAAATATAGGGGCTTATTCCCTTAAGGAAATACTTCTGAAACATATGGGTAATGGAGATGACCTTGGACCATGTGGCATTCCTTGTAAACTGAATTTAT
This sequence comes from Picea engelmannii, assembly GCA_009831015.1. Classification (NCBI taxonomy): domain Eukaryota; kingdom Viridiplantae; phylum Streptophyta; class Pinopsida; order Pinales; family Pinaceae; genus Picea; species Picea engelmannii. The sequence goes on along the minus strand of ML796016.1, from coordinate 121,514 downwards.
GACCCAAGAGTGATTTAAGGCCCTAATTATGAGGTTTGGTGTACTAGGAAAGATTCTTCTCTCCCAAGTGATGCTTCAAGGCCTATCACATGGCCCCTTACCAAGAGACAAGCCCCATGAGTGGCATATATGCTTGATTCTAAGTTTTGGCACACCAAGGAATGGATATCTAACCCAAGACATTATTCAAGTCTCAAACCATGGGCTAGACCCTAAACACTAATTATAGGGATTATGATCAACACATGGAATATACCGAAGCGCTTATGTATATGGAAAAATATACGAAATCACTTCTATATATGCACATATACATAAGTGATTTTTTTATATATGCACATATGGAATGTGCACAATCGAAATAACTCTATAGATATGCACATATACAAAATTTCTTTTGTATATGTGGATATACAATATATGTACGAATATAGAGAAACATTTCCATATATACACATATATAGAAGCACTTCCATATATGTGTATATACAGATTCAATGCTTCCATATACATAATTCATATATGCCCAAATATAGAAGAACTTCCATATATGCACATATATGAAAGAGATTTTATATATGTGCTAATAATAAATATGGAAAAGGTCCTATGTTAAGTTGGATCTTGAGTGATATTGATATTATTTTTTTAGCTAAAATTTGGAAGCATGAAAACTCTAAGGTCCCTAACATAGAAGGATTTGTCTTATGGTTGACATGGAACAATAATTCCTATCGCAGAGGTATTGGAGGCATATCTTGTTGCATAAAGAAGATCATTTCTCCTCACATTCAGCTTCATAAGATAAACCATATCAATAAGTACATTTGGATAGAAATATCAGACACCAATGCTAAGAAGCTTTCCTATATGCATGCTTCTGTATATGCGCGTTTATGGAAGTTGGATTTTGTATATGCACATATACGAAAGTGGAAATATACAAAATTTGACTTCAATAAATGTACATTTAAGGAAAACAACTTCCACAAATGTGCATTTATAGAAGGCGACTCTCGTATATGCACACTTCCATAAATGTGCATTTGTGGAAGTTGTATTCTGTATATGTGCATATACAGAAGGGCACATTTACGAAATCCAACTTCCATAAATGTGCATTTACGAAGAACGACTTTTGTATATGCATATTTACAGAATGCAACTTATGTATATGCATGCTTCCACATATGCACATTTATGGAGGTTGGATTATGTATATGTTCATATACGGAAGTGTGCATATACAAAATCTGACTTCCATAAATGCGTATTTACAGATGAAAACTTTAGTATATGTGCATTTACAGAAGGCATATTTCATATATGTGTGCTTATGTATATGCACATTTATGAAAGTTGGATTTCATATATGTGCATATATGGAAGCACACATATATGGAAGCTAACTTCTGGAAATGTGCATTTAAAGAAGTTGAATACTGTCGCATATGAGCATATATTAAAGAAAACTTCCGTAAATGCCCATATATGAAAGCCACTTCCATAAATGTGCATTTTCAAAAGTTGGCTTCCATAAATGCACATTTACAGAAGATGGATTCTGTATATTCACGTTTACGAAAGATAGTCACTTCCGTAAATCCACAATTATGGAAGTTGGATTCAGTATATGCGCATATACAAAAGCGCGCATATACAAAAACCAACTTCCGTAAATGCACATTTACGAAAGCCAACTTCGAAAAATGCACATTTATGAAAGGAGGCTTCCATAAATGTGCATTTACATATGATATCTTTTGTATATGCATATTTACGGAAGATTACCACTTCCATAAATGCACTTTTATGGACGACAACTTCCATATATGTGTCGAGCTACAGATATACCATATGAATCAACATTTAATTGTCAACCCGGGAAGGTAGACTTAGAGGAACCAACACAGGAAATGCAGGGCTGAAGAGGGGGTTTAAAGGATGCCAAACTAATCTCTGAACTGCTAAAAGAAACTCGTTGAAAGAAGCTACTGTACTCTACTTTGTTCGGCACTACTCTGTACTGACTTGCACTCGTTCTGCACTACTCTGTACTAACCTGTACTAACTCCATAAAACTGTTCTATATATGCATGTAAAAGGTCTACTGCACACTGATGACTGAAAACAATTAAGATTCTATTACTTATTACTCCACACAACTCAGCAACAATGAAACTCTCTATTGTAACCAAATGAAATGCTATTTTGGTTAATCAATGGCTGAAAAGATAACATCTAAACTTGAAGCTTGAAATGTTAAACCCTCTGTTGCAATCAAATGAAATACTATTTATGTTCTACGAAATCAATGAGAAAACGGCTGAAAGATAATGTCTATTGTAAATGCAATCTACACAGCTCTGTTTCCATCGAAGGGGGCCCTGCCTTCTTTGTCAACAGACTATCTCACTCAATGCATATTGAATATAACTAACGACAAACTGGCAATATTAGAAATCGAATTAATGGAACAACTCTTAACTATTTTATTGAAAATAAGAACAATACAATGCTTGGAGACTTCCATTCCTCTCTCTAATCTATGCTATGTCTATCCTCCTTTTTCCCGAGAATAACAACTCTTTATATAATGTTTCAGATCCTTTACAATGTATGGCTTTGCACCCAAGAAGTTACAAAACGGTTTTGAGAGATCATCGGAGGATGAAACACGTTTTGAGACATGTTTTACACAATCAATCGTTCCACGTTATACATGCACGATTTTAAATGCTTGATGCCATCTATTGAGTTCTCAAACAAATAGTTTCCCCCCTGTGTTACACATGCACGGATTTATGACTGCGTTACACATGCACGGATTTATGAAGTGGTAGAGGGCGCCAACTATTCAGTCAAGGAAAGGTCTAGCTGTAGATATTCCTCCTCAAATCGCAGAGTACTCTGTTTAGCTTGTTCAGAGTCAAACTTATCTTGGTATTTATAATGGCTGGCATTTTGCATATTGCCCAATAAACCCAGAAACTGAAGTAAATGATGACCTTAATAATTTGCGTTATAAGATACACATCTTGAATAATATTGCTGAGATCTTTCTACCTGGAAAATTGAGAAGAAAACATTCCCAAATAAAACACAAACATACCCTGGTCCTCCACTAGCACTACCGGGGATAACAATAACCCCATCTCTTTTTGCAAACCATTTAACAACTTCAACATCATCAGAAGCACCAGTTGGTAACTTTGCTCCAGAGATAAATTACTCATTGTCTGCCCTTTACAGCATTTGCACCAAGAGGTGACAGTGCATCCAAATTATATCTTTGTTTTTAAACCCTTCCTTCACCCATTCAGGGCCAAGCTCCAGTGAATATGGAGCAAGATTTTGTCCAATGATTGAAGCACATATTGGGATATTATCTTGTGCTCCAAGGCTCTCGACTTCAGAAGGATATGCTATATATCCAATTCGCCAGCCCATCATACCATAAGCTTTAGAAAAAAAGAATACATTGATAATGTGTGGAGCCTCTGCACAAGTATGTTTCAACCCATCATACATAAAATACTCATAAGTATTATCCACTACAAGCCAACACCTTGCATATTTGCAAAGTTCAGATATTCTTCGCAGAAGAGGATTATTGTTGCATTTATAGTTGAATTCTTCGCTCATTGTGGTTTTGGAAGCACTTCATGATTCCTGTATACAATGGAACATATATGTGTAATAGAATATGAATAGCACAGAAAGAATGCCATTTGCTTATCAAAAGACTTCAGGAGAGTAAACAATATCTTCAAGAACCAGCAAGAAAATGTTATAAATCCGGAGCCCAACATCCCCCCATGCCTAGCCTTTTGCATGTCCTCATGCAAATGAATTCACCTCTTTAACACTGGCACGGTAATAGAATGTTAACGGTCCCAAGAACCGTCCATCTTGATTAATAGGAACTGCTGAGAAGAACCCCTGTACTTTGAGCATATGCTGTCAACTCATTCATTCATCATTTAGATGGAAAATCTTCAATCACTTTTTATTTCAACTGTTGCTTTTTTATTGCAGCAAACATAAACTATTCAAAGGTGTTGATATTTATTCACTACCCTACCTACCTACCTAAAGAAAAAGAGACATTTCTTTAAGTATAGGCAAATAACCAATGTAGCCACTGTCTTAGCAGAATCAATAATGAATTCATGCCCTTTGATAGAATATATAGATGTATAATTACCAAGGCATGCTGAGGAAGCAACACCGGTTGCTTGATTTCCAAGAATTGCTGAAGAATAAGAGCATCTGAAGGCTGTAGAACGGATTGAAACCAATGCTCAATATGATTATGCATACCATGTTCTATTGCTGCTGGAGTTTCTAATTGGTCATTGTTCTCTGTAGGCTGGAAAAGGTGTTCACACAGAACCACTGAATCAACTGTTTCCTCCTCCATTTCTTGAGCTGCAGAGATCTCTTCAAGTTCCTGCAAGATGCACGAAAGTTCCTGCAACAATCTCTTCTTCCGTTCATTCAATCTTGAATCCATTAGTCAATTTTTTTTGTGATTTTTTTTCTTTTGTTGTAGGTGGTTTTGCTAAAACTTTGAAAGTCACATCAACTGATAATAATTCTGAAACCCTCACTAGCTTGAAATAAAATGAAATGCACTCTTGCTGAATGGAAATTTGCTTCTACTGAATCAAATGCACACCCTCTTATACTGATGAACTCAACTGTTGAATCAAATCTAATACTGCTGAAATCAAGACTCTGCTGTTGTTTAATAAAATCTACTAAAATTAAAACCTCTTTGTTGTTGAATGTAATCTACCACTGCTGAAATGAACCACTTGCACACTAATGAATTTGAAAGCACTCTTTACTTCTAAAGAAATACTTGCAGAAATCAAATCTACTTGGAAAAACTTCGGAGCCCACTCTCCAATCCTTTTTAGTACTTCCCCGGCAACGGCGCCAAAATGTCGAGCTGCAGATATACCATATGAATCAACATTTAATTTTCAACCCGGGAAGGTAGACTTAGAGGAACCAACAAAGGAAATGCAGGGCTGAAGAGGGGGTTTAAAGGATGCCAAACTAATCTCTGAACTGCTAAAAGAAACTTGCTGAAAGAAGCTACTGTACTCTACTTTGTTCGGCACTACTCTGTATTGACTTGCACTCGTTCTGCACTACTCTGTACTAACCTATACTAACTTCATAAAACTTCTCTATATATGCATGTAAAAGGTCTACTGCACATTGATGACTGAAAACAATTAAGATTCTATTACTTATTACTCCACACAACTCAACAACAATGAAACTCTCTATTGTAACCAAATGAAATGCTATTTCAGTTAATCAATGGCTGAAAAAATAACATCTAAACTTGAAGCTTGAAATGTTAAACCCTCTGTTGCAATCAAATGAAATACTATTTATGTTCTACGAAATCAATGAGAAAACGGCTGAAAGATAATGTCTATTGTAAATGCAATCTACACAGCTCTGTTTCCATCGAAGGGGGCCCTGCCTTCTTTGTCAACAGACTATCTCACTCAATGCATATTGAATATAACTAACGACAAACTGGCAATATCAGAAATCGAATTAATGGAACAACTCTTAACTATTTTATTGAAAATAAGAACAATACAATGCTTGGAGACTTCCATTCCTCTCTCTAATCTATGCTACGTCTATCCTCCTTTTTCCCGAGCATAACAACTCTTTATATAACATTTCAGATCCTTTACAATGTATGGCTTTGCACCCAAAAAGTTACAAAACGGTTTTGAGAGATCATCGGAGGATGAGACACGTTTTGAGACACATTTTACACAGTCAATCGTTCCACATTATACATGCACGATTTTAAATGCTTGATGCCAGCTATTGAGTTCTCAAACAAAGAGTTTCTCCCCTACGTTACACATGCACGGATTTATGACTGCATTACACATGCACGGATTTATGAAGTGGCAGAGGGCGCCAACTATTTTGTCAAGGAAAGGTCCAGCTGTAGAGATTCCTCCTCAAATCACAGAGTACTCTGTTTAGCTTGTTCAGAGTCAAACTTATCTTGGTATTTATAATGGCTGGCATTTTGCATATTGCCCAATAACCCCAGAAACTGAAGTAAATGATGACCTTAATAATTTGCGTTATAAGATACACATCTTGAATAATATTGCCGAGATCTTTCTACCTGGAAAATTGAGAAGAAAGCATTCCCAAATAAAACACAAACATACCYTGGTYCTCCACTAGCACTAYCGGGGATAACAATAACCCCATGTCTTTTTGCAAACCATTTAACAACTTCAACATCATCAGAAGCACCAGTTGGTAACTTTGCTCCAGAGATAAATTACTCCTTGTCTGCCCTTTACAGCATTTGCACCAAGAGGTGACAGTGCATCCAAATTATATCTTTGTTTTTAAACCCTTCCTTCACCCATTCAGGGCCAAGCTCCAGTGAATACGGAGCAAGCTTTTGTCCAATGATTGAAGAACATATTGGGATATTATCTTGTGCTCCAAGGCTCTCGACTTCAGAAGGATATGCTATATATCCAATTTGCCAGCCCATCATACCATAAGCTTTAGAAAAAGAGAATACATTGATAATGTGTGGAGCCTCTACACAAGTATGTTTCAACCCATCATACATAAAATACTCATAAGTATTATCCACTACAAGCCAACACCCTGCATATTTGCAAAGTTCAGATATTCTCCGCAGAAGAGGATTATTGTTGCATTTATAGTTGAATTCTTCGCTCATTTGTGGTTTTGGAAGCACTTCATGATTCCTGTATACAATGGAACATATATGTGTAACATAATATGAATAGCACAGAAAGAATGCCATTTGCTTAACAAAAGACTTCAGGAGAGTAAACAATATCTTCAAGAACCAGCAAGAAAATGTTATAAATCCGAAGCCCAACAATATGAACACCTCTGTATATGCACATTTATGGAAATTGGATTTTGTATATGCGCATATACGGAAGATGACTTCCATAAATGTGCATTTACAAAATCCAACTTCCATAAATGCACATTTATAGAAGGCGGATTTTGTATATGAACTCTTCCATACATGTGCATTTATGAAAGTTGGATTATGTATGTATGCATATACGGAAGCCGACCTCCATAAATTTTCATGTACGGAAGCCAACTTCCATAAATGTGCATATATGGAAGGCGACTTTCGTATATGAGTTCTTCCATAAATGTGCATTTATGGAAGTTGGATTATGTATATGCACATATAGGGAAGCACACATATACATAAGTCGACTTCCATAAATTTTCATTTACAAATGGTAGATTTTGTATATGAGCATTTACAGAATCTAACCACTTCTTCCATAAATGCACATTTACAGAAGACGACTTATGTATATGTGAATTTATGGAAGTTTGATTCCTTAAATGCGCATATATGAAAGCGTTCATATACGAAAGCTAACATTTGTAAATGTGCATTTAGGGAAGTTGACAACTTTTGTATATGCGGATATACTAAAGTTTTAACTTTCGTAAATGCACATATACTAAAGAACCTTCCATAAATGTGTATTTGTGGAAGCCAACTTCCATAAATGCACATATAATTAAGGTGGCTTCCATATATGCACATTTATGGAATCTATCCACTTCCGTAAATGTGCATTTATGGAAGTTAGATTCAGTATATGAGCATATACGAAATCCAACTTCTGTAAAGGCACATTTACGAAAGCCAACTTCCATAAATGCATATTTACGGAAGGTGGATTCTGTAAATACGCATATATAGAAGCACACATATATGGAATCCAAATTCCATAAATGCGCATTTACAGACTACATATTTCATATGTGCACATTTATGGACGATAGCTTCCATATATGTGCGCTTATGTATATACACATTTATAGAAGTTGGATTTTGTATATGCGCATATACCAAAGAGCGCATATATGGAAGCCGACTTCCATATATGCATATTTACAGAAGCCAAATTCCATAAATGCACATTTACGGAAGCTAACTTCCATAAATGTGCATTTACAGAAGGCAACCTCCATATATGTGCACTTATGTAAAGAAACATTTATAGAAGTTGGATTTTGTATATGCGCATATATAGAAGTACACATATATGGAAGTCCTCTTTCATAAATATGCATTTAAGAATGACAACTTCCTTCTATGCACATTTAAGGAAGATGACTTTCATATATGCACGCTTCCGTAAATGTGCATTTATGGAAGTTGGATTATGTATATGAACATATACAAAAGCGTGCATATAAAGAAGCCGACTTCGATAAATTCTCATTTACAGATGACATCTTTCATATATGTACATTTACGAAAGATGATCACTTTTGTATATGCGCATTTGCAGAAGCGAACTTCCATAAATGAACATTTATGGAAGGCGGCTTCCGTATATGCGCGCTTTCGTAAATGCACATTTATGGAAGTTCGATTCCATATATGTGCATATATGGAAAGTGAATTCCATAATTTCACATTTACGAATGACGACTTCCATATATGCACTTTTACGGAAGGTGGCCACTTCCATAAATGCACATTTACAAACAAAAATTTTCGTGTATGCACATTTACAAAAGCTGACCACTTCCAAAACTGCGCATAAATGGAAGCCAACTTCCAAAAATGTGCATTTATGAAATCCAAATTCCACAAATGCACATTTACGAAAGGTAGCTTCTGTATATGCACATTTATGAAAGATGACCACTTTCATATATGTGCATTTATGGACGCTGACAACTTCCAAAATTGTGCATATATGGAAGCACACATATACATAATCCAACTTTTGTAAATGCGCATTTATGAAAGTCAACTTCCATAAATGTGCATTTACTGAACACGACTTCGGTATATGCGCATATACAGAATACAACTTCCATAAATGTGCATTTATGGAAGTTGGATTATGTATATGCACATATATGGAAGTGCGCATATACTGAATCCAACTTCTGTAAATGCACAATTACAAAAACAAATTTCCATAAATGCGTATATACAGAATATCACTTTCGTAAGTGGTCAACTTCTGTAAATGGGAATATATATAAGAAACCATAAATGCGCATTTATCAAAGCCAACTTCCATAAATGCGCCTATATGGAAGCCACTTCCATAAATGCACATTTATAGAAACCGACTTCCATAGATGGGCATTTACAAAACTTGGTCGCATTGTTGTTGGTATAGTCATCATCCTTCTAATTTACACTAAGAGAGAGAGACAGGTAAATGCAGGAGAGAGAGAGAAAGAGAGAGANTAAAGGGAAACAAGGTGAGAGGGAGAGAGGGAAAAGTGGGGGGAAAAGGGGGAAAGAGATTGAGTGAGCAAGAGGGATATAGAGAGAGAGGGGAAAAGAGAGAGAAGGAGAGAGAGGGGGGGATGGGATATACATCGGTGTAAGATAAATTCACTCAAAAACAAGGATTGAAGACATTACAATGACATACACCTTATGAGATCGACATGTCACTTGCGGGAATTGAACTTGGATGGGGAGGATAACAATCATTCCTCTAGCCACCCTAACTAAACCTAATTGACAATTAGTACTAAAGTTCCAAATCAAAACAAAACATTTAATCATACACTCTACATTACCATTCTTAGCAAGCAAGGATCCTCAGACTTATGTTTGTTGAAAAAAGATTTGAGGTATTTTTGAGTAATTACCTAGAAGTCGAAATTTCCTACAATCACAAAATTTCACGGTCATGCATCAAAGTTCTAATTGTCGAAACCATGGATGATCTAAATGGGTATATAAACCCCCTAACATTCTACAATGCTAACTCTCCTAACATTCTACAATTCTAACAATGCTAACATTCTACAATGATTTATCCTTTAAATTATTAATTAGTTTTTATAAAAACCACTTATTCTTTAATTTTTTGAAAAGTGATGACTCCATCGTACTACTATATTTTCAACATATAGTTCAAACACCACATAGAAAGTTTCCATAGAACCATTCATTCTTTATATTTTTTACAAAGGTTTGAGAATGCCAAAACCATGTTGCACATTGATAACTCCAAATAGAGCATTTTAAAAAGCCAAAACTCCAAATAAACCATTTAAAGTGCCCATTATCAAGTTTATGTTGAGTGTGAAATAAACCCAAGTATAATCTTATTATTCAATTTTTGTAATCTCTTTATTCAATCCTAGAAACTTAGTAGAGAACTCTAAATTTTATTCTAGTGAAGTCAGGTTATAATGGGTAAAATAAAAAAGATGATCCATTTTATCTTTATTTTCATGGCATCTCATAGATATTTTTTTATGTCCTTGAAGGAGAATAATAAAAAATTTCATTTCATTATTGTGTTTTACTAACAAAATTTCAATTATATAAAAAAACATCCATGCGCACACAAAACACATTCATGCTTATTTCTTCTTCAATAACATTCATGTCTTTCAATTGCATGTGTTTTTAGAAATAGTGAAAAAAAAACTCACCATTACTATTACTATTAGTGTATAAAAAAATATTTAAGTAAATTTCTTAAAAACTTAAAAGGTTTATTTATTTTATAAATAAATTCATCATTCATACCATCGTATATGAATGCAACGAAAATGTATCATTAACTAAACTCCATTTCATTTTCATTGGTTCACAAATATCAATTAAAACTAGCTTTAAATTCTTTTACCCTTTTTATTAAGTTTTTTCAAATGTTTTTTAATCTTGTTTCACAGCTAAACAAGTTTCACACACTTCAATAGTACTTTTAAGTCATGGAAAATTTATCACTTTGTAATGGTTAATTAGTATGGGTAGATAGTAAATGACGAAGCATATAGTTGTGTTTCATCCTTTCATGCTAAAGTTATCTCTTAGGATAATTGTTGTTGCATCAATGCAACCATTTTTACATCAAATTTATATATTATGTTCTTAAATTCAATTGAAATGATTTTTTTTTATTACAATCTTTAATCAAGTATATATGACCATTAAAATTGACTTCAAATTTCTGATCACAAATCATAAATCTCACACTGAAGTAAATCAAATTTTGTTGTATACCAATACATCTTTCATTGTTGCGAGTGTGATGATGAGTGATATTGTTCACTTTAAAACCCAAACATAGGAAAATTGTCCGCTTTAAACCAAAACTTATAAAACTTTGGAATATATATATATATATATATTACAATGATAATGAAAAAAATTATTAAACAAAAGAAAATTGCATCCTATTGAATGCTTCGAAAATAAATAGTATCTCATCTAATGCATCAAGTGTGCCAAAATGATAAATACAAACCTAATAGATATTTAATGAACCATGACCAAAATGTCACTTAGTTTAGGCTATTATATGAACCAGATCATACAAACCAATGTTCAAACATAGATTATCATACAAGGTACCAATAATAAATAAATAAAATAATACAAAATTGAGTAGTGATGTGGCTCCACTCTGAATGAGGAGTAGAGCATATTTAGAGAGATCTACATTGGAGTTTCGTCTCCTGTCTCATGCTCTGTGCCTGTACTTTCCTCTATTTGGAAAAATGACTTACAAAATACCGCTAAGATCCATAGTATTTTGGAATCAATGAATACACTTATGCATCAAAATCAGAACTATACCGTCCTAAATCCTTGCAGAGAAGAAAATGAAGTCGGATTCCTCGATTTCTTCTTCATTTTTGGTAGTCACTATCAAATGAAAACTTGAAAACAAACAACAAAAGAAGAGATCACGTATTTTGAATGCAAATATGTCATCTCCCAATGATGTAACTATGAAAAGATGCTAAGAAGGAGGCAAAGAGAGAAATAAAGAGGGTAGGACTAGTCTGATTGGATAAACCCACCTACTAGTGGATTTTCTCATGTGTTAAAGACTTCTATGCTTCAGTGCTTTGAATGTCGTATTACATATTGAACGTTATGAGATATTTGGAGATGGAGTAACAAGATATAGTGGTAGATATATATCATGGATCTTCCATATGAACGACGGTGTGTTGGCCTTGTTTTTGTTTTATGTTGGACTCACCCCAACATTCTTCCATAATTTAGAGCTTTAGATGTAGAGATAATGAGTAAACGAGTAAAAATAACCACTTCATATTGAAATCATATCCTAAGAAAGAAGATTCAAATTTAAATTTTCCTCTCTTTAAGAAATTCAAATACATAAGCGTGAGCATGATGTATGCGACACAATACTATGATGCATATGAAATGGATGCACGAGATCACTGAAATGATAAAATGGATGGAAAATGTTAAGAAAAGAAATATCCTAGTCAACCTACACCAACACCTTGTTCTGGCTCTAACTTCATTCACAATTGGCAGTGTCAGACGTACAACCAAGGAGGAAGAATACAATCGAAACAAAAACAGAAAACACCTCCTTTACGCTGGAGGGAGGAGGTCACTGAACTAGTCACAGACGTTGAGGGTGGCATCTGGTCATGCTCCATGGAAACATGGTTGGGCAGTCTGCTGACAGAGTCTTAAAGACTCTGCAGTGTGATGGATATTTCTCTTCAAGAACTCTTGGATTTTGAAAACATAGGAACCTACAAATATGCAATACCATGCTCCATCTTCTCTTCATCCTCCAATCCCCCACTCTTTCTTTTATTGGATACAAATTTTAATTTTTTCGACCTTCTTGAAGATTATCTTGTAGGACAATTTGTCTTCATCATAAGGTTCATTATGGACCAAAATCTTTGAAAAATCAACAACATGAATTATTCATTTTAAATATTCATCTTTCTCATGGTTTTCATATGCTTCCCAATTGGCATGAATGGGAATAGGACATAGATCATATTTCTTTTCTTGAGAGAAAGGAAACTCACCTTCATCATCGAAAGTTGGATTTGTCTTCAAGGAAATTTTTTTCCTTTACACTTCTTCTACTATAAAATATAGGCTCACTCTCAACATTCTAGCTATGATAGAAAAAAATATTGGTTGAAGCCTAAGTAGGGATGGGATTTCTCATGGTGGAGAATCGAGATTTGAGAGGTGGGATAAGACAAGACTAATTACTAGGATTGCTTCATTCTAACCATATCATCAATCAAAACCTGCAACATTTTAGTGAACTCATTTATCTCAAGATATTGAGGATTGGATGTTGTAGCAACAACATAACTTTTGTATTTATGTTTCCTTCCTTAATGATCATTTGCTTGAATCTCAAGAACATTTCCTAAAGAAAAATTATTTCCTTCCAATTCCTTATTATCAATGAAAATTTGATCCAAAGTAAGAAATTCACCTTAACAACCACTTCCAGAGGATCACTATATACAAGGATTTAAGTATATATTTTCTAAAATATTCTATTGAAAAACTCACATCTTTCTCTCCTATAACAAGAAAACTTAATCAAATAACAATGCCAATCTTTTCTTTTTCCCCACCACATTTATATATAATTGATTTTGTTAGTAGAGTGTCTCCATTAAAGGGATGAAGTGATATTTCTTTAAATTTTTATTTTTTAATCTGAAAATTTTAAAATATCCATAGTTTACTGTTCAAATTTGTTGATAAGTTTTTTATATTTTAATTTTATTTTTAATTTTATATATTAAAGTTTTTAGAATCAATTTTTTTTATTAAAAAAATACAATATATTTTAGTTGTTCTTAAAAACTTTAATAAAATTTATTTATTTATTTTCTCGAATGAATAAAAGTTTAAACAATCATATATTGAGTTAGCTTTTTAAAAATAATTCGTGTTAGTATTTTTTAAAAACAACATCCATTAATGATTTTCAAAATATTTATAATTTTTTTATTTAAATTATTTATTTTTAAATTTAACTAATGTAAAAATTATTATTTTAATTTTTTTAAATTTAAATAATTCAAAATCATTTAATAAATAAAATAAATTTTAAATTTATCAAACCTTACTCAAGTACTCAAAATTAATGAAAAATCATGATTAAAATACACAAGATTACCACTTGCATTCAAATCACGATAAAGAAGTAAATATGTGAGTTGTAAAACTAGCAGAGCCGCTAACACTAACTCGCGGTTGTTGAAGGCCGAAAGGCTTACATCTGAGGAAATATAGGGTAGAGGAAATGCGTAGACAGTTGATTAAATCCGTGATAGCATGAAAACGTGGCTTGTCTAATACGTGTAAATTCCAATAATGAAGTTGAAGGAGTGCTTGCTAAACGCGGTAATCTCAAAGGTTAATTATTTAAACGTGGCAATTATATGATGTTACAGTGATTTCTTAATATGATTAGGTAAATACTAGATAAGGCTAGTAGCAGAAGACTCTACCAATTTGTGGAATCAGAACATAAGAGGACAGTGCAATCAGAGAAGATGAAAAGACTGAAGATGGAATGATAGCTAAGATCAGAGAAGATGAAAAGAATGAAGGTGGAATGAAAGCTAGTTGAAAGCATATGACAGGTGAGGGAACCATAAATAAGAGGACATGGCTATAGTAAACATAGGACATGGCTAGTAGTAGAAGACTCTACGAATTTGCAAAGAAGAGGTATGTATTGTATTCAGTTACAACACTTGTTTGAGAAGACAGGTTCTATTGTCAGTATGTTCTTTTCAATATTGTAGGTACAACTGCATAGCGAAGCATTCGATGGGAGTGCTCACACTTCCACTCTTTCTAAGATTATAAGCTTAAGCATCTTCCTCTGCACTGATATTCTTGTCAATATTCACTTTATTTTGCTCAACTTCTATCACACAAATCTTCTTGTCAATCTTCACTCTATTTTGCTCAGCTTCTATCACACACTTCTACTTCTGCTCTTGCATATTGATTGTGAGACATAGATATTTATTGGATATTTATTATATATGGATTTCACAGACTGGTTTGAGAAGAAAAGTTCCATGATCGCTTTGTTTCTCTTTTCGATCTTGCAGGAAGAAGAGAGGACTAGTTTGAAAAGATAGCTTGCAGGCAAAAGAGAGGACCAGTTTGAAAAGATAGCTTCGAGTTGCAGAAGATACCCAAGGAAGATCTTGCAGGTAGAAGAGAGGACCAATTTGAAAAGACAACTTCCAGTTGCAGAGGATACCCATTGCTTGAGGAAAAAATTTTATCAAAAGGGAAAGTGCACCGTGTAAGAGATTAATGGACTTACCCATGCATGCATGGGAAGGAGAAAGATGACAGATAGATTATTCTCAGGAGGAAGATGGCATATAGATTATTCTCACTTGAACTCTAACATGCAAATACCATAGACATTGAAACATAACATATCGAGTTATGGGAGCCTATGGAAATATTAAACCTTTAATTATTAGAATTAATGTTAACTTCAAAGTTAGCATTAATTCACTTTTATTCTTCCAAATACATTTTCCTATGTTTGAAGGCTCGTGTTCCCTAACTTTGAAGTCTCTTTCCTCTTTATGCCTCAAATTAAAAAAAAAAATAGAATAAGAAATAAAATGTGAGCCCGACAATTATGTGAGTTTCAAAAAAATTCGGTTAAAATGGTTAGTTTACATAGATTTGCATGCATAGATTAATAGAACCACCACAAACGGATTATTAATAGTCCCTGGAGCCCCAAGGACAGGGACTAAAAATCTTGGAATAATTCAATAATATGGGGCTTGGGATAACTATAGGAAGAGCTTGATGGAATGAGCTCCAGAAACTAGATCGGAGAAGGGCTAGATAGTCTATCGCAAAAGGGCTAGATAGGGGAAATTTTTCCAATTGGTTGGGAATTATTTTGGACTTAAAAATTGGAGAAGAACTCAGCAATTTGGTGAGGCCACAAGTGAGACTATGCTCTCACACACTACATTAAATTTGATAAATTTCATAAAAATATATAGGTTAGGATAGCCTCTAACAACCTCCTAAAAGTGTGGATTTGAAACCACTCAAAGCTTACAATAGTAATTCATTCTAACAATTTTCTAACTATGAAATTTTGCCATTATTCTCCAACACTCCCCCTTAATGGAAAAATAGATTTAATACAATAAAAATACATAACATGCCTTCAGGTCTTAGTCTCAGCTAGGCTTACAAACATTACAAATGACAATTCAAACAAAACCTTAAAATTTGTTTCAACTCCATGTATGAGTGAGTTTTTCTCTTCCTCCTTTTCCAGATTTTGAACACATTTTCAATTTAAGTCTTCCTCTTTTGCTAAAATTTCCATGTTTTAGCTTCTTATCCTTCATCTTTTTGTTGGTGTTTGTCATCAATCTGAAAATTAATTCAAATTTCCAATGCTTGTCCTCTTCAACTTTTTCTTCAAAAAATCGTTTGTGTGTGAATTGTTGCCACATATCATTTTTTTGTTGTTTACTCTTCACCATTGAGCTTTTGATCATCAATTTGTTGCAACATTAACTCATAGTAAAATATGATTTCTTCAAGACTCTAATGCATAAAATTTTTATTAACTTCTTCAGTTTCTTCCTCTTCCATGATGTCATCAACAAATTCCAAATCTTGATTGTAGGTGAATACTACAATGTCTTTTTCTTCTACAACAACTTCATTGTTGTTTACTAACTTTGGCACTTCAATACAATACTTGACTTCTTTAACTTCAGTTTGTTGTTCCCAAATGTCAAAACCTGCAAACTCAAAACCATTCATTAGAATATTTAAATCAATACAATTTTTGTTCTTTTCATTTTCTTCTAGTTTCTAGTAAGTTGTCGATTTTCAATCCATTCTTCAAGGAACTTCAAATCTTTTTCAAAATCTTTTGGCACTGCATTTGGGTGCTCTTCTTCTTTGTTGTTTGCTTCTATCGGTGCTCCCAGCTCTATTGTTGCATCTTCAAATACTTCATCTCTATTAACCTTTGTTTCAGTATTGAGGTTGTCTATAACATCATCTAACACATGTTTTTCAATTTCCTCTACAACATTCACTATTGCTACAAATTCCTCATCATTCATTATTTCAACCAGGTGTCCTCTTACATTTAGAAAATTATCAATATATTGTATTTCCTTCTTTATCTTCAAGCAATATTCATTTGACATGTTCTCTTCATCATACATTACCTCAATGACAGTTTCTTCATTACAATCATCATTATCCACATGCGACTAACCACAGTGGGATTCAACACCTTCTACAGGTTCACCATCAACTTCAGAAGTTTCCTAATAAGCAGATGCACTCTTTTCACTATATTTCATTTCAAGAATATCCCATAACATTTTTGCATTGTCTATATGACCAAATTCATATAAAATAGGAGACAAAATACTTGTATCTGAACCGATAAGATATAAGGATATTTTATCTTTTCTCTTATCATGAGAATTGACCAAACCATCTTGAACAAATTGCCATAAATCTACTAAACCAGTAATCCTTCCATTTTAATTGTCCGAAAATTAACATTTTTACCTTAGAAGGATGGCAAAAATGACATTAATTTTTTCAATATTTCACCGATTTCTTCATGTTCTTCATTGATCAGATTTAGCTCCACATTTTGCTCCTCAAACATGGATTTTCAGCTGGAAACACATCATACTGATCTAATGCTGGTTCTTTCTCCTTATCTGTTTCAGCTCTCTCCAGAGATGTCTAATTTTCCTTTGATGACCCATTCCTTCACACTGAGTCTTCTTTCAACAACAATGATTGACATGTCTTCACGTACCTTACTCTGAATTGAAGGATCATAGTCTTATCTCAATATAGAGACAATCTCTTTATAACATGTTATACTAGACCCTGTGTACTCATCATTCCAATGTTTCCACAAGCATGGTTGTCTCCAAAAAATAATGATGATAATTATTTATCAATATTCACTATGTACAACAGTGATAGTATATATTTACCATAATCGCCATGGATAAGATTTGCATGGACATAATCGCGGCAATCGAGCCGTAGCATCCACGCAAAGTGTAGGTACTAACGTGGAAACAAGAATCCAAATGAGGTTCTGAGAACTATGAGACTTCCGCGACTGGCAGAACTGCTCGCATGGACGCGAATCTAAAAATTGAGATAAGGACTACATCTGCCGAGACGCAGTGTCTAGTCGCAAGATATACTATCCAAAATGGGCTCAAAGTCTCTCCTTTAAATACACAAAAATAAATTCAGAGTCTTCTATTTGATGGCGGCCTGTAGAATTATCGTGGATCTCAGTGACTAGCAACGACAGTCACTAAACGACGACCCGATCTGATGTATTTTTGCTGGTAAGCGATCTCGATCTCGAATGCAGAAAATGCAACGATCTAGGAAGTATAGAGTGCAGCTATTTGGGCGTACCTATGCAACGATTTTAAGCAACAACGTCTCTGCAACGATCTGGGCGTACCAACATCAGCAAATAACTACA
Organism: Picea engelmannii; assembly: GCA_009831015.1. NCBI lineage: Eukaryota > Viridiplantae > Streptophyta > Pinopsida > Pinales > Pinaceae > Picea > Picea engelmannii. The sequence continues at coordinate 103,119 of ML796016.1, read as the reverse complement.
CTTTACGCAGGTCTCCACACTCCACAAGCGCCAGTCTTTTCAGGGGAATCATACTAGGGCATATGGGCTCCCCCATACACACATTCGAACGACGGAAAAACACACAAATATCTTCACCCCACGCTCACCAGTCAGAGAAGCTCCAGCCGACTCTCGCAGCAAGTCGAGCTCTTTTCTTCGACCACGCAGGCTTCCAGTGCTTTCACATGAGTTGCACGCAGACAAACAATTATGCACGGATGATGAACATGACCATCAGATCTTCTCAGCAAGAAAAGTCTCTGCAACGATTTACATCAATTCATGGTTCTGGCGATGACCACAACAGACTGCTCTCGACAAGAAATTACCCACAGGCTTAACACACCAGGCGGCTTAACACAACAGGCTCTGATACCAACTTAAAAATAGGAGAAGAACTCAACAATTTGGTTAAGTCATAAGGGCACATCACAAGTGAGACTACGCTCTCAACAATTTGGTTAAGTCATAAGGGCACATCACCAAGTGAGACTACGCTCATACACTGTATTAAATTTGATAAATTGCATACAAATATATAGGTTATGATAGTCTCTAACAACCTTCTAAATGTGTATATCTAAAAACCACTCAAAGGTGACAATAGTAATTTGTTTTAACAATTTTCTAACTATGGCATTTGGCCATTATTCTCCAAAATTTGGGAACTTGGAAGTTCTTTGAGAGATTCAACATTAAGAAAATAGAAACTTGATAAATTTGAATTTATATTATATTAAATTAAAATGTAATTTTTTTTTTCCATTATTACAAATATATAATTTATTACAAATATGTTCAATGTATTTATTCACTAGCACAGCCGCTAACTCGCTGCTGGTGAACGCCGAAAGAGTTACGGCAATAAAAAAATTCTTATTTAAAAAAAAAAACCAGCCAGATAATGAAATTCTAACTGAGTTAGATAATTAAATTTTGAAGAATTCCAAAAGTTAATCATTTAAATGTGGCAATCATATGATGTTAGAGTAATTTCTTAATATGATTAGGTAAATGTTAAAAAGTAAACAAGGTAACAGATGCATTTATAAATGCAAAAAAGTTATCAACAATAAATCTGATCCATTGATTTTGGAGGACGACTAAGAATATACCAGCATCTTCAATGCATAACCATTAGATTAGAATTTAAGATTAAAAGATCATTAATTGTGCCCATCTCCAATAGGTATAGGCCTTTAGGCCTAAAAATATCACTGTAAAACAAAGACTAAAATACAAGTAAATATTATTTCAAAAAAAGTTAAGTAAAAAACTTAATAATACTCACTTTATAGTTGTGGATATGAATTTTTTTTAATGCATGTATATTTTTCTTCAAGCATTCCAATAAATCAATACCCTATCCATAGCAAACTTTTGCTCCACTATGTTGTTTATATCAACCAACCATATCATTGATTTTTATTGTATTTTCATATTACAAGAGTAGTACTATTTAGTTTTTTCCAATTAGAACAAAAATAATGCTTCAAATTTACAAAAATGTTTGAAGTTTATATATGCAACATTTAATTTTAAAAAGATGTTAAATATTTATATTTATATTTTTAATTGTATTTCTCATTTTTTAATCTAATCTTTATGGATATTAAAGTTTCAATACTGTGTTAAATATATTCATATAAATATTAGAAGAAATAAGATATTGTTATTTATATTCATATAAATTAGTAATTTCGATATTGTAGCTTTTGCAATAGGATAAATGTTGTCTTGAAGTACCCTTTAATTTTATTGAAATAAAATTTAAAATGTATCCTATCAAATACATTGTAATCTAAAATATTTTATATTTTTTTAATATATATTATTACAACTCTCAACTTCACTTTTCTTAATCTCTAATGAAAATTGCTCTCAAATTGCAAATAGTTTTATGTATAGTGTTGAAAATATATTCTATTAAAAGAGCAACACAAAGCTCATATAGGCTATAAGCTCAATGGATAATTTATATCTTAGAATTAATTGCACGGAAGTTGAGAAACTCAACATTTCTAAATTCTAAATTCTAGTGGTGTAAAAAGAATGTTATTTAAACGTTTTATCTTTTGATAGGAATTTTGGGTTTTTTTAATTTTTTATCTTTTGATTTTTGATAGAAATATTTTTTTTTTTCATAAAAATTGATTAAACAAATTTATTTTAGTGAAATTTTTTTTTGGCTTTGTCTAGATGTTTTAGGAAATGGTTTTTTTTCTGGAATCTGGTGATATAAATTTATTAATTTAACAATTTCTGGAGAGATTCAAAAAAAAAATATCATCATTTGTAGAACTTTTAGCCAGATTCCATAATTTATTGCTATATGAAAACATACTAAATAGGTGGGAGGGATGTGTAGTCTGTCCCAAACAATATTAAATAAATAAACTAAAATGAATTTAAAAAAAAAAAATTATGTTAGCTATAAAAAAAGATTAGAAGCATCTGGCTAAAGAGATTTACATCTCAAAAAATTTGATCCATCTGAAAGCTTTGTAGAACCATAATTAAATGAATCTAAATTAATAGCTCTAAATTCTTATTAGAGCTACTAAGTTCGTACCAGAGATATTTAGCTTTAGAACATTGAAAAAGACAAAAAAAACTACCATATTTCAAAACTGAGAAAGACAAAAAAACTTTCAAATTGCAGGTCGTTTCCATGTATACTGTTACAAATATATTCTATGAAAAGAGCACCACAAGATTGATATAGGTGATAAGTTTTATGGATAATTTATATCTTAGAATTAATTGTGGGGAAGTTGAGAAAACCTATTGATAATGGGCATATTTAATAGGTTTTTAGTGCTTAATCAGTTTTGTATGAACAAGATTAAATATTAATGGAATATTCTTAGCCGTCCCAATATGCTTTTATTTGATTATATTTAAAGTTTACTATGATGGCTAATTGATTACCACGTGTGAGTAATTAAGGTTTAGTAATATCGTGCATATACAACCTGAGTTTCATTTTATGGCTGCACCTTTAGATGTTCACCCACTACTAATTTGCGGCTGTACTAGTACACCTATTGACAATGAGCACAATTAATCACCTTTTAATCTAAAATTCTAATCTGATGGCTAACAATTGAAGATGCTGGCATATTCTTAGTGGTTCTCCCAAATCAATGAATGTGATTTCCTCTTCATAACTTCCTTGTATTTTTGAATGCATACATTAACCTGTTTACCTTTTAACATTTACTTAATCATATTAAGAAATTACTATAGCACTATATGATTGCCATGTTTAAATGATTAAACTTTGGATTTAGCAAGCTGGCTGTGCTAGCTGTAAACGCTCATTTTCTGGTTGTTCATTTCATTTTCTGACTGTGAGTTTCATTTTCTATCCTCACCTTTCTACGTTTATCAGCCACAATTTTGAATGGCTGTGATAGTACTAAGTCAACCAATATTTACATTTCCAACAATTTACCCAAACTTAGATTAAAACGTTTACAGTAGGCTCTTTTTAAGTGCGGATAAGATATTTATAATTCGTTTATTTAATGTGAAGTACGAAAACATATGACCAGATTCCAGAGTTTATAGCGATAAATTCCTCCTACTAGTAAGTTCGTACCAGAGAGATTTAGCTTTACAGCACTGAGACCGACAGAAAAACTAGCATATCAGAACCAGAGAACACCATAAACTGCTCATGACGATGTCTCCCGCGTAATCACCCTAGACTCATGTATCGGACAACTAGATTATTATTTTGAGAAATACCTAACTTATCTCAAACTCTAGATCGAGGAACCGTGTACTGTTTGGCCCTGCGTCTCAGAAGATTCTTTTGTATTTTGCCAGTGGAGGTTTTTGGAAGCTCGGTCACAAAGATGACAGCTTTTGGAACCATGTAATGCGGAAGCTTCTTTCTGCAGAAGAGCACTATGTCTTCTTCTTTTACGATGCTATCGTTGTTGTCCGTAGTCTTGATAAAGGCACACGGCGTCTCACCCCAGTGGGGATGGGGCATGGCAACCACAGCGGCCTCGGCAACGGCTGGGTGGCTGTACACAACGGATTCGACTTCCACACTGCTGATGTTTTCTCCACCGGAGATAATGACGTCCTTTGAACGATCCTTTATCTCCACATACCCGTCCGGATGGACAACGCCAACATCGCCAGTGTGGAACCACCCACCCGCAAAGGCTTCGGCGGTGCTCTCGGGGTCGTGGAGATACCCCTTCATGATGCTGCTGCCTCTCAGCATGATCTCGCCCATGCTCACTCCATCCTGTGGCACGCCGGACATCGTCACAGGATTCTTCACGTCCACCTGGTCGAGGCTCAACACGCCCACTCCTTGCCGCCCTTTGAGCACACCTCGTTGGGCTGGGGATAGTTGAGCATCGTCCCATTCGCTCTTCCACTCGCAGGCAAGAGCGGGACCGGTGGCTTCCGTGAGGCCGTAAGCATGTGTTACGGAGAAGCCCATGTCTTCCACCTTTCTCAGAATCGAGAGAGGAGGAGGCGCCCCTCCGGTGAGAACCTCAACTCTTCCGTGCAAGGGCTCGGTGTGTGGGAAGTTCAAGAAAATGTTGAAGACAATAGGCGCACAACAGAAATGAGTGACGCGATGCTGCTTAATGGCTGCGTATATCTCCTGGGCAGAGATATTGCGAATGCAGACGTTGGTTCCGCCTCTGGCTGCGACGGCCCAGGTGCAGGTCCAGCCATTGCAATGGAACATGGGAAGCGTCCAGAGGTAGACCGGCTCTCTCCCCATCTCCCACAACAGCAGAATAGATATGCTGCTCAGGTATGCTCCTCTGTGGCTGTACACCACTCCTTTTGGTGCCGATGTCGTTCCGGATGTATAGTTGAGGGATATCGACTCCCATTCGTCTGCTGGCTTTACTGGATCGAAACGGGGATCTCCACCTCGAACCAGCTCCTCGTAGGTGCTGCTGATTACCACACCAACTTCATTACACAGTCCAGCAATGTGAGCAGACTCAAGGCCGTGGTCGTGATCATGTATGAGGATCAAACGAGGAATGATGAGAGATGATTCGAGGAGGGCGAGGGCGTCCTTGGCGAGAGAGAGGAATTGATAGTCCACCAACAAGAGCTTGGCGTGGGAATGAGCAAGAATGGTGGCGACCTTGCGAGCGTCAAGACGAGTGTTGATGGCGTTGAGAACGGCTCCGGCCATTGGAACGGCGAAATGCATCTCGTAAAGGGCAGGAACATTGGGCGCCAAAACTGAGACAACGTCTCCTTTGCGTACGTCAAGAGAACCGACGAGAGACGACGCCACACGTGTACAACGCTCCGAGGTCTGAGCCCAGGTAAAGCGAAGGCCTCCATGATCGTAGATTACAGACGTCCGATTCCCATACACCGTCGCCGCTCTGTGGAGAAAGCTCAACGGTGACAGAGGCACGTAATTTGCTCCGCACTTACCCAGATCCTCCATCCTCACCCCTAATTCTCTTCCGTCCTTCTCTGAGCTCTCTATTCGATTCACCAGTTCAGCCCCAGCGAGCTTTCGGAGGATATAGAAGGCTGCAAATGCTATGGAGGCAAAGCAGTTTAATGATCGTTTCGGTTTCATTAGAAAGCATATATATAGGAGAGCGAGGCTTCGATCTGGGACTAAATGGTTGGAAATATGAGCAATCTGCGGCCGTCAAACGTCAAACGCGAAAAGTTCGTGTGTGAGGAGAGGACGAAACGAGTGTAGAAAACTTGCTAGAAGGATGGGCACGACTCACGTTTCGTTGCAGTCCCTTTCATGGAATGGCAGGTTTCAATTCGTACGGGATGGTGAGTATTATTCCGGCAGCGGCGCAGCTTTTTAGTGTTCCCACCGTGAGCTACATTTCCCTCTTATCAGCGAACAAGAGACAGAAGATGCAAGCCTTCGAGTGGATACGCCGCCCACTTTTCCTTTCCGTGGGCCAGATTTGTCGATCGAGCTTGGGCGACACGTGGTTCCCATAGAATTGTCACAAACAATTGTAGGTGGTTTTTCTAGAGTCGTTGGGTTGTTTCTGTCCTCCGACCATTCTGGAAACTATGAAGTTAGTCTTTCTTCCTTTTCTTGCCCTACTCGAGAAAGAAAATAGAGAATAGTCTGACGTTCACGGTGAAGAAACCTCGAAAAAACAAAACCATTTTAAGTGTAATATTGTGATTTTTCATGGCAAGAGGAGGAACATAGGATTTTAAGTGTAATGTTGTGATTTTTCTTGGTAGGGGGAAGAGGAACTTAGTCGCTCGTAGAAAAAAAACATTTTGAATTTTTTTAAGTATGGGTTTGAATTTGTGATTTTCTAAGAGGAAACATATTACGTCTACTTAGATGGTAGGTTCATTTGATGTTTATAATATTGAATTTTCATATATTAAGTTTATTTAGATGGTATGTGAATTTGATGTCCATAATATTGATTTACAGGTTCAAATCCAGAGGGGGGTAGGGTATGTATACTTTCGTAGACTTTACCAGTCAAATAGCTTGGCGGAGGGGATCCCTTATCCCACAAACAAGAGGATCTCATACACCAATTTGGTGTGCTAGCTTAGCCGTAACCTTAAAAATAGATTATTATTATTATTATTATAAAAAATAAAAAATAATATTTTTATTAAGAAAAAATAATATAATATTTAATATATATATATATAATTAATTAATAGTTGATTTTTATTTAAAATATTTTTTAATAATTATATAAAAAATAAAAAATAAATATTTATTATTTAATTTCAATTTTTTTTCCAAATTAATTAATATATATTATTTTAAATTTAAACCCTAAAACTGAGATAAGTACCCATCTCATATTTCCATCTTTCGTATACACAGTTTCCTATTTTCAAATTCTTTGGTATGCACATTGATTTGGTTGAAGATTGAAACCTAGAGTGGTTTTATGGATGTCTTTGTCAAGTCATTTTTATGTGAGATTGAAAATAATGAGAAATTATTAATGTTTTATTTATTTATAGTATTTTTTAAATCAATATTATTAAAAAAAAATTAAGGAAGAAATTGTGATCTATTTTATGTTTTAATTTAAAAGATTAGTTTAAATAAAGTATTCAATTAATTTTGTATTATTAAATATTAGTAAAAATTTAAGAAAGAAATTGTGATTTTATTTTTATAAAATCATCTATTTTATGTTTTAATTTAAAATATTAGTTTAAATAGGGTATTCAATTAATTTTGTATTATTAAATATTGGTTTGAATTTATGTGGAGGAATTATTATGTATTAAATAAAATGGAAAATTTATAACAATTTCAAATTAATGCATATAATTAAATAAAAATAATTGATATAATTGGTTAAAAGTTGATTTTCTTACTTAAAATGTAAGGAACAAGTTAGTGGTAGAAGATTTAAAGGCATTTGACATTCAAGTGAAAATATTTTTTTTATGGATTGCAAAAAAACATTTCAAAGAATATAGTTTTTTTTGAATAACAATATTAAGTTATGATAAATTTTATAATCTTTTAACATTTTTTCTTTTAAATACAGTTTATTGATATCATTCATTCAGAATCTAGATTGTAAAAAAGACTTAACCCACTTTAATAGAATGGAAAAGAAATGTTAGAGAATCATAATTCAATCACTCATAAAATGATAAATCATTTGATTTGATTGGCATTATTCAAAAGGATTTACCAAAATTTAAAGGATAGTTTTAAGGATGAAAAATTATTTTTAAATGTAGAAACTTTGGCCAATTTTACTAGTCCCTAATATGCAAACTATGAAATATTTGACAATATATTTTTAAAAATATTCAAATTTTAAATTTTTTTATATAATTTGTATAAAATTTTGATTATTTTTAAGATAAAATAATTTTATTCTATAAAAGTTAGACCAATTTTAAAAAAAATGAAAATTGACAAATAGTTTTTTTAGAAAATATGGAAAATTAATCCATAAATGATGTATAGCCCCTAAATTTTTCTCTCTACAAAAAATTAATTTATGACTAATATTAAACAATGCAATATCTTTGTGAGATATCATTCATGATATAAATTAAACTCCGTAACATCCAAAAACATGATAATAAGGATGAATATAATAATTTTTATTCACATAAATTAACATTTCATTTAATCTTTATTCAAATAAATTAACATTTCATTTTTATAAATATATGTTGCATATCCATAAACTCATGACTTATTTCGATGGTTGTCCAATTTTATGTATAATAAATTCTTGAGATGGGAGATGAATTGAGATATGATTATTAGTTGATATGTATATATATTTTTATGGTTTATTCTTTGATGTTAATGTGATGTCATGGAATATTATAAATGAATATATGGTTACATAATGAAATCCATTATGTTATATGATTTTATTAATGGATATCAATTCTAAATTGAATAAATATATGTCATGATGGATTTTCTAACTAAACAATAAGTAAACATGTCTATTCATAAAAGGTCATTATAAATCGGGTGAAATCAAAACGAATATATTGACATGTAATAGCGATGGAGAGGTTTTTTTTAATTATGGTTGATAATATGGTATGGTGGGGAGGACTGTGTGTTGGGGAGAAAGTGGAGGGGGTTGGTTGTTAGGGCGTACTATAAATCCTTATTGTATTCATGTGGAGTATTTTATCCACTTTTGAACAAACCCTCATCTACCATTTAGTTGGAAGTTCCTTTTTCTCAACAAACCCTCAATCAAAATCAAAGGGGGATTCAATTTTCAAGGAATCATGACCCTTCTCCATTGAATTGATTGGATCTGTAACAATTCAATCCATATTTGAATATCAAAAACCATACCTTAGATAGATCATGAGCTTCTCTTGTTTGTTATAGAACAATTCACCTATATATTGGAGTTGTGCATTAATGGCGTGTCTTCTCTAACCCAACCTAATCTATTTACTCTTTCAAATATTCTTTAAACCTGACCATCACTTGCATATATTGATCTAAGTTCTCTTCCTCATCTGTAAAAAGCATACATGGATTCTCCTATGGTCCTCCACATATGAATTGGCCCTAGACCCCCCTTCTTCATAACAACTTAGGAAATCGGTTACCAATAATATAATATTCAAATGGAGGAATATGATTATTTTCACATTGACTCAAGGTTGCTTAGTTGGTTTATTTGTCAAAAGGATTTAAAACTTGCAAAAATGGAGAAATTTCCATAATTCTATGTTCAATGGAATGAAAGTGTTGTTCTTGTGTAAGTAAGTTGCAGTCATATAGAGGAAATAAAATATATATTGTTTTTTTTCTTATGATCATTGTTCCCTTCAACCTATTAATTTCTAGACCTTTCTATAGCCAAATCTCATGCCCTTTATTGTTGTTGGTTATATGGTACAAACACACTTCATTTTCACTACAAGTTGTTTCATTTTGAATCTATTGGGTTTATTCAATAACGATGACATTATTTCAATCTACATCTATGTTCCAACAAGTATTTCATTTTTTTATTTCCAAGCTTACTTTTGAGAAAATCCATGCACACCCATACTTAACGTTGTTAGCTATATGATAATGTAATTGGAATTAAACTCTTGGTTGATAGTGATATTTTCATTCCATAGCATGCTTCAACAAATATAACCTTTTTTTATTAACATTGCTATACCTATCCAAGCTCAATTTTTCCTTGATGGTGGTTCTATTGTGTTTAAATTGATTCAATTTACCACTGGTAACTATATTGTTGGCTTCTATTTTATAATGTGGTTATGTTTATAATATAATGGTTCTATCCTATACATGACTGGTAATAATTCTTCATCCTAGAGATATTCATTTTGTTTCCATTCATGGAATTCATGTATTCTTGAATTAGCTATTAAGTCAAGGATTGTAGTAAAAATACATATCCATATTTATTGCAACTATTATGCTATACGATGATGAGAACAAATTGTTTCTATGACTATTAATACTATTTTTATTTAAATGAATTTTTTAACAATTACATATACTTTGAAATATTCTTTCCTTTCTTTTAAAAAGGAAATTTTCACATGTGATATTCAAAACCCAAATAGGCTATATTTACTTGATGTAGCATACAACTATACAAAATAATCATTTTTTGTTTGTTTCATGTTTTTTGTTTGGACATCTTTGTGAATAATGTAGACATGTCTTCAATGTGTCGATTTCATCTCTATAAGCTATACAAATGTCAGAAATTTGTTATAAACCCTCTAATACATTGTATATGAACAACTATTACATTTTATTTCATACATTACATATATTTAATTTAATATTATTTTCCTATACATATGTAGAAAATATATATGTAAATCAAGTTGTTTTAGGTTGTTGTGTTTTTATTATTTTAAGTTCAATATGAATTCCCAATTTAAACTCTCTCATGCTTGAATAAGCAATCTAAATTAAAAAATAAAAGAATGAAAGTTATCCCTTTCATTGAAAATTATTCCCATTGTAACCTTCCTCCACTTTAGCCATATTTTACCAACAAGATTCCTTCAAAGATGCTTTTGTTTATTGTGCGGGCACTAGATTATCTTTCTCCATAATTGTAGGTATGTATGAAGAATAATCGATGTCTTTAACGATGCATGTTATGTAGATTGTTAGAAATAATACAACACTATTTAAATGTCTATCTGTATTTTCCCAATAAGATTCCTTCAAAGATACTTTTGTTTATTGCGTGGGCACTGGATTATCTTTCTCCATAATTGTAGGTGTGTATGAAGAATAGTTGATGTCCTTAACAATGCATGTTATCTAGATTGTTAGAAAGAATGCAACACTATTTAAATGTCTATGATGGTTATGTTTAAGTTCATGATAGTTTGACAATGATGTAATAAAGTGTGAAGGACAGAAAAGACAAAATTTGAGTTTGTAATTATATTATATTTTGATGATTATGAGAGAAGAAAGTTCAAGTGATGTGAATGAAATTTATTTTTAATATGACATGTTGCTTCTCAAACTCACATCCAGGGAAATTCTCACTCTCACTCTCAGGGAGAGCTTGGGGAAATGGAACATGAAAGTTGTTCATTGTCATCTAGTTGTCTTATTTTTATTCTTCTAAGCTAGGGTCTTTAATTTAAGAAAGGTTTTCCTATAAATTAAAACTAAGTCTTATCGCTACAAGTAAAAAAAGGTATGTGAAAGGACTAAGTTAACTTTGATTGGCTTCTTAAAATGACGGCTTTCGAGATAAAATATAGAGAACAAATTTTTATGGCTAAGAGTTTGTTCACAAAGAACTTTCAAATAGCCCACCACCAATAATATACGAAAGTGCAAGAAGTTTGAAATACTTGGTTCAAAGTTCACTAGCCAAGGCATTCCAAAAGTAAACCATTTATCATAAACATTCAATGACAATGTGTAACTAGAAATAAGTTATTCAATATCCAATTAGATGAATAAATGGTGTATGTATTCTTCATAAAGTATGGTAATTCATAGAAAATGTATTCTCATAAAGTATGGTAATTAATAGAAAATGTGTTCTCATAAAGTATGGTAATTCATAGAAAATGTTTTGTAGTAGATTGACAATAGATTCCACACCATTAATCATCACATGTATATCATGAAAAATATATGTTAATTATGTAGCAAGATTCCAAGATGTAATTAAAATTCAGATTTTAAATGTAGTGCATAAGTACGACATGATTACAACATTTAAAGTCAAGCATAGGTGCATGAATTATACCCCATTTCTACCAAATGTAACCACAAGATTGATCATTGTTGTAACCGCTTTGTGTGAGAGAAATCAAGCAAAGTCTATGTGTTCAAATGGAAATGTGAGGAAAATATACTATGAATGAAAAGGTGTTGTAGCAAACTCTAATAATTTTCATCAAACTTTGAAACACGTTCATATCATTTAATTCAAAAGTATGCAATATATCAAAAAATGCATCAATGTTGTAGTAAATTTAATATGCATATCATAACAACTAGTACTATTGTTGTAGCAAGTCTCCAATGTGAAATCTAACAATAGATTTCAAACAAAGAGCACGTGTATACCAAAATTACAACGTTTAAACATGTATACATAGATTGCATCGGATTTAAAAAAAGTATGTCACTGTTGTAGAGATTTTGTAAGTGATCTAGCACAAATTTGGAACTCAAGTCACAAAATATATGCAAAGACAATATCAATGACCAAATTTGACTTGAGTTTTTTTCTTCCAATAGGGAGAATGAAACAATTAGATTATCATCTATTTATCAATCAAACTTATCCTGTGGCATGGATCAATGACCATTTAAAATTCGAACCCCGGTTTTGAAATACCCTTTCTTAGAAATTGACTCACCTAATTAGCAGATAATGGAATCATTTGTAGATTGAGAAGGTCCTTAGGAAGGCTTAAGGTAGGAATACAATGTGGATCACAAGCCACATAAGAAAGATAAGAAAATATGCCCTTAAATTATTACCTTAAGACCCTTCCAAGTGGAGCATTGAGCACTTCTTTGGCCTTTTTGCAACCATGTTCTTCTAAAAAATATCAAAGAAAAATTATCTAACCCTTGAAAAATTACTAGAAACTCACAAGAAGAGAAATAGATACACAATAGATCTCAATAGTCAAGATTCTAATTAATCTTGAATTATTTGAAATAAGGGAGGAATTATCCTTTTATAGGTGAGAATCCTTCTCAATTACAATACAATACAATGTGCCATCTCAAAACCATGAGATCAAAACCACTTTCCCCAGAAAACCAGTGGAAAAATATAAGGAATAATAAAATAATCAAGTAATATGCTCACAAGATACAATGTCCCTCTTAAAAGAGGTCAAATAAAATATAAATTCACATGTAAGGACCAAGTAGAATCAATGGGAGGTTTGTCCCTCAATAAAGGTGTCAATGTCCACATAAATGGTCCAACCAAATCAAGTAAATGGTCCAAGACAAGTCAAATGGTATAATGTCTACCTCCTCCATCAAAATAATTTTCCAAGAAATGAAGAAACATCCTAGAATAATATGACATCACCTAGCATATGTGAGTCATCCCATCGATAAAATCCTACTAAGGGCACATGTGAACTTAATGAAGTAAGATATCCTCATGGATGGGTCTAATAAGCATGCCATGTTATCAAGGGGTGTGAATAATCATGTATAGTCACCCTCATAACCTACAATCACTATCTCCAATGCATTAAATACCCCACAAGTGGTACAAAAGGAGTACATAATGCATGAACATGCAATAAACTATCCAAGTGGTCCATGTGGCATGTGTGATGAAATAGCATCCCATCGTGGCTCGATGCACTATCACAGATCCCAATGTAGTGAGATATATATCGATGTGGTACATGGATCCCAACAACTATCGATATGTTCATATAAGAGTATGTAGATCCCAACGTGGTGTCACATATTCCAAGGAAGGATACATGTATCCCAATGAAAAATGCCCACTCGAAGTGGTGGGTCTAGCCTCTTAACAAGCCATTAATTGGTAGCACCTGTTGACATCCTTTAGCACATCATAACAAAGGGGTCAGTTTTAATACTTTCCCAAATCTTACCAACAGGAACAACATTGACCCTTATAAATTCATCAAATCCTAAGACAACCCATATTTCCTAAGTACCTAGGTGAAATATAGATAATAATGAGTAATAATGATGAAAGGGGAAAATGGGAATGGGTTTATGTGATGACTCCCAGAATATAAGGCATGCACATGTCTTATTATTCATTTAATTATTCTTCTAGCTTCATTTGGATAGGATTTTTTTATTTATAAATTCCTTATGGCGGGAGCTTAGCATTAATCTTCCATCCTCGACATTATTTCTTACTACCCCTTCAATCCTTTATCTTTAGATGTTCATTTTATTGAACAATTCCCTTTTATCTAGATATTCATAGACAAACCAAGGATAGGGGAATTGGCCTGATAGCGAGGGGCATTGCTCAAGATTAATGATTGTCTTTTGACTTTTCTCTTCACCTCTTATCCTTAGTGGCTTTATTTATTTTAGGATTTATATTTGACCCTTCCTTTTGACCTTTGATAAATCATACATGACAAGGATAATATTTTTTATGGGAATGGAATGAATAATACTAAGGAGATGAAAAGTGGTTAATATGACTGGGATATGGATAATGCTATCTATCCTAGACACATAGTGATATGAGTCAACCCAAGAGATCACACACTTCTAAAAGAAAAATTATCCCCAAGGTACCATGAGGAAAGTAATAAAACCATATAATGTTATGAAATTCCAATGAATAATCGTTGGGTGTTTACCACTTTATGATGAGATGAGGGATTAAATAATCAAGTAAAAATATGTATCGATACATGGAATGTCAATGAAATCAATTGAGAACCATTCCATGCCATACCACGATGCAGATATCACCTAAGGAGTGGGGACAAAGTGAGTTACATGATAGCTAAACCAACATGATCGTGAATCTAGGGAGATCAAGAGAAAATATTACTGGCTCTAGTGAAGATGAGGATGACACCTCATGCAAGAAGTAACATGAAGACCTTTCTAGGGTATCTGAAAGTGTCAGCTATGGAGAGGGTAACATAACCCTCTTACTTGGGGACATGCACTCTATGTAAGAGTGTATGATAACTCCAAAATATCTGCAGATCTATCATGGAGTCCAACAAATAACATAAAATTTTGGGGTGAATCTACCACTAAAGTTAGTAATAAAAACAGTACTTTGCAGAAATATTTGTTTTTCACTAAGTCTAAAATACTAAAGTAAAATAAATAAAATGTTTGACAAAACATGTATTCCAACTAAGGATGAACACCTTTAGTAACCACTCACACAACTAGATCAAATATCAGCACACCGATATTTTGACGTGGTAAAACCCTTATGAGGAAACATCCATGACCCCAACCAACACAGCCACTTGGAGCAATTTATTAATGCAAAAGAAAAAAATTACAGAGAGATTTTACAAGAGAGTTTCATACAATCGATTATCGACAAATGACCCTCCATGCTCTTTAAATAGAGATCATGGAATAGTCGGGTGTCAAGCCACAGATCAATGTAGTCATTAATATCGAGGAGAATATGAACCATTGGATCACTCCATGTTAGGAACATATTGTGACCATCAGATTTCCCAAATACAGAAGCATGCTAATGCATAATAAAGAAACACGCTAATAAACACACTTTGACCTAACGATACATTCGACCAAGTAGATCTTAACTAACTCCTAAGTGTCTAAATATCCTAATATCCCCCCTTAAGAACAACTTCAGATAAGATTGAAGGATTTACAATAGTGACATAATAGGAGAAGGAAGGAGGCATTAGATCCTATCCCCCCTTAATGACAACTTCCTAAAATCCTAACATAGATCGAAGTTTGGAAAAATTCGCTTCTGTAAGAGAATTTGTGAAAATGTCTGCAACTTGATCTTCTGTAGGGAAAAGAGCACTTCAATAACTTGATCATGAATGAGAGTTCTGATGAAGTGAATGCGTATCTCAATGTGTTTGTTTCACTAACTTTGAATTGGGTCTTTGGTGAGCTTGATGGAACTCTCATTATCGCACTAAAGGCTGGTCAGATGCTGCTAATGGAATCCAAACTATGAAAGGATTTATTGAATCCACAAGGCTTCCTGAATTGCATTTATCGCTACTCGGTACTCTCCTTCTACTGAAGAAAGTACAATAGAATGTTGTTTCTTAGAGACCAAAGTGACAGGTCTTGAACCAATGCTGAAAAACATAACCTGCAATAGGCTTTCGATCATCAGGGTTGTCAGCCCAATCTAAATCAGTGAAACCAACCAATAAAGGAGTCCTCGTTGAACTGTAATGTATCTTGAACTGAACTGTAACCAGGAAATACAAAAGTATCCTTTTAGTTTCTTTACAATGCCTTTCATGGGGTATTTTCATATACCATTCAATAAGACCAACATCAAAGGAAATATCAGACATGTATGGGTCAAGTATAAGAGGCTACCAAATAACTGACGGTATAAGGTGGCATCAACTTTAGGAGAATTACAAGTGGCATCAAACTTGACTCTAGACTAGAAGGAAGAAGGGGATGGTTTACAATATTCCTTGTGAAAGTGATGAAAAAGGTCACAATCATACTTAGACTAGGAAAGAAAAATTCCTTCATTCGTTTGCAAAACTTGGAGGCCAAGGAAATAGTGCAAAAAGCCTAAGTCTGTCATTTCAAATTTCTTCTTAAGGCTAGTTTTCACATGGTTTAAAATTTTTGAGTCACTACCAGTAAGGATAAGGTCATCAACATAAATGACAATGATTATGAGATGGATTTCTACTTTCTTGGTATAAACATTAGGATCATAATTCCATCTAGAAAATCTTGTGTAAATAATAATTTTTTCCATTGAGCATACCAATCTCGAGAAGCTTGCTTAAGACCATAAAGATATTTAATAAAGATATTTATTAAGGAGACAAAAAATGCTAGAGTCATTTTGGACATAGCCAGGAGGTTGTTCCATGTATATTTATTATTGCAAATCCCCATGCAAGAAGGAATATTTAACTTCCATCTGATGGACCTCCCATTTATGTGAGGCGGCAGGGGAAAGAACAAGGCAGATGGAATTCATTTTGGCTACAGGGGAAAAGGTTTCATTATAGTCAATTCCTTCAACTTGGGAAAATCCTTTGGAAACTAACCGAGCCTTGTGCCTTTCAACACTTCCATATGATGCATACTTATTTATGTAGACCCATTTACATCTGACAAGTTTTCTTCCTTTTGGAAGAGGTACAAGATCCGAAGTATTGTTTTCCATTAAGGAACGATACTCTTCATTCATTGTTATATCCCAATTAGGATGACCTGAAGCTTCTAAAAGTGTATTTGGATCATGACTCTCTAAAACTTGAGCCAAAATAGAAGAGGCTTGTGTCTGACACTAATCTGAAGGATCACCAACAAGATCACCAACCACTTATCATATTGAACGGACCCATCTAGGAAGCGGTGGTGTTGGTGTTGGTTTAGTTTCAATGGAATCATCTGGAGGAAGGTGAGTAGTAGGAGGTGGATTTTCATCCTCATTGTCATCTTCTGAAGAAGAAACCAGAATAGGAATAGAAGAAGGCACAAACGTCGAAGATGGATCGCAGACTGAAGAAGGCACACTACTACATATGGGTGGATTATTCCACAAAATATTTTCACGTTTCCATTACTTTCATGTTTTTTTTAAATAGGGCGGGATTTTCGTCGATATTGCCACGAAATTTCGTTGATATAGCCATAAAAAGGTTTTTTAACTTGGTCGGGATTTTTGTGGAAAATGCCACGAAAGTTCATCGTTATTGCCACGAAAGGTCGTCGCTATTGCCACGAAAATTTTGCCTATCTCATTGGTCGATGTTAACGGCTAGTTGACTAGTTGATCTAGTTGCAACACTGTTCGTAGCTTCTGTTTGAGTTGTTTATTTTTTCCGTCAGCCACTGATTGAACAAATCCAATTCTCGATCTACATAGCTCAGATTTTGAACTTGCAAGGTTAGTATGTTTTTTTTATTGATGTACTCATTTAACTTGTAAACTTTTGTTCAAATGACGAAATTTCATGTAGCTTGTTTTTTCCTTGATAATATATTATATGTGTAGTACCATATTTCATGTCTTTGGTTTTTGGATCTAGTTAGTATATTCTATGGAAAAGGGTATATGGATTCCATAATATTATAAGTTTATGGAATCCACATACCCTTTTCCCTTCAATTGTAGCTAGAATGTCTCTCTCTTTTCATTGATAAAGATATGGAAGTGCTCTTGAAACTCAACCCTGATCAGTGAAATGATAGTAATTGATTGTCATTTTCTTCTCTCTTTTATTTTCAAGAACTAACAAAAAAACACCAAGAAAGCTTGAGTGAAGCTTTGATACAACTTGTCACATCCATATTACCCAAATGGGATCACACTTGCATAAGTTGAAAATAATATAACAGTGACAATAATGGTTGGGATACTTGCACACCTAATGGTTGGCTAGCACTTACTAATTCAATTAAATGAAGGAAGAAATCTGCATGAATAAAATCTTGAAGTTTATTTTTATATTGATAAATGATAAGTTATGGTATATATAAGATAGGGAGGAAACTCATGTTTATAACAATAAGATACATAAACACTAACCCTAAACTTATGCTAGGTATATATGTCGTTATTATATAAAGGAAACATTTGTACACATATGACCTTATTATAAAGATGTTATCTATGTCGTGATTAGGCACATAACAATCACTTTTAACTAACCACCTTCAACCATCTTAGCTTATGGTTAGCCACCTTTAACTTTCTTGGCTTATGACTAAGCACCTTTAACAAATGAACTTATTATTATATACCATACACTTCCAATATAAATAAAGTCTATTTGTTTCAACTTTCTCAATAAAATCCACATACCCTTTTCTTATATGTGATGTTGTTTCTCTCAATTTTTTATAATCAGTACACACAATTCTAGATGTAGTGATTAACTCTAGTTCGTAGTTGATGTAACTTGTTTATACACTATTAATAATGAGTATCTAAAATATAAAAAATTCATGACGAAATCTACGATAACATGATGAAATCTACTAGTCAGACAATGAAAAATGAGAACATGCCAAAGTGTCTCAGAAAATAAAATTGTTACCACTGTAAGTAGCATAAAATTGTGACCATTGTATGTAGATGCAAATCAACACGTCATAATTTAAACCAACCCAGCCCAGTTGTGGATGACAAGTGGTTGACATTCGTTTTTTAGTGGTGAGTTTCAAAGATTGGCATTTTGTCTACAAAACAACTTAGAGGCAAGTGTATGGTGTCGAGTTATTCAAGTTTGATAAATTTTGATCACTTTCATTAAATGGTGTGTAATTATTTTCCATGGTGATTCAATACACACTACTCTAAAGTACAAATTGAAGCATATCGATCTTAATAGTTAATCGATAATAAAAATAAATCATGTCAAAATGTCTTAGAAGAAATAATTGTGAGGATTGTAGGTCACTGTAAATAAACATATCATAATCCAAAGGAGTAGCTAAAATATCATGAAGGAGTAGCTAAAATAATTAAATTTGACAACTTACTATTTGGTATGGTGTAGGTAAGACAATTACTTTTTAGGACAAGGATTTGTCACTATGAATGAAAATGACAAGAAGCTTGCTCGGTTAAGAGTGGCATTAGAGGCGAGGGGTGATGGAAAATATTATTTCCCTTGCTATGATTATAGAGGCTTGCAAAGAAAAAGACTTTTAATAACAACAACTGAAAGACATTGTAGGGAGAAGGGGCATGCCGAAGGGGGTTATGAATATCGTCCCTTGGTAAGCGGATTCAATATTTAATGTATTCTCTGTAATAATCATCATGTCATGAATTTTAGTAATATTTCTTATCGGGATTTTTATATTTTCTATACACACTAACTTTGAAACATTGTTTTTAAATATATAGACGATGCCCCCAAAATGTCGACCTCCAGAGAGCTATTTGCCAAGTACTAGCAGAAATACTCCTTTACAGGGTGATGAACTTCGAGATCAGAATATTGAAGCTGTTGATCAATTTATTAATGAAGATATGGATGGAGATAACGTTAGTTATTCAAATCAGGAAGTTGAGATACATAGATTGATCCAAGACACATTTTCTCCAATGGATGAGGACAACCAAGATGATAGTCATGATGTTGATCCTCTACTCGAGAAGTCACGTCAACTTCTTTATGAAGGTTCAACAACAAATCTTTTATCTGTTATATTGTTGTTGGTGAACCTGAAGGTTTTGAATGGTTTATCAAACACATGCCTCACACAGATACTAAGGTATTTAATTTGTTAATTATTTATGCTTGCATGTTCACAAACACTTAAAAGGTTCAATTTTTTCCTATATTGCTATTGTTTTATAATTCGTTAATAATTAGTATATTGGATGTGATATTGATGATTAATATTATTTACATTGACTTATTGTTTAGAATTTTTTAGATTGTTAGGTGAAGTTCTATTACCAACGTCAAATATTTTTCCACGCATATATCAAGAAATATTTGTGATTATGAAAGAAATTGGAATGGACTATCGGGTTGTCGATGCATGTCCTAATGATCATATCATATATTATGGACAATATGCATTATAAAATGAATGCCCACAATGTCAAATAAGTAGATATCGAGCTGATAAAGCGTCAAAGAAGGTTCCTCACAAATTTCTTCATTATATTCTGATAATTCCACGTTTCCAGCGGTTGTTCAGGTGCCAAAGTATAGCTTAGTTTATGGATTTCCATGCAAAGAACAGAAGTCGAGACGATGTTCTTCGAATTCCACAGATGGTTCTGCATTGAAGTACATCGAAGAAAAGTGGCCAATTTTTAAAGAAGAACCTCGTAATGTTAGACTTTTGTTGGCAACTGATGGTGTCAATCCATTTGGAGAGCTTCGTTATATGTACTCAGTGTGGCTTGTTTTTGTTATAAACAATAACCTTCCTCCTTAGATGTCAATCAAGAGAGAGCACACAATGTTGGCATTGATTGCTTCGAGTATTTAATTATTTTTTATTTGCTTTAAAGTATGACAAAATATTTCATTTCTTTGTTTCGTGCATGCTAATTATTTCTTTTATATATAACGACATCTAGATAAGTATAATTAATCATGCAGTATGTTGAACCAATTAAGTAGGTACTAGGTTAAATATATGAACATATATATTGAGCCTCTTATCAATGAGTTGTTGAAGTTATGGGTTGGCGTCACTATGTATGACATCTCTAGACCAATAGGGAAAAAATGATTTCAATTCCATGGAATACTATCATGGACAATTCATGATACTCTCGGGTTAACACATTTTTGTGGTATATTGTTACTTTATTTTGTGATTTAATATTATATATATATATATATATATATATATATATATATATATATATATATTGAAAATATCATGCATTATTTTAAATTGTAACTCTAATTTGATGTTACATTAATTCTTATATCTTGTAGGTCTTCAAACAAAGGGTAAATTTGCATGCCCAGTTTGTGGTCCGAGGATAAAATCTTGTCGTTCAAGGATTTTAGGAAAGGAAGTGTTTGATGAGTATAGGCGCTTTCTGCCTAAGAACTATAATTATCGAACTACAGACAAAGAAAAATTCAATGGTAAAGAAGAAAATGGAAAAAACCCATGAAGAATAACACCTCGACTATGGAAATTGGAATAGATTAGAAATCGTCAAGGTACGCAAATTATTTATGTATGACATATTATATAAATCTTTGGTTAATTTCATTTTGTCCCATTAATTAGTGTTAATTTCAATTTGTTGGCGTTTCATGAATGTTGTTAAGGAATGAATGGGCTTCCACGAGGAATGAAAAGTTACCCGATGTAATTCAGTAGATTTCCATACTATGAGCACCTACAAATAGTTCATCTATTTGATACAATGCATATTGGGAAGAACATAACATAATTGTTATGGAGGATATTAGATGGAAGGATTGACAAAGAGAGAATTAGAAAGATATGTTGTGACATCCAGGAAGCTAATCATGCATTGCAAAGTGTTATTATTAATTCTAATGGTGATGGTCGTGAACAAAATACTAGTCTTCCTTGGTTATTGACGGAGCAATAGAGCAATAGTGTAAAAGAGGTCATTCAAAAAATTAGGTTTCCGATGGGGTTTTTTTCGAACATACAAAATATCATAGCGAAAAAGGTGATTTTGGTGGGGTTAAAACACATGACTGGCATACATTCATTAAGGTAATTAGTAGGTTATAATATATTTTCTTATTGGTACGCATTTTTTGGAAACAAATAATAATTATTTGTTTTTTGTTATAGTATGTTCTACCTTTATCTCTCCCAGACGAATTTGACAACAACATAAAACAAATTATTTATGTACTTGGCAAATACACGAGGTGAGTATTGTTTTATAAGAAAAATGTACTTCTTATGTGATTTGTAGAGGAACTTATTGAGATATTATGTTTTATCTGCAAATTTATGTATGCCTTGATATTATTTTATTGCATCGACATTTGTAGGTGGCTATCATCAAAATAAATCCATAAAGAAGATATAAGGTATTAGAAGAGAGAAATTCCTTGACTAATGTGTCAAATGCAACAGTATCTACCTCCAACATTTTTCAATGCACAAGAACACTACCTCATACACCAAGTTGAGGATATTGAATTATGTGGACCAGTACACACAAGGTCGATGTGGATGGTGGAGAGGAAATTGAAGTCACTAAAGGCTTTTGTTAGACAAAGAACATGTCTAGAGGGTTCTATGGTTGAGGGATATATGGTATATCAATGCATAGTGTATATTAGTCAATATCTACCTAAATTAGAAAAAAATATGAATGTGCCTCGCATTTGGCATCTCGACTCCATCAACAAATTTGAAGGGGAGGTCCTATTGGGGAAAAGTAACATGAGGACTGTGAAAGGTAATTATTAGATGTTGATGTAGATTTAATATATTACACATTTATTAAATTATTTCTTTATTAACAATAGCTAATTAATTATATTAAATTGTTATGCTATCATATAGTTTCTCGAGAGTGGGATGCTTTACATTTATACATTGCAAACAACCTTGATTGGATGGAGCATTGGATAGAATACACTAAATAATACTTCAGTAGGTTATCATGGGAAGGGGTGAGTAACATGATTAAAAATGTGCATCGTCATCGAGATCAATTTCCTGATCTTACATCAAGGGAAGTTGATTTAGCCTTTGGTTTAAAAGATAAACATGCAAGTAAAATTTTATACCCACATTTTCCTAGTTTTTTCCCAATTTTTCAATGTATTTAGTTTGTTTAATTTATGAAATATATATTTACTAACTCCTATATGAGGTTTATTAATTGGCAATGCATTTTTTGCTTGTTGTCCATGTTGCAGTTGAAACAACACAAGGCTATGTGGTGTAATGGTCGTAAATTTCATATCAAAATGTTGGATGATAAGATGAAAACCTCAGATTGTGGGATAACTGCAGTGTTTAAGGTCACCAACATTTCCTCTAGAAGTGATAGAAATCTGGAAGAAACTAAGAATAGGTACTATGGGCATTTGGAGGATATAATTGAGTGTGATTTTAATTCCTTTAAAATAGTTTTGTTTGAGGTTAAATGGTACAGGCTACGTATGCATGAATGTGATCCTGAAAGATATGTTATTGAGCATGATAATGGATTTACCATGGTTAATACAAGGGAATTTGAACTGGGTACAGAGCCTTATGTTCTTCCAAGTCAATGTGAGCAAGTATTTTATTTAGAGGTACCTGGTAAAGCAGGTTGGTCATACGTTGTTAGATATGATCCAAGAGGAAGACCACTAAAGTATAATCATGTAGCTGAGGATGAAGATAATAATGAGGAAGAAGATAATGATTATGCAGATCAGGAGCAGGTGGCTCATGTAGTCGATGTGTCAGACGAAGAAGTTGAAGAAGTTGATCATCCAAATGTAGGAGACGACGATGTCATTGACGATATCAATAACTATATTAGCAAAAATGGCGTTGATGATGATGTTGATATGAATGAGCCTTTAAGCAATATCGATTCTAAACCAGATCCTGATATAGATGTTGAGCTAGATGAATAAGAAGATGACTGATATTTAATTGTTGAAAAGAAGAGGTATGTGTTTATATCTTTTATATGATCTTTATATGTTTTTATTTTGTATAATTAATGTCAATGAGTGGTGATCTAGGACGTGGTGTGTAGGAAGAGGCCTAGCACCTTCAAAATTATCATTCTCCAAATATCTTATACAAATTTTACAAGGAAATTGTACTAGGACTAGACACGGGCTACAGTGACCTGTGAATGGGGTGAACGTTGAAATTTTTTCAAACTGTTTTTGTATGCATTGAAATTTGACATGGATAGAGTATTTGCATGCCTTAATGATATGGGAGGGTTTATGGACTCAAATTTGACCCACACACCCACTTTCTTCCATCATCAATTCATCATGTAAACTGTAAACCCTAATTTAGGGGAGTCATCGATTTGTCGGGTTTTAGTGTTCCCAGTGAATGGATGTGTTGTTGTTGACATGGAATGGGACAACACATGTTAAGATTCTTAACTTTCTTTCTTCTCTTGATGTGGGCCTGGTCATTCCTAGCCTTGAATTGAAAGTTTCCCCTAGTCTTAGTCATCACCCTTCAATGTGAAGTTACCCTGAAGTTAGAATCATCTTCATCATTAGTAGAAGGATGATTAAGATGATTTCATTGATAAAAATAATATTGACATTCTGAGTGATGTGGCACATAATGTGCATTCAATTATTTTTACTTAACAATTACAATAATTTTAAGCATATAATGGAAACTAATGTTAAAATATATGGAAGAAGTTTTTTAAATGGAAACATTATTTGTGATTTTTTTTTTTTTTACCAAAACAGATTATTTTTCTTCATTGCTACCATCATCACCCTTTCCATCAACATATTCCCCATTATAATTAGATTCATTGTTTTCTTCAATTTTATATTTATCATTATGCCCATCGCCATTAATGAATCCTTAATGGATCCAATGTTGAAACTTAGAGTATTAGAATGATATTATATTTAGTGAAGATTTGATATAGATGCAATGCATCACCTCCTTTCACTATTTAATGAAAATCTATGTGCATTTCTCATTATTCTGGAAAAACAAACTTTTTGAGAGTAAAGTAGGGAGCCCGCCCATTGTTGCACGTGACCATAGTTGGGAGCCCGCCCATTGTTACATGCGACCATAGTTGGGATTCATACTATGTTAGGAGGAGCCCACCCATTGTTGCATGCGACCATAGTTGGGATTCATAGTGTGTTAGGAGGAGCCTGCCCATTGTTGCCATCGATTTGGAGATCATTGTGTACGCGACCAAGGAGATCACTGTGCAGGGAGGAGGCCACATGGAGGGAACATTGTGCAATGCACATTGTGTAGGGAGGAGAGGGCACACAGAGGGCACTGAGTTGAGGGCACACGAAGGAGATACATTGTGAGGGTAGACGGAGGGCACACACGAGGGCACACAGAATGGTGAGTACCTCTATTCTTTTCACAACAACCTATTGATTGCTAGTCGAACATAGACAATCAACTCAATTAGATACTAAATAATTCTTCCACAGATATTCAACCACCATAATACAAACAAATGAAGCCATAGTACAAAACATACAGTAAAACTCAGAAACTTGAAATAGGTATGGCTTTTGGAACATTGGGAATGAAATATTCATGAATAATGCATCGTGCACAAGGCTGAAGGCCTTTTTTTTTCCTAAGGGGAATTACACCATTGAGTTACAAGATCATAAAAATGACATAAATGAACTACTCATCACAAAAACACAATCCAATGGGGCTTGTGCAAATGGTAAGGAGGGAAATGCATGGGAGAAAAGAGATTGAAGCTCAAAACTCTATAAACACAACAACCCTATCACTTATGCAACTATGCAACTATATTGCAACAATGTTGTAACTGCAGCTGCTGCTACTCTGGTTTCCACTGCCACAACTATATGCAACTATATGAAACTATGCATATATATGAAACTTATGCAACTATGCAACTATATTGCAACAATGTTGTTACTACAGCTGTCGCTACTCCGGTTGCCACAACTATATGCAACTTTATGCAACTTTATGCAAAAATGCAACTTATGCAACTATATGCAACTTATCGTCAGACTTGTGCAAATATAAATGAACTATAAATGAACTACTCATCACAAAGACATAATCCAACCAGGTTTGTCCAAATGGTAAGGAGGGAAATGCATGGGAGAAAAGAGATTGAAGCTCAAAACTCTATAAACACAACAACCCTGTATTGTGGCATGGTCAACGTGGAAGGATCCCACTGAGGATATTGATGAGGATGAAATATTTTATTCCACTAACCCAATGACAACTGTAACGAAGGCCTTGAAGAAGGATAACATAGAATATCTAGGTTTGATTAGCAAAAGACCCCTGACACAGGAGGGCATGGAAAGAATTGTAGAGCTACAAAATACAATAACTAATTTTGGGGTAAGTGGAATCTTCACATATTTTTATTAGCTATGACAATTTCATATCCGTTTTTTTTTTTAATATTTTCTATATGATGTGATAAAGTAAAGTTTTCCATTTGTAGGAGTTTTTAAACCCGTGCGCCGGGAACCTGTCGATCCTGCAACTATTATAGGTAGCAATGATGGTCTAATGCAAAAAAAATGTCGACATAGTTGTTGCACCTCTTTTGCCACCTAGATGAGAAAAACAGAGGTGCTTGCAAGCTTAGTTGGGTTTGCTAAGCAGGATGGCTGTAAGGAAAAGGGTTAGAGAAAGAAATATAAAAGAACAACTAAGAAATAAACTAAGAAATAAAAGAACAACTAAACTAGTGAGCATAGGGACATAAGAACAAAAAAACCAATAAGACTCATGTCACCAATGGTAAGGTTTATATTAGTGAAAGAAAACACCAAGAAGAAAGAGGACTATGAGTCCCTTCTTCCTCCAAGGGAGGGCTCTTGGACCCCCAAAGGGGTGAGATGGATTGCCCAATGCAATGGTGCTAGTATACTCTTAATGAGAATAGAGAATTCCTCAAGAGAATAGTAGCAGCATAACTTTGCTATTGAATTCCTTAAAAATGAAGTGCACCCATGACCTTGTTTTATAGCACCTCTTTGAAGTATTGTGCAACCAGCTTGTAGTGTGAAAAGAAGCTAATTAGGGCATTTTTAGGTCTTTGACCAGCCACCCAGTCGGATCCAGTCCAAATTTGGGTGTCAAATCAACTTGGAAGCTGACCAATCTCATAAATGCATCGTTCTCAAATGTGCATGGCTTTTAGCGACCATGATCGCGCATCAAGCACATGTGCACTTTTCCTACGTTTCCTTTTTGCGCATGTGTGCGCGCACCTTGTGTAGTCATAGCGCACTTTAATTTTATCAATGGTTGTATAGTTTTGGACCTTTTGGAAATGCTTTGGTAGTAATTTTGGTCCATGGGTGACCTCATAACTGTTTGACGATGTTGGATTCTTGTAACCATTTGTGGATGAAGTTTCAATGATAACAGATGCCCCTTGATGGATGAGGTTAGGAGCATAAGTATAGCCGAAATTCATCAATGTTTCTTCTACTGAGAGTGTCGTTGTAAGAGAGAGTGATAGTGGGATTGTCAAGAGTTACCCGTTGGAGGGAGAAGGGAACTTGTAGAACCCAGCCTTCCATAAGGTGTGTAAAAATAAACTGTGTACAAACGAGGCGGACATGCCCCATGCTCATGTCATGTAACTCAAAAAGGAATGGTGTGTTGATGTAGACAACTGCAGAAGACAATTTTGCGGAGGAACATACTCTGAATAGTAGGTAGTGACATCTGTAAGAAATATCATGGATTCTGTAGGCATTGATAGCCCAGCCAAGTTCAGAGGTCTTTGGCAAATATAATAAATAACTGCAATAGTCGCAAAGTAAGACCCACCGTAACATGAGAAAGTGTTGAAGTATAATGTTACGGCGGTCAATGACAATAGGGAGCAATTTTGGTTCTCCCTATGTCGTCTGATACCTCTCATTGGAAGGGTAATGAGAGTCAAGATACTGTCGCCCTTCTGGAAACTGTGTTGATGTTGACAAAAAAGGGGACGTGACTCCAAGAAGCAAAGGGCTTCTTGAAATCTACTAGGTGAGGTTAGGAATTGGAGGAGGTACATGGTCGAAGTCAATATGTATGAAGACTCAAGACTGCCCTTGGTTGGGGGTATATGTGAATTATAAGTAGCCGCAACCATTCAACTAGGTCGAGTGTCAGGGGGACAACAAGACATGGGATAAGTTGTGCCAGAGGCGAGACAAAGTGAACAAACTCAGAGAGTAGAGGTAAGTGGCTTGTGGGATGCTTGGAGTATATGGACAATGTCAACAAGGGTAGATGATAAGGAGTGCCCCAACCAAGGGAGACATGGGTTGTTCTTGCCAAAAAGGGCAAAAGGTCGTCAAAGGTGATGACAAAAATATATGTAAATGCTGGAAACAAAGGATTTTTACAATTTACTAAATAAATAAAGAATAATTTGGGATGAGTGTACAAATATAGAAACGGGTGCCCCAATGTAATATGGTTGGGCCAGTTAGGGCGCAATTTGCTTGGAGAACTCGTGGAGGGTGGGGGCCCCATGGGTGGGTTTCTATATGAGGTAGGTGAAATGGAGGGAAATTTGCAGAGGGGCAAACTGATTGTGGATGAAAATGGAGGGTTCATGATACTGTGGAGGTGCAGTCAAAACAGAACCTTGAAGAGATAATCTGGGAGTCCAGTGGGAAATCTAGCAAAATGAGGAGAAGGAGTATGTGGCTAATTCACGACATGATGTAAGACTATCGAGACTCCCATCCCTAAAGGGTTGAAAAACAACATGAGTGTAAAAGTACAAAAGGGTTCTATAAATGGGACAACTCATGTGGGGGAGAGTGCTACCAAGTGACAGTACCTAAGATGTAATGGAGGTGTTGGTACTGTAGAGCCGGAGATGGAGATCCTAGAGGCAAATGTCAGAGGGTGTGACTAGAGATGCAATTGAGATTTAAAGGAAATGATTACATGCCAGTGTTGATTATATACCTGAAGGGGTTGCATTGATGTATGATGACCAAGTACCTGCACACATGAAAACCAAATACCCGACGTGAACAATATCTGAAGAGAATCGAACATACAAGCATTTATTTGATAATTTTGAACATGAGCATGCGTAACTGGACGGGGTATGAAAAAAATGGTGCCCCAGGGGCTAAGGATAAAAACTGGCCCGGGGACTGTCTTGATGTAGATGACAGGATGTCGATCCAATGGTTGAAGATGGATCGAAAAACGGACACCCAGAGCTCTCGGAATGGTGATTGGAAGTTTGGCAGAAAGGCCTATATATAGTGGTAGGGCCCACATTGCCACCTCATTTGTACTTGCTGCCAGAGTGACTTGATGAGAGGTATTCAGAGGAGATTTGGAGATTCCAGGAAAATGAGGCAGCCAATTCAGGACCAGCGAGCTTCAGGTTAGTAGTCTTATTGTCCTGCATAGAAGTAGGTTTTCCATTTATGGGCAGGGCCGTACAGGGGATTTTATGGGTGTGGCCCCCCCAGTGCGCGGGCGATCCGAAAATATGCACGCACGTGTGCGCGCCTGTTATCTGGATAACCGTACATGGGTGCACCCTTAGGGGGGACAAAGGCGCGCATGATATGCACACATGTTCGTTGCACAGCTGCGCGACTGTGTAGTGGACAGGCGCGCTGTGATGCACGCCTGTGTTCGTGATAGGGGCGCATGGAGGCGCCCCTGTAGGGTGGGCAGGCGCGCACATATGTGTGCCTATGGGATGGACAGGCGCACCTATGGGGTAAACAAGCGTGCATATGTGTGCGCCTGTGGGTTTAAACAGTCACGCATATGTGCGCGCCTGTGCGTTAAATAGTTGTGCCTTGGGGGCAAGGCTGACGGGTGAAAAACTTATCTTTTTTGGATATTTAAGTGTGTTTCATGGTCAATATGGATGATCGAGGACTATATTATGTGGTTGCAAGCGATCAGTGTGCATGATGTCGGTCCGGTGGTGAGAGCGGGACTGGTCACAACTGAGGGATTCCGTGGCTATTGAGGAGTCGGGGGTTCGTGCCACTTTGGCAGCCTGTGGGCTGTTGAAGTTCTTTGAGTTCCCGTTGATGCGGGCACAGGAGTATCTCCTACAGTTTCTGATCTGGATGTGGAGTCTGGACCTACATTGTTTTATGGTGTGGGGAGAGTAGATCGCCTTCACTGTGGTGGAGGACATATACTTTCTAACTGGGCTCCCTTTTTGGGTAACACCCCTACTGACAGAGTCGGTGTTACCTATGGATGTGTCATTAACGACCTTGGGCCGGAGGTACTGTTCGAGGGAGAACTACATGTCGGGCTCCGTCGTGAGTATCGGGGCGATGGATTCTCTATCTCATCATTGTGTAGCAATGATGATTGTGAGGGTGTATGGATCCCTCGTGACTCAGTGGATCAGTGGTGGTCAGCTGAGGGTTATGGGGAGGGCACTAGCCAACGAGCATTTTGCCTGGGGGTTGACGCTGCATGCCAGGATGGTAGGGAAGCTGGATAGATGTTGGTCTATAGACTTAGGGGACTTTGCCTTTGGGTCCATCTTGGTGGCCTAGTTTTTGGAGAGGGTGTCGATGTTGCGCCCTAGAATTTTATTGGGCGCTCCTGGTGCGTAAGAGCCGTGACTGAGGTGGTGGTCAATGATTTTGGTTCTCCACGGTGGTGGCGAGGACGACCATTTTTTCATGGTTGAGGTGGCATAGGTGTGGCGGAAGATTCCACGGGTTATACTGTAGTATCCATATGCTGGTGTTGACTTCCAGGGTGATCCAGACATGGTGTTACCTCCAGGGGAGGTGTTTGATCACTAAGGTATGTTTATGAGTTTGATATGTTGATTTTTGAGATAGCATGACATATGTATTTTGTATAGATGCTAATACTATCGTTTGGTTGTTTGTATGTGCAGATGTGGGACCTCGCAGGCACGAGGTTGAGCTGATGAGAGCACCAACTCGCGAGGAGCTGGGGAGACCACCGTGGGGAGGGATGTGGTTAGGAGAGAGACGTCAGCGCGAGGATGTCAAAGTGATACCAACGAATGATGAGAGAGCAGTGAGGAGACGTTGTTTTGATGAACCAGGTGTCGGGCCATTGCATGCTCCTCTGGCAGAGGTCGGGGGAGATTTTGAGAATATTCGCCAACGCATGGAGGTGGTGCTACAAGGCATGCATGAGGGAATGTGGTCGTGCATCCAGGATGAGGGAATCCTGGAGCAGTGTGTGGGAGTTCCGCCGACGTGGCGGGCCGTGGTGTGGTGAGAAGCAGTAGCAGGTGTTGCGATGACCAGACGGTTATCTCCTGGTCTGGAGGGACCAGTAGTGGGTGGGGGACCATCGCCTGAGGGAGGGGCAGGAGGTGGTTCTCTAGAATCACCTTGAGTGTCGCTCTATGTATTTGTGTATTTTTTATATAGGCTGGTGAACCCATTTTTTGTGTAGTGGCACCAATTTTGTACCGAGGTGCTTCACTGGCCTGCGTATGTTTGTATATTTGTATGTAAACATTTTGATGGCATTGTGGACCGATTTATATATATATATATGAGTATACATTTTGGGGTCTATGTGATGTTTACATGTGTTTTTTAATGTGTTGATGATGTCTAATCTATATATGTTGTGACAGGTTCTTGATGGTTTATGTGTGTGTAGAGGTATCTTGATGTGATATATGCCAATCTAACACAATTTTAGCTAAGTTATATGTAATTTGATTCAATTGTCTTGGAATATGTGTAAATGTAATAAAATCAAAATGTCGAGATAAAAATCTAACTTGCAGGTATTTGCGAAAGAGGCAAGGATCACGGACATGGTACACATTGTTGAGCTGGAAGACGACTAGTTGAGAGTCAAGAAAGACGCTAAGGTGATGAATACAATGATGATGGGCATCGGTGAGGAGGCCAATGATGACAGTGTATTTGGCTTGGCTGTTGGTTTCTAAACCCAAACATATGCCGCTGGAGTGGAGTTGTTCATGTGAGGGGGTATAGAGGGCCCAAGCTACCGAAGTGAGATTTTGTGTCCAACGGCTGGCGTCGTTGACGTAACCGATGTGGTAGGCCAGTGGAGGAAGCATCTGTCAATAGCACAAATGATAGTTTAGACGTGAGGGATGGAAAAAATATTAAAAACACTATAAAAGAAATAACCTAAAGTAGAATGGCTACGCTTAGGCGTAAAATTTCTTTAAGTATAACCCGTTGATGGGTTCTTTGAGAGAGAGGCCTTCGGGAGAGGCCAGGATGTATGTGCCTTTGGTGAGGCAATGTTGAATAATGTAGGGGCCATGCCATAGTGACTTGAATTTTCCATGACCAAGGGTATCGTGAGCGATATCGTAAGCAAGGATGAGGTTGCCTTCGTGAAATGAGTGAAGGTTGACATGGCGATCAAAGGTGGTCTTTGACCATTTTTTGGCTACCTCATTGTTCTGTAATGAAGATCGACTATCTTCATCCAGGGACTCTAAATTCGGAAAGCGCTGCTCCATTGGAGCAGTGTTGGGTAATAGCTCAATTACGGTGTGTAAGGTGGGAATTTTGCACTCGATGGGAAGAGTGGCCTCAACCCCATGGACTAGATGAAATGGTGTGAAACCAGTGGCCATTTTCACGGTTGTACGATAATCCCATAGCGCAGAAAATAACATATGATGCCAATTGGTCTTATGTTTATTAATCGTGTGTTGTAACATGGTCTTGAGGACCTTGTTAACTACTTCGACCTATCTGTTAGACTGAGGGTAATATGGTGAGGAAAAATCGTAGGAGAATCCTAACTGAGATGAGAGTTCGACGAAAATCTCATTCTCAAAGTGTTTCCCATTATCGAAAACTAGCTAGAGTGGTACTCCAAAGAGAGATATGACGTGATTAAAGAAAAACCGCACTGTAGTGTCATCGGTGTTGTTGAAGGTGGGCATGGCTTCAGCCCATTTTGTGAAGTAATCGACTACGACAATAATGTATTTATGTCCATTGTTGGATGGTGGATTACAAGTCATGAAGTCTATGCCCCATTTACAAAAGGGGCTGGCAGTAATGATGAGATGGAGAAGAGCAGGTGGTGCTCATGCTTTGTTGGTGTAAAGCTGACATTTCTCGCATCGCTTCACGGCATGAATGCAATCGTGAAACAATGCAGGCCAAAAATAACCTGCTCGGATGATTTTCTGAGAAGTGAACATTCTCGAAAGATGGCCCCCACACGCATTGCTATGGAAATCGTTCAAGACTCTATCGGCCTTGTCAATAGTCAAGCATCGACGAAGTATGGTGTCGACCCCTCACTGGTATAAGATATCTCTGATGAGGAGATAGCAAGGGGTATGGTGGATAATATGACGATGATCATCTCGTGAGAGGTGGTTACCGAACTTTTGGGTTCATAGGTAGACGAGGAGGTCGCCGTACCAAGGATCATTCAAAGTGTTGTAAAAGAGATGTTCGTCGGGGAAGTCGATATTGACGAGGGCACTGGTAGTAACAGAGGGGAAGGTTGTGACAAGTTCAGAGAGGATGAGAGCTTTATTTCTCTTGGGTGTTGAAAATTCAATATTGTACTCCTGAAGGATAACGATCTATCGAGCAAATTTTCCATTAATTTTCCGATGGCTAAGCAAGTATTGCATAGGGTTGGACTCTACTACGACCTTAGTCGTGCAAAGCAGAATGTAATGATGTAGTTTCTGGACTGCGAGGACGACTGGAAGGGCTAGCTTCCCTTCATGTTTATACTTCAAGGGTGGCCCTGAGAGGTTTTTGCTAATGTAGTAAATGACATGCTCATGATCGTCATCGCTGAGTTGAATGAGAACTCCTACTTGTTAAGAACCAAACATCAATATAGCATATAAAAACCTCAGCAAAAGTACTCAATGCCTTGAAAAAGAGATAATTTCAGATAATAAGCCTCTTCGAGGGGGCAACCTCCTTTTACCCCACTTAAATGTTCAAGTACAAGATGATTCAAAATGAAAATGT
>ML796016.1:33556-64198 GCA_009831015.1 Picea engelmannii | reverse complement strand
TAAATTTCATACGGAGTTCAAGGTCTGAAACGTTACAGAAAATTTTTTATAGCCAAAATTCTCCAATGACTCATTTCAGGATGATTCCAGAACCCTATCTTGTACAGGCTGTATCTCCGAAAGTATAAGGCCTTAGGAGCTGAATTTTGAATCCAATGTACCTTGATCTGTATTATAAATATCCTCCAATCCGTTCCTTCTGAAATGTTGTAGAAAAAAAGTTATAGAAAAAATTCCACGGTGTCTCAGATGTAGCAGCGAAACCCCAAGACCTTGAGCTCTGATACCATATGTTAAGAACCAAACATCAATATAGCATATAAAAACCTCAGCAAAAGTACTCAATGCCTTGAAAAAGAGATAATTTCAGATACTAAGCCTCTTCGAGGGGGAAACCTCCTTTTACCCCACTTAAATGTTCAAGTACAAGATGATTCAAAGTGAAAATGTCTCCTTGGTATATATAGGAGACTAGGAGGTATAATGGCTTAAAGCCGACATAATTAAAATAACATTACTAATCTAAATTACAACTAATGGTCTAAAGCTGACATAAATAAAATAGCATTAATAATCTAATATGCCCCAATTAAGAGGTAATGAGCCAATATTAGGGCTTAACACTGCTACTGAGACAGTTGATGCTGATATGTAGAGGATATAGTCGCGATTATAGTCGGGTGAACTAATTAAAGGGGCATTAGACAACATCATTTTAAGATCATCAAATTCTTGTTGGGCATGTTCAGCCCAGTGAAATGGGATATCTTGGCGTAGTAAGCGAATGAAACCATGTGCTCAAGTGGCGTAGTTTGGGAAAAATCGCCGTAGAAAGTTAGCTTTTCCCTGTAGGCTCTGGAGTTACCGTAAATTCCGGGGGGGTGGAATTTATGTGATGGCTTGGACTTTAAGGGGCTCCACAGTAATACCTCTTTGGGAAATGATGAATCTGAGGAGGCACCCCACAGTGACACAGAACACTCACTTGAGAGGGTTCAAGCGGATGTTGTACTGACGACACCATTGGAAGATGATCCGTAAATCATCAAGATGTTGGGTGCATTTCTTGGATCGAGCTGTGAGATCATCCAAGTATGCGAGGATGATATGAGCTAGATCGTGAAAAATGTATGTCATAGCCCATTGGAAAGTGGCGCCAAAATTCTTTAATCCAAAAGGCATCACACGGTATGAAAAACTACCCCAAGGGGTAGTGAATGCAGTTTTGTATTGATCGACTGGGTGGATTTGGATTTGATTATAACCAGAGAAACCGTCCATGAAGGATAAAGCCTCGTGGCCTGTGCAGTCATCGATAATTTGATCGATGAAAGGTGTTGGAAAGTTGTCTTTGGGACATGCGTGATTGAGATCGTGAAAGTTCGTGCAAACGCGGATAGTGCCTTTTTTTCTGTTAACGGGTACAGGGTTGGAAACCTATGAGGTATAGGCGATGGGATAGATGAACCCAACTGTGTGTAATTTGTCAATCTCGACTTTGATGGGCATTTCTTTGGAGGGGTGTAGTGGTCGTTTTTTTTGACAAACTGGTGTAATGTCAGGCCAGGTGTCGATGCAATGTTCGACAATAGAGAGATCAAGGCCAGACATTTTTGTGTATGCCCAGGCGAAAATATCCCGATATTATTGGAAGAGGGTTTTATAGGCGGTAATTTCTTGAGGAGTGCAAGTGGCGCCAATGGTGATTTCCTTGACGACTCCATTTTTTATGGAAATATCAATTTTGATGGTCAGGGAAATGTTGGCCATGTTTCCTTCTTCAAAAGCATCAGGGGCAGGAATGGGGTTGTTGAACCAGTCAATATGCCCTGATGGGATGAAATCCTTGGTTTCGACCGCATATATGGGGTGTTGGTTAGGAGGCTTGGAGGCTTCCTGTGGAAATAAGAGCTCTCTGTGGTGTAGCGCATCCCATGGGTAGTTGGGGGTGTTTAACTCTTCGAGTATGTCCTTGTCACAGTGGAATTGGTGGGAATACAAGGGATATAAAAGAGTGATATCGATAACTATCGCAGTGTGGCTGTCCCCTGGTGATGAGGAAGCAGGGGGAACGTTGCAATGAGATTGTGATGGTTCACTCGATATAAACCAAATATCAAAGTACTGAGGAGTACCAGTGGTAGTTGGATGTAAAATTTCCGTAGGGAAATTAATGGGTGAATTGGGGGGATTTGGGGGTGAATCCTCAGATAAGTCATCTAAGAACCATGGAGGTGTCAGGAGTGCCTCAGGTTCAGGAGAAATGATATGAAGAATCTCTAGTGATGAGGTAAGTTCAACCATCGATTATGAAGGGGGTACAGGGGTTTGAATCAAGGTCAGTTGGCATTGCCTGTATTCAATGATCATAGGACATTGGTATGTAAAATGATCTAAGGATTCACATAGAGAGCAAGGGCATCTCATACATTCATTGACTGAAGTTGTGACATAATGGATGTCAGTGATTTTTGGTAGGGATGATGTAGCTGGATTGGGTTCATTCTGGAAGCTTTGGCGTACTGCGACTAATGTCTGCCAGAAGCCCAGTAGTGCTAGGCAATGTTGTGTATAATGGACATATTATGAACATATATCAAAAGCGAATTTGGTTTGTATCCCTTTGCTACTTGAGTGAGGGGCGGTGGTGGGAGTACTTGCTACAATGGCGAGTGTTGATGGTGTTTGATTGAGTGGAATCAAGTTTCGTAACTCGGGTAGAGATGGGCAGTTGTTGGTTTGGTTTCCATCTTTCTCACATAGTGAACAAGGAGGTTGGATGCGCGGGGGAAGTGGAGTTGTGGGCTCCTTTTTCTTTCACCTACCCCCAGCTGTGGAAAGGAGGTTAGTGAGTGGGGGTGTAGAGGGTATGGTGGGAGTGAGTATGGGAATCGTCATTGGGATTCCTTCCATTTGGGGGGGAAGGGATGGTTGAGGGACCATCTCTGGTGGATGTTAGTTCTGTTGGATGATACGATGAATACTTGATTGGAAGGATGAAGGAGTTATGGTGCATCATGGTAAGTTCCTAACAATGATGGGTCTTTGAAAATTCCGGGACCCATTTTGATGAGTGGGTATGTGTCATGACTCGTGTGTATGAGAGGGAGGATGTTATCAATGTTGGCAGAAGGGTTAGGCTCGTAATGTGAGACTTGGTCAATGGTAATGATCTTCCCGTTATGGGGGAACATCATCATTCGAAAGACGGAAGAGGCAACTGCCTTCATAGCGTACATGTAGCTACGACCAAACAAGATATTGTAATCGAGTGGGGCATTGATAACTTCAATGTCGATAAGAATAGTCTTGCCCCCAAGTTCTACTGGGACATTTTGGAAGAGCCCTTCAGGAGACGATGGTCATCCGTCGTAAGATCTTAAGGTAATGGCAGATGGTATGAGTTCGAGGGAACCAAGTTTCTGCCATACAGATTTGGACATAATGCATGTGGATGCGCCTTCATCGATGATGCACTGATGAATGGTAATGTTCCAAATTTTTACTGGGATTTGAAAATCAATTAGAGTAGGAAGACGAGGTTCTCCGCTGTCGAGATCAAATGTGATGAGTTGAGTATCTGTGGGGTCGACTTCCCCCAAGGCAGAAAGTAATGATTTCTGCTAAGTGGGACAAGTTTGAAGGACTTCTAAAACTAACATGGAAGCTGGGGATTGTGCTAAGTCATCGACCAAACTGTAATTATGAGCCGCCCTAGCCTGGGGGTTGTGGACATTCCTATGCAATGGGATTCAAGTGATGCGAATAGGTGTTCCGGCGTTAGGGCGAATAATTACCAATGGGGGTCCCGTCGGTGCTGGGTTTGTTTCCAGTGGAATGGGAGGAGACTCAGCGGGTGCATAGTATTGACGACTACGTGTTTGCAGAAGGATTTATTCCTCACTGGTGAGGAGTATAATATGATCTGCGGGATTGTTTGGATTGAGGTATTGTCCCAACTGTGGTGGGGTAGGTTGTGTGTTCGGTTGGGTGTTTATCACACCCTGGTGCGGAATGGGATTCTACAGCACGGCTGGGGGGGGGGGGTTGCTGCATGTATTTTTGTGGGGCCTACTAAGGGGCAGGCGGTGTTGGAGGATGTGGTAGACTGCCTAAGTATTTTAGTCATTTAAAATCAATGATTTGGGGGCAATGATGAGTATAATGACCGAACTCACCGCAAAGGGCACAAGGGAAGGTGGTTCTAATAGTATTTTTATTTCTCCCTTGACGCATGTTGGTATTGCCCCCCTGGGGGTTCTGATTCCCTTAATTCTGGTTTCCCCCAGTAGGTTGGTTATGTTGGGGTTGATTCCTTCCTTGACCTAGGTTGTTATTGTTCCTGTTTCTTCCTTTCTTTTTGGCATTATTCGACGGATGGGTCGGATTTTCTGTATTCAACTGTTCAAAATTTTGATATTGTTGAACGGGAGAGGGTTGAAAAAAATTCACCCCAGCGTGAGGGTGTGGGGGTGCCATGGGTTGTGGAGGACCAGGGAATAGAAAGTATGGATTTTGTGGGAGTTGTGATCCGTAAGGTGTGTAGGAAGGCGTGGCGCTTTCTCTAGTACTTAGAGTATAAGCTGAGGTAGAGGGGGTACCAGAACTTGTTTGGATAGGTGGGTGTATTGGGGGTGTCAGCGGTGGCCCACTAATGGGTGGAGGAATAGAAACAGGGTATGGTTGTTGATAAGGGGGTGGGGGGTAATAAGAGGTTCCCCCATATGCCGACAGATATTGAGGTGTGCCATACATTGGTGGTTGTTGGGGTTGTGGACTGTGGTGTGTGTTATTACCAATCAATCTGTCTACCGAGTGAGACATCCCAGGTTTGTCTTGACCAAATGGCATGGGTTTTGGGAGATCAGGAAGTACAGTGTATAATTACCCTGATTGTGAATAGATGAGGTCGTATTGTTGAGCCTTATTGATGGCTTCTTCTTCTGATTGAGGGAAGGTGGAAGCTACATCTTTACCAAGGAGAGAGACAAGTGATCTGAGAAACCAGTCAAGACACTGTTGTTTGGTGGTTTCAGCTTTGCACAAACTACGTCATATACGCCACTCGTGAATGTGATCAATGATATGTGTGGTTGAGGTTTGTTTGA
The DNA here is from genome assembly GCA_009831015.1 of Picea engelmannii. Classification (NCBI taxonomy): domain Eukaryota; kingdom Viridiplantae; phylum Streptophyta; class Pinopsida; order Pinales; family Pinaceae; genus Picea; species Picea engelmannii. Next base: position 59,090 of record ML796016.1, on the reverse strand, counting down.
AATTAGAGAGTAGTTCAAGACCATTGTCGTGGCGGATTGGTAATTGGAAGAAGGTAAAAAATTCTTTGGCCAAAGACTCGAAAGTCGCATGGGACCCCGATTTTTCGTCTACATACCATTTGGCTGATGGGTCAGTGAGTGTGCGTTGAAATAATCGTAGTCTGATGGAATCATCCATAATTCTTTTAGAAGAGCACCATAGGTGGAAAGCCATGACATGATTGGCAGGGTCATCTCCTGCCTTTCCTTCAAACTTGGGGATGTCTCAAGGTAGTTTGGTAGGCATCGCAGGCCATGTGGGGTCATGCAATATAGGATTATTTGTGAGTTTTCTTAGATCTGGTATGTTAAGAGAGGCCAAATATGGCATCTGTAGTGGGGGCAGAGGATTAGTTCCCTCTTTTGGAGTCGGAAGTCACTCCTGGATTGCAGCAGGAGTAGAGCCTGACACCCATCAGTTTTATGTCACTATTTTTTTATAAAGGTTGATCAAATGGAAAGAAACTCGGAACCATATCATTCTAACTCAGAAAACTACACTGGAACAACAGTGACATATGAGGTCTTGACCTAAATTAAGCCATTAATAATGATAGTGGTGAGTAAGTGGAGGGAAAGAGAGGGGAAATAAAGTCTTCTCTGGACATCCGGTCCTCCAGCAGTCTTTACAAAAGAGGAAAAGTCTCAGATATGAGATCCTCTCAGAGTTGAATAAACTTCAAAATGAACCTAAAAAGATTGTAGAACTACTATAATCAAACCTAAATTATATAGCTATGCAACACCCAACTGGATCATTCATGCCCAGGCTTTCACATTCAGAGGGAAAAGGAAAAGAAGAAGTTGGATGCCATTAAGCAAGAAGTCTCAAATGTTCTTCTATAACCATAGAACCAGAGGCTAAATTAAAGATTTACAATTGGGAGTTGTGCTCTACCATTGATCCTTACAAAAATACAAAAACTAAGTAAATATACTCCTAAACCTTTGCCCAGCAGAGGGGTCTTAGAACTTCTAGGGCATGGCGTCTCTTCAGTCAAATCTGGCCTAAACTCCTTTGTCATACGTCACCTTAACTTTGCATGGCCTTTGCAGGGGGGGTAGCTGAAACATTAAAGGCTAAAATAGCATGTGCAGACTCCTCTGGTTAGACGAGGACTCGGCATGGCTTCTTTGAAAAAAAACAACATACAAAACTATCTCAAGAAGACTGCCTATCGAAACCTTCATGCTTTGCATTTAATGAGTTATTCGAGGTTTCAACTACCTCCCCCCACCTTCATTTACTTTTAGCAGGGACCAATATTGAGGCCGAGTTGAACTGGTACCTAGAGAATGCAGTGATCCCTTCTGCAGCTAAACCCAATGCTTTGGCCCTTTTCACAATTCTTTCTATCACCCCAAGTGATCACGAGCTATGACCCTGTGCCTATCTTCAAAGGCGCTTTCGGGATTTCGCATTTCGACGATTATGAAATGAAATGGAAGGAGGAGACCCTCTATTCTCTCGAAGTCCCGGTAGCCAAAATGGCTTGATCGCACACCACGTGTCCTATTATATGGATGGCCTAGATCACTACTCAAATGTGGGACCGCCTCTGGCTTGGACCCTTTTGGAATTTCGGGCTTTGGGGTTCTGAAATGCAGTGGAAGGAGGAGACCCTCTGTTCTCTCGAAGTCCCGGTAGCCGAAATGGATTGATCACGTGCCACATGTCCCATTGGATGGACGGCCTAGATCATTTCTTGATCAACAGTCCTAGTTCTTTCAGGATTTCACGCATTGGGGATACATGATGCAAGGAGGAGAGACCCTTGTATGTTGAAGTCCCGGTAGCCGAAATACCAAAATGGCTTGATCATTTCATGTGTAACGCCCCCTCCACCTTTCAGAGCCTCATGAACCATGTCTTCTGCCCTTTTCTTTGTCATTTTGTCTTAGTTTTCTTTGATGATATCCTCATATATAGCAAGACATGGACAGACCATCTGAATCATGTGGATCAAGTTCTCAGCCTACTCTCTCAGCACCATCTTTTCCTGAAACAATCCAAATGTGCTTTTGGTGCATCCGAAGTAGAATACTTGGGTCATCTCGTGGGCAAGGATGGCATCCGGGTGGACCCGAAAAAGATTGAAGCTATGAAATATTGGCCGCACCCTAAGACTCTCAAAAGCTTGCGGGGATTTTTGGGCCTCACAGGGTATTATCGCAAGTTCGTCAAGAACTATGGGAAGATTGCAGCACCTCTCACGACTCTCCTTAAAAAGAACTCTTTCACTTGGACCCCAGTAGCTTCTCAAGCTTTTCAAACTTTGAAGACGGCCATGTGCACCACTCTGGTTCTGGCTCTTCTCGACTTCACAAAGACATTTGTGTTGGAATGTGACACCTCTGGGAAAGGCATTGGCGCTGTCCTTATGCAAGAGGGTCGACCCTTGGCCTTTACTAGTAAACAACTGTCTGAAAAGAATCTGGGAAAACCTATTTATGAAAAAGAAATGTTGGTGATTTTGCATGCACTTGAATTATGGTGTCCTTATCTCTTGGGGAAACGATTCCAAATTAAGACAGACCATCAAAGCCTCAAATACTTTCTGGAACAATGCATTTCCTCCTAGGAGCAACAAAAATGGGTCACTAAGATCTTTGGATATGATTATGAGATCATTTATAAGAAGGGAAAAGACAATGTAGTGGCGGATGCACTATCCCATAAATATGAAGATGAAGGATCCCTTTTTTCTCTTTCCTTCATTATACCTGATTGGCTACAAGATGTGCACCAGGAATGGCTGCAAGACCCCAAAAGTTCGCATCTGATTCAGCAACTGCAGAACAAGGCGCAGGCTCCCCCAGGGTATTCCTGGCTTCAGGATGAGCTTCGATACAAAGGTCGCTTGTATTTAATTAAACAATCCAAGCTCAAATCCACGGTACTCTCTGAGCTTCATGCTACACCCACAGTGGGGCACTCGGGGTTCACCAAAACATATGACAGAGTTAAACGTTCTTTTTTCTGGGATGGTATGAAACAGGACATCCGTAAGTTTGTGGCTGAATGTGAGGTATGTCAACGCAACAAGGGAGAAACAGTCAAATCTCCAGGCACCCTCCAACCGCTTCCGATTCCCCCTGCTATTTGGAAGGATATCTCTATGGAATTTATTACAGGCTTACCCAAATTGGGGAATAAATCAGTGATAATGGTGGTGGTGGATCGCCTTTCCAAGTATGCTCATTTTTGTGCTCTTCACCACCCATTTACTGCATCCACGATGGCCCAAATTTTCATGGATCGGGTCTTCAAGCTTCATGGCATGCCAAACTCTATTGTTTCTAATCGGGACCCAACTTTCACAAGTAATTTTTGGCAAGAACTGTTTAAGCTACAAGGCACACAATTGCATCTCAGCTCAGCTTACCATCCCCAGAAAAATGGTCAAACGGAAGTTGTCAACAAGTGTTTGGAAACCTATATGAGGTGCTTTACCTCTGAAAAACAACACCAGTGGGCTCAATGGCTACCCCTCGCCGAATGGTGGTACAACACTACATACCATACAACCACTCGCATGACTCCTTTTGAAGCAGTGTATGGATAGAAGCCACTGTCAGTTCTCTCATACTTACTGGGTACCTCAAAGGTCCAGGCGGTCGACCAAACACTTACAGTCCGAGAGGATATCCTTCGTACCCTTAAAGAGAACTTGGTCATGGCCCAGAATAGAATGAAGCAACAAGCAGATCAAGGTAGCTCGGAACGTCAATTTGTAGAAGGGGATCAGGTGTTTCTGCGACTGCAACCATATAAGCAAACTTCCCTCAAGGCCAAGCAGTGTCAGAAGCTAGCACCCAAATTTTATGGCCCTTACACAGTTCTAAAGCGTGTGGGAAAAATCGCATATCAGTTAGCTCTGCCCAGTCAGTCGAAGTTACATCTTGTTTTTCATGTTTCATGCTTGAAGAAGGTGATTGGAACCAGGTGCCACATTCAAACCAACCTTCCAGAGTTAGTTGAAGAAGGATCCATTTGGCTACAACCAGAAGCAGTTTTGGACCAGTAGGAGCGTCGCTTGCATCAGAGAACCATCAAGGAAGTGCTAGTATAGTGGAAAGATATGACTCCAGCAGATGCCACTTGGGAACCAACTACCATTCTGCAGCAGTTTCCACATCTCAAGCCTTGAGGACAAGGTTGTTTTTAAGGGGGCGGACATGTTAAGTTCCTAACCCGCACATAGGTAGATCAATGTATTCAGATGTAATAAAGGTCAATATTAATAAGGCCTTTCAATAAAATAGAATAAGGCAGATGTAAGAAGACCTAATAGAAGCTTCTGCTTCTAGAAGGATCTTCCACTAGATGCTTCTCTTAATAGACATATTTAGTATAAATAAGGGTCGAGGGTATGAAAACCCTAGATTGGAGATTATTGTAACAGAGCGCTGCTCAACTGGAGGTTTCCCCCTCGAAGAGGCCTGTGAACATTGCTATCTGAATCAAAGCGTTGTTATGTTGCTATTTCGTATATCATTTCTGTGTATTGTGAAGATTATGTTGGATATTTTACTGCTATTCTGTCATTTCTAGAATTTCATTTATGTTCTTCATATTTTATATATCTGGTATCTTGCATTAAATCATAGAATATGGTCACGATTTGTCTTCCATAGCATAATATGATCAAAAACATCTCATGAACAACAAATTTGAGCATGATAAACTAGATAACAATCAAATGAAATAGACAACAATCAAATGAAAATAAACACAAGATATATAATGGGAAATAACCTATAGGATGGGAGGACAATGCGTTGTAAAGTTAGATAACTTATATTATTCATCATATAATGTTGTTGTAGTCCATGCTACTCCATTTCCTTAATTTTGATACCGTATTTGTACATTACACTACTAGAGATGGAGATAGGTTGATAGACTAATAGATATATCTTCTTATTGCATTCCCCTTTACTTATATGTTGGGAATATGGTAACAATGTAAACCTTAATTACTCTTAATATTATGGTAGCTGCGGGAGGTATTTACCCCCACGTGTGAACCTGAAAAGAATTGAAGACTCCGGGAAGCAAGAGAAACCCTAATGAGTTGGCTAATAACCCTAGAAGCCTTGTCGGCTCAAGAAGATCATTTATATTAGGCTATTAGCCTCCAAGAGAAGAATTCGGCTAGAAATAATAATAATATACTGAACAAACACATACCCAGAAGGAGAAGTCGACCCCAGCAAAACTGCCAGGGTTACTGTAAATACAGGGCACCAGTTCTCATTTGCAGCATCTCAAAATTGCAGCACAACAGTTTGGTGCGCACTGCAGTTGCAGTCTTGTGCGCAGGTTTGGAGGAAGAGATGGTGCAGCTGCAACAATAGAAAGTTCTCAGTTTTGGCTTGAGTATCTCTTGGATAGGGTTTGGTACTATCTGATCATCTTTTTGTGATGCGCTATCCTTGGGGATTGATGCGCTACTCTTTGTTTGGCTATCTAGCCTAGGGTTTGCTTCCGGAGGAATTCTCAGGTCAAGGTTAAGGTGCTCGGAGGGAAGCTTCAGCCTATGGTTGGGTGACGAAGGTATCGTCAATGGTAAAACGAGCACACCATCTTCTATATTCTAACAATTACTAGGTCAGGGAGTGGTTGACATAGTCAACCTTTAATGCCCTCAAATTCTTAATTTGATTAAATTTGTCTTTATAATAAAGGGGTTTCAATCCCAAGGGTTAGTTTAATATGTCAAACCTTCCATCCAAGGCATGTTATTGATGGATAGGCATTATGTCATAAGTTCAAATTTAGTTAGGGTTACTAATTTCTATTGTTGTTGGAAATAAGCCACGCCCATATTGATATTTTGAAGAAGAGAGGAGGATCACATGGAGTTTTCATTGGAATAAATAAATAAATAAAGGAGTTTTATATTACCAACACTTATCTGACCATGAAGGTGTGGTAGCCTCTTAGGTATGCCTTAGTGCTTAATTTAATCCGAATTTTGAGAATTAAATGTTCTATGGACTTTAGTTTACCTAATTTGTATACTCTATCTCATGCTTTGCTTCTTCATATGTTACTAGTGACTTTGTTTCTACCTTATTTCATTCTTCAAGAATTGGTTTTGATGGATTTGTTTTTAGTGGATTTGTGTCATCTTTTTCTTTTTCTCCCTTTATTATATTTTTCTTTTAATTTCTTATATCGTGGCTTCTTTATTGAGCTTTACCTTTTTCTTTTAGTTTCTTATATTGTGGCTTATTTATTGAGCTTTACCCTTTTCTTTTAGTTTCTTATATTATCTTTTTTTTTTATTTCTTATATCGTGGCTTCTTTATTGAGATTTACCTTTTTCTTTTAGTTTCTTATATTGTGGCTTATTTATTGAGCTTTACCTTTTTCTTTTAGTTTCTTATAGTGTGGCTTCTTTATTGAGATTTACTTAGTCTAGTAAATTTTATTTCTTAGTTCTTCATTTTCTATTTGTAACTCTGCAAAATCTTTAGTACATTGGTTTCCTTTTATCCTTCAATATAGATATTTAACTAATTATGATTTCTTTGATTGTATTCAAGAATTTATTAGTTTCCTATTTTTGTAACATTTAGTCTACCATTGTTAGGATCAATTTTCTATTGTTAGGATCAATTTTCTAGCAATGTCATTTTATCTTCATCTTTTAATTTGATGTATAACGTAATATTATTTAATCCATCTCTTCTTCCCAATATAATCCTATCTAAACTATTATTTTTAAATGTACATAGGAACAAATACTATTGAGTGTTCCTTTCCATGCAATCTTCGTCATCATGTACCCTTTTTATTTAATTATTTTTCTGCTTTCAATCCAATTCCTATTGACTTATTCAAATTCAATAACTTCAGTTATCCTTCATCAAATTTAACTTACTCATATTCTCTAATGGTTCGTGCTACTAGCTTCTCTTGTCTTCCTCTTGTTTTATAGGAGTTTCTTTATTGGGTTCTTTTCTACTATCAAATATCTGATTTTCTAATCTAACTCAAATTATCCTTCATCAAATTTAACTTAGTCATATTCTCTAATGGTTTGTTCTACTAGCTTCACTTGTTTTCCTCTTGTTTGATAGGAGTTCCCTTATTGGGTTCTTTTTTACTATCAAATATCTTGATTTTATATTCAACTCAAATTGGAACCACAATAATCATGTCCAAAAATATGAATCATTATTATAACACATCTACGTTTTTGGGTGGGGTTGGACTTATCCATCTAACTCCTATTGTTTATTGTAGCACATCTATGTTTTTGGGTAGGGTTGGACTTATCCATCTAACTCCTATTGTTTTGTACATGGACAAAAGGAATATAGTGACCCACATTATGAATTGTTTGGTACATTAAACATGTCATTTGTTTCTATGTCACGATCTTTGATATTGGGTCTTAATCTTCCTTTTCTACTTGTCCATATCTTCATATATTTTTGTAATAATCAAGGTTAGAGCACCAATAAACAATTGTTCTTATACTCTTGAATTTCTCCAAGCATTGGTTCCTTGTAACTATGATAACAAGTTTTGGATCTACCTTCGATAAATATGATGCTCAATATCAACACTTTTCACATCCAATTTTTCCCATGGATGGATTCCATCCAAACCTATGTTGTTTCATAAAAAAGAATTATGTCAATACCTAATAGTCTTAGGGGGTTGGCTTGCATAGAATTGTGATAAAATATCTAATCTTGAATGGAAATAACTTATCATCTATTAATATAGTATGATGGGTGGATTTTGTTTTCTCCGTCTACCTCCTATGATTTTGCATAGAACTATTTATAGAAATATTATTATCATCTCTTAGGAATCCCATTCAACCCTTCGTTTATTATGTCAAACTTGTTGGTGAATTTTTACACAAGGAATATTCCCTTATGATATTTGGATTATTTCTTTCTTAGTTTCTAAGAATGTTTCACCTTCAATGTGTTTATGACATGGCTTCTTCTAGGGTTTTCCAAAAGGTTTTATTTTCCTATTATAGGTTTCCTTTTTCCTTACATTATTAGAAATATGCAACATGAATGTGTGCACTATGACCCAAGTATTTCCCTTTAATAGCCTTCATCTATTGCACATTTCACACCTACAATGTCAATCTATACATCAGTGCTAAAGGATTTTGTCACTACATGAGAGAACTTTCCATCTATGCTCAATGGTTTCTTCCAAGCTTGCTATACAATGAATACCTAATTCTTGGTGGTAATTTCCAACTAGGGGCCACCATCCATGTGTTTACATCATGGCTTCTTCAAGTGTTTTATAGTTGGATCCAAAACCATCCATGATCTATATTATGTAAGAGGGGTTCACATGAAGATGATGGCTCTCACTTGCAACAAAAGGGTTCTCTAGTGAAAGAATTTGTCCATGTCATTGTCATGTTTAACCTTCCTTCATGAACCAACTACAATTCCCTATGTTGCACCTTTGATGAATTCTTCTAGGATTTTTTAGCTAGCAATCGTATGACCTTTGGATGTTCCTGATTATTTTGTGTTAAGATTTCATCTTTATTGGAGTTAGCATACAATGCTATGGTGACTAATTTTTAGGGTCCTACCCTAACCCCCTAATTATATATATAGCATGTTATGTATGCAAGCCATCTATAGTGAATAAGTTCCATGTAGTAATGTGAAAGAAATAATTGTAAGGTTTATTAGAAGGTTTTTCCTACTAGAAATTTCCTTCTCTAGAATGTTCTTAGGAGGTAGATAGAAATATATAAAGGAGTAGAATCAATGTAATGAGATGTCTTGTGAAGTATATTGTAATAAGAGATATGCTTAATTGGAGGCTTCCCCCTCGAAGAGGCTAGTGAACTTTTCTCTCATTAATAAAAATATAACATTGTATGGTAGTTTAGTTCTTTATTTGGCTATTCTAGTTGTAATCTACCATTTCTTAAATAATTCTAGGTAAAATCTATTATTTATACTCTACATCTTCCAATTTACCAATAAAGAACACCATAAGTGGTATCATAACACTTTCACTAGCCCATATTTTAGAGCATTTTTTTATGGAATCTATAAATAACACAATGACATGTCATTCAATAGGTAAATTTGGTAGGGGAAGAATACATATTTGAAATACAAGAAATTTCACTTGGTTAGACACCCGTGTAACCCTTGTTGGCACCCCTTTGAGTAGAATTTCACTTCCCAGTACCCTAGGGTATATCAAAATTCCCCTAGGTTACCTGGACAACACTCAAAAAGATTACTCTCTCCTACCTAGGGAATTAGGTAGTATGGTCATGGGAATGGTTGAGCCTCCTTAGTTAGTTCCCTAAGAAATTGGGTTGAGTGTTATTGTTGGATCCTGCACATATATTAGAGAACTATAGCACTTGGCACTCACTTACCCTTAAGACCCTTGAAACCCTAATCCCTACTCTCAGTCCATGCAATTCCTAGATAAAAAAAAAACATATTGCAAATTCCTAGATAAAAAAGCATAATATAGACTTGTCCATTCTTTCCTTGGAAACCTTGCTTCCTATTACAGGTCCACAAAATTCCTGTATAAACTACAATATTGAGAATTTGAGCATTCTATCATAGAAGTATTATTCAAGTAGGAGTATAAATCCAAGTGAGATGAAAAAAAGATGGATCCTCACTACAACCTTATTATATATATTAAAGAGAACTATACAACCTTATTATATATATTAGAGAACTATAGCAGTCAGTCCATGAAATGCCTAGATAAAAAAAAAGTGTATTGCAGACTTGTCCATTCTTTCTTTGGAAACCTTGCTTCCTATTAAGGTTCCACAAAATTCCTGCATAAACTACAATATTGAGAATTTGAGCATTCTATCATATAAGTATTATTCAAGTAGAAATATAAATCCACAGGAGTTAAAAAAAAAAAAAAATGGATCCTCACTACAACCTTATTTGATGTACCTATTTCAATAAAGTCTTTATGTCAGAGCTGATTCTCATGGTACCACGTACCACTCTCTTGTAAAAATAATTGGTGGACCTGCTCACCCCACTACCAAAAAGCTATGCTAATAGACCAAGAATGCAGTGTTGATCGCATTAACCTTTTTCTTGTAGAGCCACATCTCTATGGATACTAGAGGCACTAAGTTAGCCACTACAGTATCCTCAAACTCATTGTGATGAGTTGCAACACAAAATAGACCAAGAATACTCCTCTTCTCAACAAAATTTTGATTCCATCAATGAAAATTCACGTTAATTCATTGGATTGGTTGAGAAGGTGTCTAAAAGGAAACCCACCCATCCTAATATATGGGCAAAGTTAGCGTTGGCCAAACACCAATCCGTCTTTGAAACTCCCCAAGACCTATCATCCTCCTAAGGTAAGCATGATCATTTTATTCCATTCATACCAGGTAACCTCCTACCTATGTATACCCTTATCACCATGGACACATGCGCCAAGTTTGCGGGATGTCGCTAGCAGTTGAACAGGGTTTCAAGGATAGAAAAGTAGTCGTAACTCATGCAATGGTATGCATTTGCTTTCATCCATTTACTGCATAACCAATTTACCACTCTTCACTCCACAACTCTAATGACTTTAACCTATCCTTTATGTATATATTGACTTTGACTTATGGCATCCTGATATTTTGGTTTTCCATAATATTGCCAATGTCTATGTCCACAGGCAAATCCCTTCCACCGAGCCGTTGACAGAACAACGAGCTTCTCGCATTGTTGCATTTCATTCAAACGGTCTCGTTTCCAGTGGATGGGAGAGACAGTAAATCCATGTGATCTCATACAGCGAAGACTTGAATCCCTTATGATGGGGGGACAGTAAAACAATCGATCTCCAAAAGCGAACACATGATATATGCGTTTGCTTTTCATAAAGCGAAGACGCGATATGTGTTTTTGCTTTTCGTTCAATGAAATCGTTGATGACAACATTTTACATCATGTAAATGATAAGATTACAGCCAGAGATAGAATGGTCCATGCTTTGCACATTGACAGAACATGAACAATTCAAACAATAGCCTTGATTTGAGATTGAATTAAATATATATATTCTCTTCTAGAATCATGAATTTAAATAATTTGATAAACTATAAACAATCAAATTTTTGCAATACAATATCCTTTATCCTACAGATAGAAAGAAATCTCTCATTATTAAGATACAGTGATTCAACCTACTCTAACTTCATAATCACTTGAGCAAACGCCATCGTTGCACAAATTTTAAAAACTCAGATATGCATATGCATGAGCTCTTCATCGGAGAATTTCCATGTCTACTGCATGAATGGATAAAGAGACAAGATGAAGTAAATTTGGCTGCATTTCCAGAGTCAATAGTTTGGGATCAAGCTAAACTTGAGAGCTTGAAGGTGCTAGATAACAAGTGGACTAGGGTAATTGATTTTTGGTTTTCTAGAGTGAAGGAAGGATACATTGTTGAATTTTCTATAGAATATAGTGATTCTTTCAGCGAGGCTGAAAAAAAACTTTGAAGAAGGTCCAAGGAAGCAGATGCTGAAAGAAATTCCACTTTAGATCAAAATTTTGTGTGTGGAGAGAAGAATTATGCACATGGAGCCTGATAGAATGGCTGAGTAAACCCCTTAGCGCTCAGGGGTGGCTTTGGCAGAGGTGGGGGAAAAAGAGATAGAAGATGGATCCATTGAAGAGGATCCAAGAAGTTGTTGAGATGAGGTGAGGATTGGAATGGACCCAGAAGAGAATACAAGAAAAAGCATTGAGAGATGCCCAAGAAGAGTTGAGATGAGAGAGAAAGTTGAGCGAAGATGTAGAGAAGAGTTAGCCAAGGGTGCGCAGTGAGGTGTCGGGCCTAGAATGAAGAGGAAACTCACACTAGGGAGTGGTATGGGGTAGGATGCTATGTGAGAGTGGAGCACAAGAGAGGACATGTCTGCGAAGAGGCTTGGCGTTGAAGATACCAGTTAGTTACAGTAGTGGTAGTGAGGGCCAAGGTGATGAAGCCCATACCCTTTGGTTGTTGTGGTATGCCACAACCTTAAGAAAGGAAAGAGTGCACATGTGTGGTGTGTGGGCACAAATTTTTGGTGCACCCATAGACTTAGAGGAGGAAGAACCACACAGTTACACGCTTACAAGAAGTGAAGTTGTCACAAAGTACCTTGAGGCGCCAATCAGAAGAGAATTTTGATCTCAGCATAGTGGCAATGCGCTGAGTAGGAGAGAGGATGGTACATGGAGAATCTTTGTTTTGAGTGGAGAGAGCGCTTTTGCACAAGGTGGAAATGTGCAGATCAGACCACAAGATGGTGGGCATAGTGGCAGTGCAAGGATTGGCTCAGAGGAAGGAGTGTGCATTGGTGATGCGCAGTCAAGTCAGATTGGTAGTGCGCCAGAAGAGAAGGAAGATGGAGGTTCCCCTAGTGGTGGGGGAGACAAATTGATAGTATTGGATGGTCTTGCATAGCTAGAAGTATATATCTCTTTGGGTCACCTCACGAGAATGTCAATAAAAAGATGGTCTTACCCCCCCTCCCCCCTTTGTACCACCCCCCTTGCACATTTTTAACCAAGAAGAAAACACTACAATTAGTGAAGAGATTGGAGTTGAGGAAAGAGAAGAAGAAGAAACAAGTGATGAAACAAGTGAAGAAGAAGGTGAAGTCAGCAATACTTTACCCCATTCAATAGTAGTGTGGAAAAATCCATCCCATAGCAGCTAGAAAGGATGAACTAGTCCTAGTTCCAAAATGGAAAATCAAGATAGTACACCGAGATTACACATGTTCCATGGAACGGGTAGGGACGATGTAGAGTAGAAATGGTTCACCTTTGAATCAATATGGTATGTAAAGAGAGTCATAGACGATGCGGCCAAGATCGTGCAACTTGAGACTACATCCAAGGATAGGGCCCTCGCCTAGTACATGAAGTATAAAGCTATTGCATCAATGGGATAGGTGAGGTCCATGGCCGAGATCAAGCAGGACCTCCTTTTTGAATTTCAGAAGATGAAGTTATATTCCCAATTCATTATAGAAATCAAGGAGATCAAGCAGAAAGAGGGAGAAAATGTCTGGGATTATGATCAACAGTTCAAAATCTTGTTGGATAGATCATATCACAATGCAATTAGAGGCTACACCTGAAGTCATAGAGACATCGCAAGTTCAGTCACAACTAGCCAACCTAATAATACAACTACAAGATATGGCCAAAAATGAAGTCGTACATGAGCACATATGGTGTACTACATGTTTTTCAGAGGGGAAACACCGTGATGAGTGCTTGGTCCTTCCAAATTATGTGGCGACAGGCACGTCGAGTCTATTTACATCGGGATAGTTCAAATGATGTGAAATATGTAGTGTGGCCATGTTCCACCCCATTGTCCCACATTACAAAAGTACCAGACAATGACTCACATACCATTCTATGAGTTCTGTAAATTTTTTGGCCATGATATCAATAGTTGTCGCCAGTTAATGCAGGAAAATAATAAGGATGATTTTCAGGTACAAGAGGAGAAAACGGGTGGTGAGCATGGTGGCACTTATAGAGGAAAATATCGAGGAGGACCCCAAGGTGGATATGGGTGTGATCTTAGTCATAGATATGGTGGAGGAGGTGGTAGACCCCCCACATGTTTCAATTGTAGTGAGATTGGTCATGTCTCGGGATTTTGCACTAAGTTGTGCGTTCTTTGTGGATATTGTTATAGTCCTCAACATGTAACCAAATATTTTCCCAACTTACTAAAGAAGTGGGAGGACAAGAAGACTAACTGTAACATGGTGCATGATGAGGCATGCAAAAACAAGAAGAAGAACAGAGAAGGAGATGTCTGATTAGAAATCCGCAGAGGGGTGAAGACTGGGGAAAACTTCAATCATGGTGAAAGATCGGGCCAACAACCAGAAAAAAAGATAAGGAAGGCACCCCATCCCCCTCCTAAGTTTGATGTTTCTCAGTAGAAATAGTATTTGCAAGAGGGGTAGAGGTCCCTTGAAGTATAAAGAGTGTGTGAGAAGTGTCATTGTGCAACTCAGAGGTCTCTTGAAGAGGAACGGATCTGAGAGGAAGTGAAAAAGGTGATGTAGAGGTCACTAGAAGAGGCATGGATATGTGAAGAAGTGCAGTAGGAGACACATAGGTAGCTAGAAGAAGCTCGTCCAAGCGAATAACTATAGCATGTGATGCAAAGATATTTGGATGAGGCTCACGCACATGAGGAAATTCAACATGCAACCCAAATATTGAACGAAGAAGCATGCAGAAAAACATATGAAGAACAATGTCAGGAAGAGTTGCATAAGGCATAACATATGCAGAAGCCTTATGCGACTTAGGTTGCATGATGAAATTCAGGGAGCAAGTCAATACGTTCTTGCACTATTGTTTGCACTTGCTTAAGGATCATAAGTTGCAATTAAGTTGACCCATATGTTAATTGCTTCCATGAGAGAAAAAGGAGAAGATCCCACCATATCGGTTATGTTGCCGAAGAGGCATGTCTTCCAAGTCAGCAAGCAAAAGCACATTGGTTGAGAGTTTAAGATGACAACAGATCTCGGTGGGTACGACATGAATGAAGTCATGTTGGATCTGGGATCTAACGTGAACATTTTTCCAAAGAAGTATTTGGAAGTGATGGGCAATCCCAAGTTGGTATGGTCACCCATTCATCTCTAATTGGCCAATCAATACAAGATTTTTCTGATAAGCCGACTAGAGAAAGTCGAAGTCAACATAGAAAGAGTGAAAACAAAGGTTGATTTTGAAGTCATTGAGATCATGGATGAGTTTGATCCATATCCTGCATTACTGGGAATTGACTAGCCCTTTGACAATAATGTGGTGTTAAACTTGAAGAAAAGGCAGATTTCCCTGTGCGTGGTCACACCACTGGACCCATATGAGGGCACCCACTACAATGAGGTCGTATATGAGGATGCATGAAGCTTAGGATTTAAAAATATTTACAAGGTCATGGGACATTAGGAGGACTACATCAACCCCACTGCAGATGAAGAGATAAGGTGGAGGAGTGTCAAATCTTATGACATGGATTTTGATGATTCCCTAGACATATGGCAGAATAAGCTCTACCAGTTTTCAACAAGGATATATGCACATGTCTCAACAAAAGAGCGTCGGGAAGACTTTGGCTCCTATTGGTATGATGGGTTGAATATGGTGGATGTATTGATTGCATGGATACAACAGATTCCATAGTATCCTATATTATGTTCCCTTTATACAGTATTAGTCGACGTCCTTGCACGATGGTGGGCCACTCATTGGGAAACTTACTGAGAATGGTTGATCGTGGAGGCGGACATGCACGCATGATTCATACTTAGAGAAACCATACCCCACATCATATATCTTTGTGAAAGAGGGCGGTTAGTGATCTAAAAATGAAAAAGGCTTGTATCTTGAAATATTTTGCAAGTTTTTAATTAAGTGTGCTTAGGAAAAAGGATCAATTTGCAAACACATAATCTAGAGAAAATTTCACATTCAAGATGCAGATAATAACCAGCAAATAACAGTGCACAGTAAACACATAACACAACAAATGATAAAGGAGTTCACCCCTCTCTTGGGCTACATCTCCTGGTCTAGCTTCTAATGGGTCTTTTATATTATTTTCTTAAAGTGTTAAAATCAGTTCTTTACAATGCTCAAAATGCCAAATAGATGGCTCCAATGGCTCTAGAATGTCCAAAAACCCCTAGCTGATCTTTTTCGGCACCTGATTTGGCCAAAAATTGAAGAAGATAGGCTTCCTAGAAGCTTTCCCTTTCAAACTTGTTGTTTCTGGTTTGCCAAATCGCACCTCTGTGTGTCTAACCCGGCCTTTGGGCGTTTCCTATGCCTAAAATCAGCACACATGTGCATCTCCACAAAATGCGCCAAAATGTAGAACGGTTAGGGAACCTAGCCCCCTAACCCCGGAGGTGTTGGGTGCATGGGGCCATGTGGCCACATTTCCCATGCATAAAAAAGGGCTCGTTCCACGAATGCATGTATGTGTGACAAGTGGCGGGTGCGTTTTCGTGTTATAACCATTTGCATGGTTGTTTGTGACTCCCGCGCAAAACATGTGGCAAGGGTCATATGTAAACGACGCACAAAACTGAGGGTTGGGGCTGGGGCTAAGCCCCATCCCGGACCCATGCCGAAATGCACCATAGTGCGAATTCATATAATATTCAAAACATATAATGTTAAGAAACATATGGTGGGTGCGGCGGTTGGGTGGCCCTTCCCAAAGCTTTAACTCTACTCGGAGGTCGCGGGGTCGAGTCCTGTTAACTCCCACAAACTTTTAATCACTAAACCCAAGGTGCCACGTGGCTGCCCATGCTTGGGCCACGTGGCACCACCCAATTGGTTAAAAACATGCCACGTGTTTCACCTCCATTCGCCCATGTGCCACCTTGTTGTCCAATAAAAACTTACCACGTCATCTTGTCGAATCAGTTGACACATCACCTGTATGATCATGCCACATCACCTATACGGTCATGCCATGTCATTTGTACAGACTGTACAGTCAGCAATTTTTTTTTGCCTGTTTGGAAAATCGAACAGAATGCGATATCTCCCTCATACAGTGTCTGTTTGAACCTGTTTTAAGTGCGTTGGGTTCGTGACGAAGAGGCCTACATGCCTGTTCATTTTGAAGCGATTCTGAGCACTTTGAATTTTGAGCAAAATTTGATCCCCTGGATCACACCTTCCCATTGGAAAGATTTTGGACCTCCAAAAGACTACTTTCAGTATATCTGAAGATGAGGGTATAGTTCCCTCACCTTCCCAACCCCAATCCACTTGGACTTGCTTGGATTTGTGTCTTTAAGACCAATTCGAAGATATTCCACATTTCCCCGTTTTGAATTTCTCATCCTCCTGTCAAGGATTGTGTCTTCATGCAGTTCTGTAAGATATTCTAGTGATAAATCATCTATAGAAGGAATCTGAACATGCTCTCTTTGATCATCAATCAAAGGAGGCTCATACAATTTCAAATTCTCAACATTGACAACTGCATACATTTGCATATAAGGAGGCAAATCCAAATGGAAGGCATTGTTACCAACCTTTTCAAGAACCTTGAAAGGTCCATATCTAATTGGTTTTAGTTTTTTACCTTCTCCTTTAAGCCTCTCCTTGCTAATATAAATCCAAACTTCATCTCCAACTTGGAAACTTTGATCAACACGATGCTTGTCATGTCTTGTCTTGTACTTGGCTTGACTCGTTTCCAACTGTTCTTGTACCATTTGATGTATCAACTGAATTTGTTCAATGAACTTTTCTGCTATATCAATGTCATATTGACCATCAATAGCAATATCTTTCCCAAAGATAAAATCTAAAGGAGATTTGGGCAAATAGCCAAAACATGCTTCAAATGGCGATGTTTGAGTTGAAGAGTGCTTAGCCCAGTTGTAAGCATTTTGAATGTAGTGTAAATGCTCATCCCAAAGTTTAGGATGCTTGTTGAAATAACCACGGAGAAGATGCACCACTGTTCTATTAACCACTTTTGTTTGACCATTGGTTTGCAGATGAAAAGTTGTGCTCTTTTTCAGTTTGGTGTCCATGAGTGCCCATAAACTTAACCAAAAGTTCCCAATAAATCGAGAATCTCGATCAGAAATAATGTATTTAGGCAACCCAAAATGTACCCAAACATGATGAAAGAACATTTGTGTCATTTGCTCAGTTGTAACCTGCTTCTTACAAGGCATCAAAATACACATTTTTCTTAAACTATCAACCACAACATAAAGATAATCATGATTTTTTTTAGACATAGGTAGACCTCCTACAAAGTCCATGGAAATGCTTTCCCAAGGACGAGAAGGAACCGGAAGTGGAGTATACAAACCCAACTTTCTATTGCTAGGATTTCTTGTAGCACATAACGAACATCCTCTAACATATCTTGAAACACTTTCATTCATTTTAGGACAATAGCAATACCTTTGCAAATTAGCCACCGTCTTGCCTACACCAAAGTGACCAGCAATAAGAGAAGAATGAGCTTCTCTTATAATGTTGATTCTTTCACCCTGTGGAATACATAGCTTGCCAAGATGTTACAAAATATTATCATGCACATGGTAATCCAATTCCTCAACATGTTTAGAATGACACAAAGTTGCATATACTTCTTTAAAATCAGCATCTAAAGCATATTGTTCAACATAGCTCTCATGCATGATAGGATTATGCTTAAGAATAACTGAAGCATTAATAATAGGCCTAGAAAGCATATCAGCAACTTTGTTATAAATTCCCTTCTTATACCTTATGACCAAGTGGAATTGTTGTAGAAAACCCATCCATCTGAAGTGCCTTGCTTGTTGTAGCTTTGTTTGTGATTGTAAGTATTGCAATGGTTGATGATCTGTGTGAATGATAGTTTATTTTCCCAACAAATAATGTTAACATTTTTTCACAATTTGCACCAATGCATACAACTCCTTATCATAAGTAGGATAGTTAATCACAGCACCATTAAAAGTTTCAGAATGAAAACAAATGGGCTTACCATGTTGTAACAAGACTGCTCCCATTACATAATTGCTTGCATTAGTTTGGATTTCAAAAGGTTGTCTCAAATTCGGAAGTGCAAGAACTGGGGCTGAACTAATTTTCTCCTTCAAAGTATCAAAAGCCTTTTGTTGCTTGCCTCCCCATTGGAAAACTTGCTTGATGCTTATCATTGCATGTAATGGAGCTTCAATTGAAGAAAAGTTAGCAATAAACTTTCTCCAATATTGGGTTGCTCCCAAAAACTTCTTACCTCTGTCACATTGTTGGGCTTGGGCCACTCCAATATGACTTTGACCTTGGAGGGATCAATTTTCAGTTCTCCTCCACCAACAATATGCCCCAAGTAAACAAGTGAGGTTTTTCCAAACTCACATTTAGACATCTTCAAAAACAACTTTTATTTTCTCAAGACATCTAAAACTTGCTTTACATGCATAACATGCTCTTCAAGAGATTTGCTAAAAATCAAAATTTCATCCAAGTAGACAATAACACAATCATCAAGAAAAGGCCTTAAGACATCATTCATAACTCTCATGAAAGTAGCAAGAGAATTGTAAAGTCCAAAAGGCATTACCATCCACTCAAACAAACATTGCTTTGTCTTGAAAGTTGTCTTCCATGTGTCTCCTTTGGCAATCCTAATCTGATGATATCCGCTTCTCAAATCCAACTTAGTAAAATACTTAGCATCTTTCAATTGATCAAGAAAACCATCAATTCTAGGAAGAGGATAACGATTCTTTACCGTAATCTTGTTCAAGGCCCTGAAATCTACACACATGCGCCATGTACCATTTTTCTTTGGCACTAAAACAATTGGAGATCCACATGGCGATGTGCTTGGCATGATAACCCCTTTGTCAAGCAACTCTTGGATTTGTTTTTTAATTTCAGCATTCTCCATGACTAACATCTTGTACATACCAATGTTTGGAAGAGGACAGTCTTGCTGCAATTGTATTTCATGTTGGATACCCCTTCTTGGAGGCAATCCCTTTGGTTCCTGAAACATCTCATCATATTGGTTAACAACCTCATATAAATCAGATTTCAACTTTGAATCACAACCTTGGAAAACTTATTTTTCAACATTATCTTTGGGTTTAATCATCAAGAGGACAAAATTCTTACTAGCATTGACTAATCTCTTCATTTGTCTCGCATTTACAAGTGACAAATTCATCTTCTTTGTATGTGCTCTAACAATGTACTCAAATCCATTTTTAAACAAATGATACTTGTTCTCATGACGATGAAAGATGGCTCTCCTATCATATAAGTATGGGTTTCCCAACACAATACCACAGATATCCAAAGGAATAACATCAAGCTCTACCTCATCTATAAAATTTGCAGTGATGGAAAATCTAAGTTTACACCTTCTTGTCACCTGCAATTTAGCATCGTCCCATATCCAACCTAGAGGGTATGGTTTAGGATGTGGAATAGTTTCCAAAATTAATTTCTTGATAGTGTCTTCAGATATGAGATTTGCTTGAGCTCCAGCATCAAAAAAAGTATCTATCTTGGTATTCTTTGAAACAACCCTTATGTGAAAAATCCCTATTCTTTCTTTTTCTTGTTGAGTTTCATTGAGGTTACTACTACTTGAAGAACAAGTACTTGCAATAGAACCCTTACCTTGATAACCCATGGCTGTAATTTTTGTTTCATCACCCGAATCAGAACCTAAATCATGTTGTATGGTTGCAGCAATCTTTGGCTTCCCTTTGTTGCCAAACTTTTTGGGTCTTTTTTCAGGAAGAAGTTTCCAACAATGGTCTTCATCATGGCCATCCTTTGAACAATGTTTGCATGTAAATTTTTATCCCTCTCTCTTAATAGAAGCAATCTTTTTTTCATTTCCCTTGAACTTTGTCTTTCCCTTGTCTCCATGACTGAAAGGCTTCTTGTTGCCCTCATGAATTTCATTCCTCCCTCTTTCTTCCAAATGAGTTGCCTGAACACAAACTTCATCTAGATTTGAAGGGTTAAACATGAGTATTGTATGTCTCAAGTAACTATGTAAAGCTCCAATGTATTTGAGTAAAGTTTCTTGAGAAGACAAATCTACTCCTAAAACCAAATCTCTTCTCCTAAATTCTTGAGTAAATCTTTGCACATTTTTCCCTTTAGCTTGTCTAAAATTTTGCCAATCCATAACAGCTTTCTACATATATGCTAATGGATAAAAATGTTTTTTAATTGCAACAATGAAATCATTCCAAGAGGATAAAATTTTACTGTGTTTCTTCATGTCCTCTTGAGTTTTGGCTTCCCACCAAATGAGTGTTGCACTATCCAATCTTAAATAAGAAAGATGAATCTTAGTTTTATCATCTTGAATTCTTTGTATCCTACAATACACCTCAATCTGGCGAATCCAGTTATCTAATTTCTCAGCATTTACCTCTCCATTGTACATTAGCAATTCAAATTTAATATCAAGCTTTAACAAAGGAATTTGTGGAGGAATTTTACCATGTCCCTTTGGAGAATTTGGAGGTGGTTTTGAAATGGTAGAAGAAGTGGAAGATGGAGGTGAAGGAGGTGGAGTATCACCGTTCCCTCCATTTCCTTTTGGAGTTTTATCACCACTGTCTCCCTTGTCCTTTGAAGGGTTGGAGCTTTCACTTTGCAACCTTGCATTTCTTTCTTCCATCAAGGCTTTCATCATTTCTCTCATATCCATGAAAGCCTGTCTGAGATCTTCATCTTCTAAAGGAAAATTTTCATGACTCTCTTCATGAGCCATACCTGGTGAATGCCTCCTTGAAGCTTGAGGTGATTGTATAGTCCTTCTTCTTGAAAATGGAGAACTTGGCTCTACAAGTTGACCTTCCCCTCTTATGAGCTTCAACCTTGTGAGCATCAGAAAACAAAACACTTGCAAATAATCAAGCCTTCAAAAGCCTTTGCTTTGATACCAACTTGATCTAAAAATGAAAAAAGCTTGTATCTTGAAATATTTTGCAAGTTTTTAATGAAGTGTGCTTAGGCAAAAGGATCAATTTGCAAACACATAATTTAGAGAAAATTTCACATTCAAGATGCAGATAATAACCAGCAAATAACAGTGAACAGTAAACATATAACACAACAAATGATAAAGGAGTTCACCCCTCTCTTGGGCTACATCTCCTGGTCCAGCTTCCAATGGATATTTTATATTATTTGCTCAAAGTGCTAAAGTCAGTGCTTTACAATGCTCAAAATGCCAAATAGATGGCTCCAATGGCTCCAGAACATCCAAAAACCCCTAACTGGGCTTTTTCGGCACCTGATTTGGCCAAAAATTAAAGAAGATAGGCTTCCTGGAAGCTTTCCCCTTCAAGTTTGTTGTCTCTAGTTTGCCAAATCGCACCTTTGTGTGTCTAACTGGACCTCTGGGCATTTCCCGTGCCTAAACTCAGCACACAAGCCCCAGCCCGGACCTGCGCCGAAATGCACCATAGTGCGAATTCATATAATATTCAAAACATATAATGTTAAGAAACATATGGTGGGCGCACCGATTGGGCGGCCCTTCCCAAAGCTTTAACTCTGCCCGGAGGTCGCGGGGTCAAGTCCTGTGAACTCCCACAAACTTTTAATCACTAAACCCAAGGTGCCACGTGGCAGCCCATGGCTGGGCCACGTGGCACCACCCAATTCGTTAAAAACATGCCACGTGTTTCACCTCCATTCACCCACATGCCACCTTGTTGTCCAATAAAAACTTGCCACATCAGCTTGTCGAATCAGTTGGCACGTCACCTGTACGGTCATGCCACGTCACTTGTCCGGTCATGCCATGTCACCTGTACGGACTGTACAGTCAGCAAATTTTTTTTGCCTATTTGGAAAATCGAACAGAACGTGATATCTCCCTCATACAGTGTCTGTTTGAACCCGTTCAAAGTGTGTTGGGTTCATGACAATGAGGCCTACATCCCTGTTTGTTTTGAAGCGATTCTGAGCACTTAGAATTTTGAGCAAAATTTGATCCCCTGGATCAGTTAGCCAAAAAAAAGCATATTACATGCCATAAAGTCCTCGCCGCACTCACCCACACCCACCCCTTCCACTACCAATTCCCAATTTTTTGGGTGAACTAGCTTCCAAACCACCTGCACTTCCTCTACATACAATGGCCAATTTCATGCACCCCCATAACCATTCACCCAAATCCACCCATTTTCTCCTCAATATCTAATAAAGCCAAATGAGCTCCATGCCAACGATGATGAGCTCCTACACCAATGGCTATTGCAATAATGAGACATGATTGATACTGAGCCCCCCAAGACGAAGTTGATTGAAGGAATAAATACAGAGCCATGTCGCGACCCACTAGGGGCCACTACAATCAACTATTTCTAAAAGGTCGAATCAAGCTCAGATGTGCAAATAAAAACACATGCGCGATGCCCCAAACCGACAAGTCTCATGCATGTATAGATAGGTCCCCAATATTGCTACCAAGTTTTCACCAATGGCGATAGAAACAGTTCATGGGTTAAATTGGTAATGAGTCTCGAATGAATTTCCTGGTGGATACATTTATCGACGGGGAAAATCATGAAGATAGAAAATCAACATTGGGATATATCTAGTTGCACTCTTTCGCCACCATATTCTAAGTCATCGATATCCCATCACCTCCGCCCATTCATCTTAATTACCCCCCTATCTCTCTTAACTCCATGATATAAATACCCACTCTCCCATAACAATTCCTTGAGAAACTTTTCCACATTCTGCTCTTAGTTTCTATTTTCCCGTCAACCCCAGTTCAACTTCCCCCTCCTTCACTTCTTTCATGGCCCAATTCTGCCACCCTTTAGGGACATGTGCTTTTCAACTTCCTCAATACCCTCCCATTCCCACAACCTGGTTCTTCTGAATTAACATTGTATCAACAATTGTTAGTTCAAACCTCCAATCTATTAACTTACCTTCTCTCTCACTACTAAGTGTCACCAAGCTTTAACCCCTTTGTTGATTGGGAGCACCCATTCGTCTAACCTATGCCATTATTTATCCCCTTTGTTGATGCATGAGGGATTCCTCTTTCACCGTCAATGCACTTCCTCCCTCTATACCTCTTGAGGCCTACGCATATGCATAGACCCATTACCAATCCCCCTTCTCTCACCTTGTCCCATTTACCCACATCCCTCCTCCAGTAGAGTGGTCATGCCCACTAGCTCGACCTGGTCGTCCTACTCTCATTAAACAGGTAGACATAGATACTCTCTATGGGCAGAGCCTTAATTCTTTTCAGTGTGTGTTCATGTGCCCTAAAAAAATCCTCTATTCCCCTCCACAGGCAACTTCATGCACTCCAACTCTATATTTCACCATATGGCCTACCTCTGTAATTTGCAAACGTGATTTGAGTTTCCCCTACAGCCTACATTGATGATTTTCTCTTACTCAGGTCCAGGCCTTCAAGCACCTTGTTTTATCGTATGATGATTTTCTCTTAATCTAATTTTCTAACGTCCGAAATTCAGCAGTTGGCTCAAGAACACACTCCATAATAGTGGTGGCGGCTTGTCGGCGCCCAAAGTTTTGGGATGAATTTTTCGTGCATGCACAAACGAAGTTGTGTGTGCTCATTTCATATTTTATGTGCATATAAGAAAATACGAGAACGTTCCCATTGAATCGAGTTTTGTGAGCAACACGCCAAGTATAAAGACTACCAAGTATGCATTGGTTCAAGTTTTGTGAGTTGCGTCAAAAACCAATAATATGCCCATCAGAATCAAGAAAAGAATCATTGGGAAATATCCTGGAATGATTAGTGCCATTACGAGATGAAGACGTGGGGAAGATAGAAGATGAGCGAGCAAGACAGTTAATATTCCCCCAGATGTAGAAAGGCTACATGGAGCATTGCACCAGAAGCATGCAAGTCAATTGGATCAGATAAGTGAGTGGAGCATAGCATAAAGAGATAGCACTCCCCAATAGCGAAATATATAAAAATGAGCTCTAAGCTCAGAAGGGGAGTTATCTAGTTCATAGGTAAAATAGTGATATCAACCTCGATCTCACTCCGAGCCTATTGTAATCCTATGATGTTATGAATATATTCTTGTGTCTTTGTTATGATAAAGAAAGTGAGGCGCATGGCGCATCATCTTTTATTCCCATTTTTATAAATAGTAATGATATGAACTCCTTTGGTCGTCTTAAGCAATTGTTCAGCTTACTATATGTCTCGAATATGATCCTATGTTTTATGGCAATTCTGATCTATTATGTTTCTATAGTGAATGAGTTGGTTATGTGTGTGGATAGTTTTAATTCTTAGTCCTAAAATAGTTTGTCAAACATGAGTTTTATGGATGCCAATTGTAGTAATGTTTCATATGCTTAATCATCCATCTCTCACACAAGACCTTATGGTCTTTGTGATCCTCTCTACATCTTGGGTCAGAGCAGTCTAGTGTTAAGAAGGTTGATGTCTGAGTGTGGACCGAAATGGTGACACAACACCCAACACTAGGTAGAGTCGTGAGTTTTATGCTAGGTGTTGGTTTGCAGCTCACATAGGACTTATAGTAGACATCTTGACCGTAGGTTGAGTCATGATTTTTGTGTTAGGTGTTGTCTTGCAACTAGCCTAGGGTTTATAGTGGACATCTTGGCCCTAGTTAGAGACATGAGTTTTGTGTTAGGTGTTGGCTTGTAGCTAGCCTAGGGTTTATAGTGGACGCCTCATCCGTAGTTGGAGTTATGAGTTCCTTGCTAGATGTTGGCTTGCAACTAGCTTAGAGTTTATATAAAATGTCTTGGCCCTAATTTCAGTCATGAGTTTTGTGTTAGATGTTGGCTTGTAGCTATCCTAGAGTTTATAATGGACATCTATGTCCTAGGTTGAGTCATGAGTTTTGGCTTGGAGCTAGCCTACTCTTTA
>ML796016.1:0-18746 GCA_009831015.1 Picea engelmannii | reverse complement strand
TGTTCTTTACGCAAAGGGGTGCATGGAAGTGAAACAAATGGAATTAAGACTCTGACCCAAAGAGTGCATCAAGCATGATAAGCAATCATTTCCTTTCGATGAACGTCTATCTAAGGGAGAGAGAGAGTTCTTTCACCAACAAGCACAACTACGGAATGCTCTCAAACAATCTTTTTCCCAATCAAATCCTAATGTAATGCAAAAATTTTCAAATGCCTTCTAACATACTCAATCAATCATGTAGATATATTTCATTGTTTGCATATGGATGATGATCAATACAATCACAATGCTTATCTTCGCTAATTATCTTCTTGGTATGAATGAAAACCAAACTAGCATAAGCAAAAGTCGCACAAACAATACACCCTTCGTAGCAATCAAAACGAAAAACGAAAGAAACAATCAAAGAAAAAGAAAACTTCACACCCAAAAAGCAAGAGCTGAAAAACAAATGACCTTGACTAAAATCAAGATAAAGAGGTCTGTAGGCCTTTGATGACCTTCACCAGGGCTTTACTCAACTTAAGAGAAGAGAAAAGCAATGCATAGGTTTCAAGCTTTACTCAACAGAAAAACTCAATGCAAAATGGTGAAGAAGGTTGCAAGATCCAATCAACAAGGTATTTATTCTTCAAAAAGACAAATGTCAAGGCTAAATGGGAAGAAAAATTGACTCATTAGATCACTCAGCACAATAGCCACAGAGGCAAACCCTAAAAAAATGCAATTGTGGAGGGTTTTTGGGCCAAAAGGAGGCTAGCGCTCTGTTGCCAAGGGAAAAGAGCGTTATAGTGCTCTGTGTAGGGGTACAAGAAGCGTTGGCGCTCTGATAACACTAGGTCAGGGGCACCAGGGTCTAAAAGTCCCAGAAATGTCAAAAAATTTCAAAAATTAAGATCTGAACTTGACAAATATGCTGAATGTGAAAAGGTAAGGAGCCAATCATCTCATGAAACTAATCAAAGAGGGGTAAACCAGGTCTGAAACAATCAAGGGACAGACAAGGTCAATGAGGAGAAGAATCCAAACAAGAGTTTCGATTCGAGGCTATCTCCCCAGCGGAGTCGCCAGTTTCTGTTGTAGGAAAATCTGCCTGCGGACAAGTAGATCGACCTCTAGAGCTTGACCTTAACCCTAGATAGAAAAATTCTTATCATGGACACTGACTTCCTTTCAAATCTATCTAAACTAATGCATGAGAAGGGAGGATAACAGAAGTACCTTTTAATCGACGTTTGTCCCTGCACGCTCCGAGTTGCGCTCCAATATTTTGCTCCTCGTTGAGAGCTATGGACAAAACAGGATACGACCACTTCCTACTCTATTGACATTATCTTGAAAACAGATCTATCATTAAATGATAAGTTCATGTAACATTAGACACAAACTAGAAAGAAACAGGCCAAGCTTGTCATATTAATGAGAATAACGACAGCAGTACTTACAATCGTAGATGCGAATGCGACAGCTTCGTCAAGTCCTCTTCGTCTAACCCTTGCCTGACAGATCCACAACCTGGATGACAGTAGCTTCAATGATTACTCTCCTTTGGTTGATTGCAAGTTTCCTCCAAGATCATAAGTTTCTTATGTTCAGTTCTTCCCTCTCTTTACCACCATAGAGCTTTCTTATATAGGTTGGGAGGAGCTTAACCACTTGAGTTATGTTTAGGATCAATTGGGAACCTCCTCCTTGGATCAGAGATCTTTTGACAGAACCAAGAATTCGAGCTCAACCGCCTCCTAAACTCGAATGATTCTTCCCTTATTCTTCTCATCGGGCTAACAATTCACCCAGAATAGGGAGCGCTCCTTTAGAAGGGGCATCAGAGCGCTAGAACGCTCCTGAAAAGGTCAAGGGAAGCGCCAGCGCTCCAAAACTGAGCAGCGCTCCTACAAAGGGGTGGAGAAGTGCTATAACGCTCCTGAGGCATGGTAGAGGGGCGCCAACGCTCCTCAGGCTGTTTTAGGGGAGCGTTCCCCTTCCAAACTCTTGACTAAGAATCCCTCTTAGGTGTTAAGAGATGTTTGACCCCAGTGAATTAGTTTTCTTCCTTCAAACCAAGTACATGAGATGTTTCAAGTGCCTCTTTGGTGTCGTCATTATGGTAGCATGATTCAACAACATTTACGACACTCTGTACCCAACTTGCGACACTTGTGACAAGTTGTAAGGGAGTTGGGACACTTGCAACAAGTGAGAGGCAGTATGTGACACTTATCCAGTTGAGTGATTTTGATGTGTAACACTAGGGAAAGAAAGAAAGAAATAAAATCAAGTCACTCAAGGCAGATTTAAATAAGAAAGAAGGATCTCAAAATTCCAACTCAAAATAAATCGAGCAGATAATCACGAAGTTAAAAATCCAAGTAGAAGAAGACATAAGGATTGAAGAGACACTCAAAAATAAGTTAGAATATAAGGAGAAGATGATTGAAAGCTTGGAAGCATAAATAGTCACCTTAAGAAAATATCTTCAGAAGAAATATATGTAGCAGAATAGCACCAAAATATTGGATGAGATCATCAGCCTCCAAAGGCCACACTACGATAGGTGTGGGATAGGATGCAACCAAATGAAGACCAAGAAAGGTTTGAGCTCCAAGAAAAAAGAACAGGAATCAGAACAAAGCACCTATGCAAAAATAGTCAGAGGTACTCAAGAATAAAAACACAAAGGAACTGGACCATCGAGAAGATTCAGAACATAGAACCAACAATCATCAATATCTCAAGAAGAAGAAGGCTTCATAATAACAACACCATTCAGAATATCCCCTGCATCCGGGTATCAAACTATTTTTCTTGGTTTATGTTATTATTGTAACAATTTTGATCACAAAGATACAAACTATAGAGCCTATTCCAAGAACAGAAACAACAATGAAGGATATTCAAACAATAGTTATCTTAGAAAGTCACATGAAGCACAAAACAAAAATCACAACAGTTTTGGTTCACTAAGTAATGAAATAGAGTGCTACAAGTGAAACAATTTTGGACACATGACCAAAGATTGTAGACTGAATTTTCCTTCAAAGGAACCAAATCAGAATATCCACAACCATAAACAAGAACCACAAAGGATATGGAGAAGAAAGCAAGATCAATTCAACACTGAAGAATGCTCTCTTTCTCTACAAGTGCAACAAAAGAAAAGTGGGTGGTATGTTGACAACAGTTGTTCGAAGCATATGACTGGTGACAAGAACAAGTTATTGACCCTGAAGAAAGAACGACATGGATCAATTTCATTTGGAAATGATGACTCAACCAGAATTATAGGTAGAGGCACAGTCAATCTTGGAAGCAAAGATGCCAAGGAATAAAATTTTCTATTGGTCGAAGATATGTAGAACAATATTCTAAGTGTCAGTCAAATGTGTGATCAAGAACACAAAATTTTTCTTGACTCATAAAAATGTGAAATAAGAAAAGAAGGATCGGGAAAATTGGTGGCTACAGCTAAAAGAACCCCAAACAACATATACGTCTTGAATGAGATTGGAAAGAAAAAAATTTGTTTAGGAAAGGAAAATGAAAGTTGGCTCTAGCACAAAAGGATGGGTCACATAAACTTTGATAAACTTGTCACAATCAGCAGAAAGGAAGCAATGAAAGAAATGCATGAGATCTCAAAGCCAACAAATACTCTATGTGACCATTGTTTACAAGGAAAACAAACCAGGACCAAGTTCAAATCAAAAGAGTACTCCACGACAAAACCATTGGAAATTGTACACATTTATCTATGTGGACCTACAAGAAAAATGGGATTAAATGGAAAACAATACTTTGTTCTTCTAGTTGATGACTACACAATAATGACTGCATTTTGCTTACTCCGGAAGAAGTCAAAGGCATTCAACACTTCAAGATATACAAAGAGATGGTTGAAACTGAGATGGAATTGAAAATCAAGTGCTTAAGATCAGACAATGGAGGAGATTTTACTTAAAAGGAGTTCATGGATTTATATGGAGAACATGGAATAAAGAGATAGTTCTTGGAAGCTAGGACACCTCAGCAAAAAGAAGTGGTAGAAAAGAAGAACATAATAGTACAGGAAATGTCCAGAACCATGTTGAAATATTCCAAGCTGAGTGACATATTTTGGGCACAAGAAGTACATACATCAGTTCACATATTGAATAGAGGAATGATCATAAGTAACAGTGATAATACTCCGTATGAGTTATGGAAAGGAATACCAAAAAATGTGAATCATTTTAGAGTATTTGGAAGCAAATTCTATATCAAAAGAGAAGATGGAAGGCCTGGAAAATTTGAATCCCGAGTTGATAAGGGCATACTAGTTGGGTATTCAAGAAAAATCAAAGCATATAAGTGCTTCAGTCCAAGACTCAACATAATCATGGAAATCATCAATGTAATGATTGACGAGACAGGTGTACGGAAGGAAAAACAAGGAAGCAAAGACTCGTAAGAGAAGGATGATGAGGAAGATATAAAAGAAGAAGAAGAAGAGAAGCTAGAAGAAGAACAAGAGGAATATGAGCAAAAAATACCTCTTAAGACACCTAGCTGACGAGTACAGAAAAAATCATCCACCAGAACAGATTATTGGGAATAAAGACGCAGGAGTTGAAAACCGAAGAATAATACTTTCACCTGAACAACAACACCTAGAATTTTAATCTACAGTTGAACCCAACATTTTTGAAGAGGCTAGCAAGGATGAACATTGGATCAAGGCTATGGATGAAGAATTGGATCAGATAGAGAAGAATAACACATGGGAACTAGTTCCAAGACCGAAGAACAAGAATGTGATTGGTACAAAGTGGATTTTCTAAAACAAACTGAACGAGGATGGACAGGTAACCAAAAAAAAATCAAGGTTAGTATGCAAAGGATACATTTAGATTCAAGGTATATATTTTGAAGAGTCCTTTGCCCCAGTTTCTAGGATGGAAGAAATCGGATTGATATTAGCCTATGCATTTTCCAAAAGAATCAAGGTGTATCATATGGATGTAAAATCATCCTTTATGAATGGAGAATTAGAAGAATAAGTCTACATCAAACAACATGAAGGGTTTATACTATCAAAGAGGGAATATTATGTCTACATGTTGAAGAAAGCAATGTATGGACTCAAGCAAGCCTTGAGAGCATGGTATTCAATATTGGGCAAGTATCTACAGCAACAAGGATTCAGGAAAGGTAATTCAAACAACAATCTCTACATAAAAGTGGATCAAGACAATATATTGATAATTGAAGTTTATGTAGATGATATTATATTTGGAAGCGATGATGAAAGGATGAGTCAGAAGTTTTCCAAAGACAAGAAGAATGAGTTTGAAATGTATTTTCTCGATGATTTGAATTTCTTTTGGGGATTACAGATATGTCAGCATGATAAAGGTATTTTCATCTCCTAGACCAAGTATATTATAGAAATGCTAAAGAAGTTTGGAATGGAATATTGTAAACCTGTAAGTACTCTTATGTAGACCAGTTGCAAGTTGAGAAAAGAAGATGCATCTAAGGATGCATATCAGAGACTCTACAGATCAATTATTGGTTGCTTACTCTATGTGACAACATCAAGACAAGATTT
Source organism: Picea engelmannii (assembly GCA_009831015.1). Classification (NCBI taxonomy): domain Eukaryota; kingdom Viridiplantae; phylum Streptophyta; class Pinopsida; order Pinales; family Pinaceae; genus Picea; species Picea engelmannii. The sequence goes on along the minus strand of ML796016.1, from coordinate 13,156 downwards.
TATTCAAGCAGTTGGATGGGTTATGATATTTCAAGCAAAACTGAAAGAAACACATGTCATGGAATTAAAAAGAATACTCAGATATCTCAAGGAAATAGAATATTTTGTATTATGGTATCCATAATGGAATGAACTATATTTGGTAGTTGATGAGATGCATATTGGGAAGGTAGCATTGATGATAGAATAAGTACAAGTGGAGCATCTTTCTACTTGGGTGAGTTTCCGGTATCATGGTTGAGCAAGAAACAGTCATCAGTATTGTTGTCCACAAGAGAAGAAGAATATATTGCAGCAGCAACATGTTGCACCCAAGTTCTTTGGATGAAGCAGACTTTGTAGGATATATAGGTGGAATACAACGAGATTATTTTGATACTCTATGATAACACTAGTGCTATCAGTATCTCCAAGAATCCAGTAATGCATTACAAGATGAAGCACATTCCGATAAAGTTTCACTTTATCCGCGAACAAGTTACAAAAAAGAACATCAAGCTAGAGTACATTGGGACAACAGAACATGGATTGTAGATATCTTCACCAAACCTCTTCTGAGTGAGATATTTGAGTATCTTCAACAAAAATTTGGAGTATTTTCTTCCCCGTAGTGATCCACACAGCATTAGGAATAGTAAGACTGAGGAGAGAAGCAGAATACTTGAAGAATACAAGTAAATAATCTTTAGAATCCTTTTTATATACATCATATTTTTACACGAGGAAGAACCATAAAGATAAAGTAGAGGCTTGTATATAGGGGGAGAATACCTAAAGGACAATTTCCCTTTTCCCTTGATTTCAAAGCAGGAGAGAGAGAAAAAAGGCATGGAAACAAAAAGAAAGAACATATTCATGAAGACAAGGGGAGCATTGGTCACAGGGGGAGCATGAGCAGTAGCATGAGTGTTCCCATGACATCATTGTTTCCATCAATTCCAAAGGGGGAGATTGTTGAAATATTGGTTGTCATTGGTTTCAACCCTTGACTAAGACTGATATCCCCAAAGATATGGTTATGGAACACATATTTGATCAAGGAAAAAGATCATGAAGGAAGTGTGAATGCATATAAATCACTCATGGATGGATAGTCCTCATCATGCAATTTTTATTGATAGGTGGTCCACCACGTGGTTCCTCACGGTTGAGGAGTTATGGCCTTGTGAAGTTAGAAGCCCGAAAGAATGGTTAAGAAGCACCTATTTAGTTACAAGTCAATTAATGAAAGGGTAAAGTGGGTGTAATAATAAAGTTCAGAATCCCCTAAGATTAAGGAAAGAGGTTACCCAAAAAAATTATAAATACACCTCAAGGAGTCATTCACTCATGTATTTTATTGAATATATTCTAGTGAACTAGTGATCTATTTGGCAATTTTGCGACAGTGAAATCTAAGGTAGTGACAAGTAGGAAGTGTGGGATTTTTGGGGTTGCATAGGAGAGAGAAATTATCTGAGGAAACCCTTGTTTGGTTGACTCCTGCAGGTTAGACCATTAGTGTCCCACAAGGCATCCTCGTCAGTTGCATAGTTCTCATCATGTGAGGCCCCACGTGACAGGTAGTCTTAGTCCCATGAGGATAAGACATATTTGGGGGAAATTATTGTACCAAGCCCCTAGGGTTAGAGGAAAGATACGGATCAGCACTACTTTGTATCAAGTCAGCTATAGAGGTATAGGTATGCTTATATTATTATTGTGATGATTATACTTGGTTTTGTTATGGTACATAATTGAGGTATATTTGGCTTGGCACATGACTGAGGTTCAACATGGCTACATGGTTGATTGAGGTATACTCTCCTATCTAGTTATGACATGATGATTAGGGTTCATCATTAGAGACATATATTTGATATGTGGATGTATGGTTGAGGTATACACTTGATGTATGGTGGCATATGCATGAGGAACTTGCTTTGATTCTTTGAGTCACTTCATTGATGATGTGGTTCAAATCTATGTTATGATATATGGTATAGGTTCTATACATGGTTGATTCTCCAGTACATGATATATGATTTGATACTTGATTAGATACTCATCATTAATGTTATGGTATATACATTTGGAATATCTTATGGTACATGATTGATGCATGTTATACTACATATGTTGGTACACAGTTGATGGATGATATGGTATAGGTTTTGGTATAGCTTATGTTGATGATCAGTTACAGGTTGATGGTACAGTGATAGTGACAGGTTGATGTGACAGGTTACAGGTTGATGTGACAGTGTCAGTGAAAATGACAATGACAAAGATAGTGGCAGTATCAGTGGTAGTGACAGTGAGTCTACACTTATATTTTAGGGTGGCAGGACAAAGAAAGGAAAGGAGGTTGTTTCCTTCTTCTGGTTGGAATCGGAGAAATCAAGGATTTGGAGCTTCCTTCAGGTTGGAGCCTAATAATCAGAGGGTTATAGCCTCATTCTAGTTGGAGCCAAAGAATTTAGGGAGTTGTAGCTTCCTTCAGGTTGGATCTTGTAAATAGGGGGTCATAGCCTCCTTCCAGTTGTAGCTAGAGAATTGGAATTTGTTTCTTCCATTGAATGTATTCTTTTGATATATAAGAAAATCATTATGTAGTTTTCTCCCATTTGGGTTTCCATGTAAATATTGGTGTATTGTGTTTCTATGGATGTCTATTATGCTCTATTGATTTATGTTTCTCATGATATATTGATGATATATTGTTGTTGATGTTAATAATTACATATTGTGGTTAAAAGTGATAATAAAGCGATCATATTGACTCACCCCCCCCCAGTATTCCAACATGAATCACAAATAGGATATTCAAATAAATGGTAATGTAAAAGAACAAATACAAGAGACAATGATATTAATCCTATGAAATATAACCCTTGTATTGAAAATTTCCAAAAGAGATAGAGCAATGTTCATGGACCTCTTCAAGGGGGCAACCTATTATGAGAAAATCTCCAATTATAACAATAACACATAAAAAAAACTTTACATAACCTTATATTTTTATAAATAATTTCTTCCCAAATACTTGTGCTCCCATCATTAATAAGATCCAACCCCCTAACGAGTCTTATTTAATAAAGAGGACCCCTTCACAATAATTAACTATCCACTAATGATCTAACGGGCCTGATTCAACTAAGGTGGCTTTGTACATTAACTCCTAAGTACTCCAAAGTAGATATTTTAGATTTTAATGCCCTAACGTGTCTTTCCCCTTCAAAAGAAACATTGTCCTTAAGTCTAAAGATGTGGAAACTGTTGTAAAATCATTATTGGTTCCCAAGTGGTGTATTCTAGCTACATATCTTTCCACTAGATCATCACTTCTTAAACAATGCACTGGCATAGTTGACACTCCCTAGTGGCCAATAATGCCTAATGTTGTATTCAAATGGACCCTTCTTCATCAAGATGGGGAAGTCTAGTCTAAACTCTTTTCGACCATCATTTTGGGGATGAGAAGTGGTTCTCATGTTCATCTTGGTGCCATGAAGTTTAAATAGATCATGTTATAATTTTCCAGTGAATGTGGGATCATGATTAGATACAATGGAAGTCGGCATGCCATGTAACTTGGAAATATGATCTAGGAAAACTTGGGCAACTATGGAGGGTGTAAATGGGTGAAATAGGGCACGAAAAGTGGAAATATTTTGGAAGGTGTTGAACAACCACCATGATAACCAATTTCTTGCCAAGTTTTAGGAGGTCCACTATAAAATCCATGGAAATGTCAATCCATATAATGGTTGGTATCAGTAGTGGTTTCAATACCCTAATATTCTCTACTATTTACCCCTTGTTTGTTTGATAGGTTTCACATGCAAGTACAAAAGTTTGGATGTCTTTTTTCATGCCTTCCCAAGAGGAAGAGAACTTAGCATGTTCACAAGTTTCTCGATAGCCAGAGTGACCCATAATAAGAGATGAATGGCATTCTTATAAGACACTTTTTTTTCAAAACTGATTTTTGTATTAGAAAAATACACCCTTTATACTTCAAGGTATCTTATTTCCAAGTATATACCTTGGGGGGATTGGTGTCTTATTGAAGCCTTTAGATGATTTGAACTACAACATCATTTCCAACCATTTTTTGCAAGCCTTGCTAATCCCTCCTAATATTTCTTAGACAAAACATCGACCACCACATTCTCTTTGTCTCTCTTATAAATGATATCATAATCATACCCAAGAATCTTAGTGATACATGTGCGGTGCTCTAGAAGTACTTCATAATGAGACACGAGCATCATGCATCAACTAGATGAAGGATGGCCATCTTCTCTTTCTCATATGTAGAATTGCCAAAAAAATTGTCACACCATTGCTTACTAATGAATGCCAAGGGACACCCCTCTTGCATCAACATGGCGTCGATACCTTTGCCTAAGGCATCACATTCCAAGACAAAATTCTTAGTGAAATCAAGCACTGCTAAGATGAGTGTAGTACACATGGCTTCATTTAAAGATGAAAATCCATGCTCTGCAATTGTGTTCAATACAAAGGAATTGTTCTTGAGCAAGGTTATTAAAGGGGTGGAAATTCATCCATAATTATTCATAAAATTTATGTAGTAGTCGATAATCCCTAAGAAAATATGTAATATCTCTAGGGTTTTAGGATGTGGCCAATAAAAAATTGCCTAAAATTTCTTGGGATCCACTTGCACTCCATTCTAATTGACAACATGACCCAAGTATTCTACCTCTAAATCACCAAAAGCGTATTTTGAGGCTTTAATGAACAACAGGTGGTCTTGAAGGAGTTACAAGGATTTATCAATATAATTATCCACATGGGTATTATAGGTTTTCTTGTAGATCAAGATATCATCAAAGAATACAAGAAAAACATTATGAAAGAATGGTTGAAAAATCTTTTTGATGAGGCTCTAAAAGGTATATGGGGCATTGCAAAGTCCAAAAGGAATCATTGAAAACACACAATGGCCTTCATGTGTGTAGAAATATTTCTTAGGAATATCCTACTCCTTCATCTGAATTTGGTGGTATCATGAATAAAGTACGAGTTTAGTGAAGGACTTGGAACCATGGAGCTCATATAAGAGATCATCAATAATTAAGATGGAAATTTTGTTTTTGATTTTTAACTTATTGAGAGCATGGAAATTAGGACACATGTGCCAATTTTCTTCTTTTCTTGAAGACCATGACTATGAGTGATGAGTAAGGACTGGTATTGGGACATAAAATGCTTGTCTTCAGTAGTTTTTGAATATTTTTTTATTATTTCAATGTTCTTGGTGAAGGGTGTTGGTTGTGGAGCCTGATTATGTTCTTGATTCAGAGGTCCTTGCTTTCAGCCGTGTTTATACCCCATGAAGACTTTACACCCTAGAAGTATGTACACTCTTCCATGCAGGGGAGTGCAGAGGGGGGGGTACCCCCTCTGCAGGGTCTGGGGGGCCTATCCCCCCAGCTAGGGGGTTCGAGGGAAAGTGGGCCCTAGGCGAGGGTTCGTGGGCTTTTCCCCCGAAGGAAAAATTTCCTTGTAAATGTATATTGTAATTTCATTGTAAATCTGGACTGTTCATTATAAGGCCACAGATCTAACGGTAGAAATTATGTTAGGGTTTTTTTCCCTAGAAGGTAACCCTCTATTATGAGGGAAATGTATTGTGGCTATGCATTATGGTGTGTATTGTATTCTGAGAGAGGATACTGTGAGAGAAAGAAGGGGAAGTTACCGCGGGTTTTGTTGTAGTTTGTATCCCTTCATTTTCTAGATAATAATAAAGGAAGGACCTGGCAATTTCTCTGGTGGACGTAGCCCACACTGGGGGAACCACGTAAATATGTGTCTCTCTTGTATTGTGTATCCTCTGTGTTTTATTTCTGCATTTGTTTTATTTTATTGCTCTGCGGTCATGTTTTTCTAACAAAGGGGCGCCTAAAAGGATGCACATTTGATGGTTGACTACCTAGAGTTAGGGGATCATTGTGATCATTCCCACCACGTGAGAAGGGTAATCCATGGGTTGCTTCAAACACATGTTAATGTTTGGCCAAGACAAACTACAAATCAAGGTGAATTTCCTATGTGGGGTTTTCCATTACTTGGATGGAATTGAATTGGGTAATAATTCCTAAGTGTCCTTTCTTCAAGGGTTTCTCCATAGAGTGAAAGATGATAATTTTGGGGGAGATAGATTGAAGTCTCGTGAGGCTATGTATGGATATTTTTAACACATGAATTTTCCACCTACTTCATAGGAATCAAGCAGTGACTGAGATTTACCCTCAGCAGCATTATGGTGTAAATCATGTGGCATTCTGCCCATGATTTCCACAGGAAGAATGAAAATGTTGAGGTCTGAACAGCTCAAGCACCCTCAAAATCTATTCCACTTCCACTCCACATCACCCCGCCTCAGTGTGTTTTTTCTCTCGCCACATCATCACACAGACATTTTGTAGCACTATGGCACTACAAAATTGGCTAAAGTGCATATGCTATCAGCCTACCACCTGCAGCACTCGTATTGGTCATGGAAGAATATCTGTAGAGCCTCGAGGCATCGGGATTGAATCTCAAAAGTCGTGGGCACCGTCTGAAGCATTCATGGGTGTCAGGCATGATCCTAATCCTAATGAAGGTATTCATTGAAGATTGGGGGCAGCATTTGAGACCTTGTCTCACCCCATAAATGGAAAGCGTTGCAAAGCGCAGCCATGAAGGCACGTTGATGATCTGAAGCTTCCTTATGGGCAATTTTTCCTGTAAAGCACATAAATGCACTTGGGTCACATCTGACATGAGCAAACTTGCACAATTTCACAGAGCAGGCATCGACTGAAGGCTTTGAAGGAAGTGGTCCGAGCACACTCCTTATGGTTGCAGCATTGTTGGGTATTTATATGAAATTTTGATATTTTGTTAAGGTCGAATGGTTGAGCTAGGCTCCCTGCTATTGTAATATTTTGATGAAGAACATTGGTTCTCTGGTTATGTATTTGTTTTTTGAGAAATATTGGTTAATCTAAGTCATATTTCTTACTCCATATTATTTTCCTATGAAAATGAGAGAGTTCATGATTGATTGATTCACATGGATTGTTGTGATTGTATTATGATGAATGTTTGATTATAGTGTTGTGATAATTTCTTTCAATTTCTTTGAGATTTGAATTCAAGAGGATCTTGCATTTAAGTTTTTCCTCCTTAGGCTGTTGGAAGATTTGATGTCCATAGCAGACCTCTACACTCTCCTCACCAAATTCTTCCCTATATTCACCCTTACTCCAACTTACTGGCTGAAGTTGAGTTTATGCATGCTAGTCCATATTTTTGAGTTAAAACAATATCATCTTGAGTCTGCTTCCATTTGACCTCTTTAAAACCAACATGTGACATATGAAACTCTTATGGGTACTGGGATTACCTTCTCTGCAATCGGAGGTTGACTTATAGTGCTAACATTTATGGTATCGTTGTTAGGGAACGAATTGAAGGCATTTCCCTAGGATAGAACGACAAAGAAGATTCGATTTTGAAGGGGCATCAGATATCAATACTATTGAAGATTGTAACTTGCACCTGGTGACTCCACTGTTTCAGTACTGGCTCCTAAAGGCAAACACATGAGGTCCACGTCATTGCTACCTCTAGCAACATCTGAAGCTAACCCAGAGGAAATTATCAAAAAGTGAAAGACCGCTCAAAAAGGTACCTCCACTGTTGTACCAAGTTTTTCTGATAATTTTCATAATCCCTCTTTACAAACTCCAGTAATTGTTTATGATTCTCCTATTATAAAAATTGTTGGAGTTTCAAGAAATTTAAGTTTTGGGATTTTTCCTGCCGATTTCTCCCCTCCTATTCTTGGTTTGGAAGGAGAGATCTTTGACACCCCTTTCTCCCCTAAAGTTGTGAAGTGGAAGGAGAGAGATTTTACCATAGAAGACTTTCCTACTCCATACTTTACTACTCCTCCTCCTATTAGAATTGTTGCAGTTACAAAAGGGGAAACCTATGTTACCTCTATCCCCTCATCTTTATCTCCTAATGCTCATCCTTTTCCTTTTTCTCCCTGAAGAACAACCCTAGTCTTTCCTGTTCAAATTCCATCTCCTCCTGGTTCTCCTCCAATTCACGTCCAAATGGCAGGTGTTAATCCTCCTAGGAACAAGATGGCTTAGATATTGGCTACTATATACGCACCTCTGGTTTTACCTTAGCCTATGAATTATCTCCCAGCCACGGACTACCTTAATTACATGCCCTGGTTCACAAGGGAGGGAGACGTGACTGCAGAAGAGCACCTTGTATCCTTTTATAGATTTGCAAAGATTCAGGTCATTGAAAATGAAGATGTGTGGATGAGATTTTTGTATTGAGCCTTGATAGTGATGCCAGGGACTGGTTTAAGGACTTGCCTCCTAGATCTATTGACGGGATTGTTTCTCTGGATGATTCATTCTTAAGACACTGGGGGAATAAAAAATATCTCCTTTATTATATTACAGAATTTGGGGCACTTAAGAGAGAAGAGGGGGAATTTGTTTCAGACTTCTCGAAGAGATTTAATAAGATGTATAAAAAGATTCCCGATGAAATTAAACCTACATAAGCCTTTTCCATGATGACTTATGATAATGCTTTCAACCCTGATTTTTGCCTCATGTTGAGATAAAGAAGAGTTACCTCCTTGGCTCATATGCAAGATGTAGCCCTTGAAGTAGAATCCAATATATTGGCATCTGACAAACTTAGGAGTAAAGCTGATAGAGATAGAGGAAAAGGTAGCTCTGAAACTCTAACTTCTAGTTCCTCTGTTTCCCCCCCCTCAAATGGATGAAGTGACCAAGTTATTAAAATGACTTTCTTCTAGAATAGAAAAGATTGAATTAGAAGGAAAGTAGAGCTATAGGAATTCCCAAAATACTGAGAATAGGGGTAGTTTTAAAAGACCAACTAATGCCCCTCAGATCATCCAAAGAGATCAAAGAAACAGGGACAGAGATGATCACTAAATCAAAACTCCTCTGCAAAATAACCTGGTTACTAATGAAAATGAAGAGGAAGAAGATATCGATCCTGGGATCCATTTCCTTGGAGATACCTCTTCGTCCCCTCATTTAACTCAGTTTGCATATGAAGAGGACCTCATAAGTAATCAATTGAATGAGTTGAGCAAAGGAGAAAAGACCAGTAGTGATCCGAATAGATATAACCTCATATCCAAGAAGAAAGAAGAAAATCCTGACATTCCTGAGCGGTCTGCTAGAGCTGAGAAACCTGCTAAAGATATGGTAGACAACAACAAAGAGAGGAAAGCACACAGTCCCCCACCAGTGGTCAAAATTCCTATCTTAGAGGTGACGGATATTTTGAAGCCTCCCTCCTCTTATAACTTTGAGCAAGAGATTCAAAATATTAGGATCCTTGTGCCTATCTCAGAGTTAGTCAAGCAGGAGGATTTCAAAAGGTGCCTATCAAAAATTTTCCATCCCGAACTTGCATCTTGTTGGGGCTCAGAAATGTCCTATTTTCATCCATCTTTCCCTTCATCATTCTCCACATTTCATCACCCCATTAACCTTTCACGATATCACTTCCATAAATATACTTGGGTTTCACCTTATTTTTCTCCACTTTATTCATTTTAGTATTTAAAAGTAATTTGTGATTAAATGTTAGAAAATCAACATGTTTTCATATATATCTCAAATATGTGTGAGCTTTGTAATGTGTAGGAATATGAGAAGGATTTATTCAAAAGGACTTCTCGAATACTTCCTCCACCATTTCAAGATTTGAGGAGATAATTAAAGACCATTCCAAGGAGAAGATCATGGAGATTTGGTTGGAATATCTTATCCAAGATATATGAGAGATATGTGTGACGATTTGAAGGGATTATATTTTGTAATAATGGGAAATAGGTTGAGAGAAAAGTGGATCTGTAATAATGAGATGGTTATATTATCTTCAAGGCTCTCATGTATAAAAGAGAGTGCTCTCTCTTCATGAGGATTCAAGTAGAATAGGAATTAGAGGATTCAATTAATTAGAGTTATTTTGTAGTCATTTAATGGTAGTCATTAGGATTTGAAAGAGAAAGGGATTCTTAGCTTTGATTCATGGTTTTGGTTTTCATGCTTTCATTACTTTGTTATGAAGATTGATTTGATTATTGTAATATAATATTGCTTCATTTGTGAGAGCTCTCTCTTATGTTGGTATGTCATTCAACTCTTCACTTGTTGTATCTTCTTTTCCTTCATGTAGTTCTCCATTTCTAGATTAATTTCCTTCACGCAATTTCCCATTCTTAGAGTAATTTGATTTACGCAACTAGATTAATTCAATTTTAGTCGTGTGTTAGATTAATAATTCAATTTCAGTCATGTGTTAGATTAATGATTCAATTTCAGTTGTAGCTTAAACATTAGATTAGATTAGTTATGCTTCAATCTTGCATATACTTTGTGTGTGCTTCGTCAGTTTACGAACCCCGGGTTGACAAATTAGATAGTTGGGCAAGTAATACAACTCAATTAATACAACATTATTTTGGCCCACTATAACAACTGTCGTTCCCTTGTCATGATTGTTGTTCCTTTTGTTGTTCATTTGAACAGAACGATTGTTGTTCCTTTTGTTATGATTGATGTTCATTTTGTTGTTCATTTGAACAAAACGATTGTTGTTCCTTTTGTTACGGTTGTTGTCCCTTTGAAGGGGTTGCATCTCTGGAGGATGGGTATTGAAAACGGAAGGTAAGTAGGCGAAAGGAAAATGCTTGTGTCAGTGCCTACCTTTGGATGATGCATAGAGGTTATATTTTAAGACATCTATAGAACCCAACATTTTGGCGCCGTTGTCGGGGAAGCACGATGGATTGAGGTATTAGTTTAATTTTCATTTTAATTCATGCAAGTGTGATCTAAACGTGTTGGTAAGGGGTCATAGAAGCTCGTGACAGGAGACTCCTCATGTTTTCCCTATCAACTAGGTAAAAGTAGTTTCAATTTCTGCAAATTTCAATTTATGCAAGAGTGTTTAATTTATGCAAGTGTGATCTAGACATGTTGGTAAGGGGACATAGAAGCTCATGAGAGGAGACTCCTCATGTTCTCCCTACCAACTAGGTAGAAGTAGTTTCAATTTCTGCAAATTTCAATTTCTACAAGATTGGTTTTAATTTCTACAAGTGTTATCTAAACATGTTGGTAAGGGGACATAGAAGCTCATGAGAGGAGACTCCTCATGTTCTCCCTACTAACTAGGTAGAAGTAATTTCAATTTCTACAAATTTCAATTCACGTAAGAGTAGTTTTAATTTTCGCAAGTGTGATCTAGATGTGTTGGTTCTAAGGGTCATAGAGTTGCTTCAGTGTAGATTCCTCACTGTCCCTACCAACTATCAGGAATGTTTTAATTTCCGCAACTGTGAAGAGTAATTATTTTTCGTTTCAGTAAGAGTGCTTTTATTCAAGTTTTTTTTCATTTAGATTTCAGTTTTGGGTGCTGTAAGAATCCTTTTTTTTTTTCTAACATGATTTAACAATGAATTTAAGCTTGGAACAGCTCACTCAGATCCTAGCAAAAGTCAAGGTCTCCTCTTCTCTGGAAGAAGAGATCTTGACAACAGCCAAAAGCTTATTCACTCCTCCTGAGGTGAATGAAGAATCAACATACGAAGAACCTTACATATTTAATGAAGAACCATTAGGCATGCAAGAGGTCAAGGAGGACAGTGAAGAGCTGCAACATGATCTAAGTAAGACAAATTATGCCTACGAAAGCCTGATCGAACGTTGGTTTCAAGAAAGTACTAGGTTAGATTCATTTTGTTTTTCTTTTTCTTTTTTTAATTTGCAGTTTCAACAACTAATTTTGCACACCCATATATATTCCCGACTGTCATTTTTAAAATTTAAAGATAACATATTTTTATTAATGTTGTGTGCATGGCTACATTGGTTGTTTGATTATACATAACTAATCTCTCATTTCCAATTAGCGTAGTGTAGGTAGGGTTTTATTTTCAAGTTTTTTTATTTTTGCTAGAATAAGTATGCTCTCCTGCGCGCTTCGTGTGATCGTGAGGATCAGAAAGTAGGATGACTAGGATGACTGATTGATTGATTTCAGGAATATCAATTAATTGACGAAACAAAAAAATTGCCTAATCCATTTTTTTCATCTACAAATTGTTTCCATTTTCTCACAATTTTTTGCAAAATAAATTTTTATTTTATTCTTTATTTTGAAAACATAATAAATAAATAAGTTATGCATGCTTGTGTCTGCAAAGAAAAACAATAAAACAGTAAGTACATAGAAAAAAATAAATAAATAAATAAAATAAAAATATTTGTTGCGTGTTCATCCTCAATCTGCAAATAAAAATAAAACATTAGGTGAACAAGATAAAAATAAATCTTTTGTCCTTACATGTTGAAACAATGACTCTGAACCAAAACCAATGACTGAAACAGTGCATCCCGCTTGCAATTTGCGTTGCATTGCCCATGTAAAACCGGTAGTAACACTACCCACACTTTTGATCCATACACCTTTGCAACAGAAAATTTTATCTGAACATTTCTGCATTTTCATATTGGGCTTCATCTCGCCTTGATTGCTTTGTGATCCGAGATATTTGGAAAAATTTTCCAATAAGTTTTATGACCAGACACCAAATCAGAATCTTTGCAAAAATTTTGAATGCCTACGCTCATAGGGTTCGAGAAGTAGATTTCATCTAAAAAATTGCAACAATGTGAAGTATATGTTCGTTGTTACATCGCACCCTTTCAACATGAGCTTTATTAAAGAATATTTTGCCTCGGCTGAAAACGTAAAACCTGTCATTTTATAACTGAGTACCTAATGAGAATCCATCTTAAGGTAAGTTTTTATATTATTGTTGAGGGATGAGAGAATCCGGTAATAGTCTAGTTGGAGTTTCCTAGGCCAAAATATGTGGACTGTTACGATTTCAAAAATCAAAAATATATATTCCGGGTATTAAATCACCAAAATATGTAGACTGTTACGATTTCTAAAATCAAAAATATATATTATGGGTATTAAATCACCAAAATATGTGGATTGTTACAATTTCTCAAATCAAAAATATATATTCCAGGTATTAAATCATGGTCTGGAACCCGGGTGT